>JAUIMM010000517.1:5140000-5610000 GCA_031769625.1 Taudactylus pleione | reverse complement strand
TTCGCTGATGTTAAATGTGAACTTCAAATTCATGTTATTCTTCATAATATGTGTGAAGAACATCTCAAAAGACTCCCTTGTTCCATTCCACACAATTAAAATGTCATCAATGTATCTTTTAAATAAAATGATCTGTTCTTTAAAAGGGTTGTTATTATAAATATGTTCTCTTTCCCAGCAGCCCATAAATAAATTGGTGAAGCTGGGGGCAAAAGTCGTCCCCATCGCCGTGCCACATATCTGCCGGTAAAACTGCTCTAAAAATTTAAAATAGTTATGGTTTAAAATGAACTTCATAAGATCACAAATAAAATTCCTATGTTCATTATTGATTGTTGCATCAGCTTCCAGAAACTCTTTACTTGCATTTATCCCCTTCTCATGCTCGATACATGTATATAAGGCCTGGACATCTATAGTTGCCCATAAATAAGAACTCTTCCACCTCAGGGGTTCTATGATTTGAAGGACACTTGTAGTGTCCTTTAAGTATGACTCCAGTTGCTTTACATACTTTGATAGAAAAATGTCCACGTATTCCGATAGATGTGACGTAAGGGAATCTATACCCGCTATAATGGGTCTTCCCGGAGGTTCTATTAGCGATTTGTGGATTTTCGGAAGAAAATAAAAAATGGGGGTAGTGGGACTAGTCTGGAAAAGATATTGGAATTCATCTTTTGTTAATATTCCATTATGTAGTCCATGAACCAGGAATTTCCTCAATTCATCTATATAGTCATCCAAGGGGTCTTTATTCAATTTGATATATGATACTTCATCATCTAAAAGCCTATTAGCTTCTTTGATGTAGTAAGTCCTGTCCATGATCACTAGTCCCCCCCCTTTGTCTGCTTGTTTAATAATTATATCAGTATTCTTTTGTAAATTCTTTAATCCTTCCTTCTCTCTGTTTGTTAAATTATGTTTAACTACTGGTTGTACCTCATTTTCACAAAGATCTTTCTTAACAAGTTCATAGAACATACTCAAATGATTGCCTTTCGATTCTAATGGATAATACTTTGATTTGCATTTAAGTCCAGATTTGGATTCCCCTTCATTGTAGTTCGTTATTATTGCATTGTCCTTCTTAATAAAATGTCTCTTAAGTGTGACATTTCTAACAAATTTATTCAAGTCAATGAATGTCTGAAATTTATTCATACTACTTGTTGGGGCAAAATTCAAGCCTTTGCTGAGTAGAGTTATTTCCGGTTTAGTAAGGATATGTTTAGATAGATTAAAAATCCCTTTTTCCTCAGGTCTTACTGTAGATACATTCTTTTGTGGCTTCTCCCACCTACCGCCCCGTTTTCCTCTTCGTCTCTTAGGTTCCTTTTGAGAGGGGATGCTAATCTTGTTGTCTCTTTGAAAAATGTTCTCTTTGGATTTTGTATGGTGAATTCCGTGTCTGGAGATAAAAAATTATCAGTGTCACTTCCAGAATCCATGCGTTGTAGTGTTGAAAATCTATTTCTAAGCTTGGTCTCCCCATGATATGGGGTGTGGATATCACTGTTCCTACGTCTGATGTTCACAGGTCTCCTGTATGGTAAATTGCCACGGTTCCTTATATCATACTTCTGATTTGACTGATGTTTCACTAAATTAGTTTTAGCAAATCTACTCCAATTCTTAATTTTGTTATTTTCATAATCGTTCTTGTCCCTCAGAAACTTAGTTTCTTTTCCTCTCATGACATCTTCAATTCTTTCTAATTTTTTGGTTAGTACCTTCTCATTAGCTTTGTATTCCTCCTTCTCTTTAAATGTTTCCATCTTTCCTTCTTTATTATGAATATCCGTTTCAAGCTGAGACATGATGGCTTTTTTCTCCTTTATGATAAGTTTCATTAAACTCATGGAACTTGAATGTAAAATATTATCCCATTCTTTGATGAATTCAGGATTATCAATTCCAAATGTAGGGTTTTTTAAAAGTCTCAGTCCTCTTGGCACTCTATTAACAGAAATATAGTGCTCAAGCCCTTTAATGTCCCACCATGCCTTTATTTCCTTTGTAATCAGTCTCTCAATCTCCCAAAACATGTTATCAATGTTTTCTGTTGGAGTTGGATCTTTACTCCTTTTACTCAGGCGATCTATATTTTTAAACATTGCAGTATGGTATATTCTTTACTCTATCGTCAGCTAGGTACAAAAAAGGCCAATAGATAATTTTGATATTGTAGATGTACCCAGCGCCAACAGCAGAAAAAATTACCACTTTATAACCCTTCTGGGTTTATAATGACTATACAGCACTGTAAGCACGACGCAATGAGTCGCGTGTTTGGTGATGACGGGATCACGAGACTGAGCATCAGGGTGGAAGTGGCCGGACTTCCAAGACAAAACTGGCCGGACTTTTGGGCGGAAGTGATAACAGCCCGCAGTTTGTTATTCAATTTATATTTTATAAAACTACTAAATTACATGCTTTTAGGACTGATGGACATAACGTGACTACAGAATATATAGATTCACTGTAATATGTCAGTAATAAGGAAGATTTAGGAAAAAAAAAGAAAAAGAAAAAAAAAAATTACTGACAGGAAGTGATGTCATAATGAGTGTCAATTGTCCCTATTAGTGGGGTTTATAAGCCGGAGGGCATTAACAGCTAGGTATCCCCTTGATGAAGTCATAGATTGACGAAACGCGTTGGGAGGCTGATCATACATCCATGAACTCTTCAATTTCTTTTTTATCTAAAAGATAAGCTTTTTTCAGTTTATTCCTCCTTTTTATCCTATGTATATCATTTATTGCTATGTTTTTATGTACTTTTCATTATTGTAGGTGTCATATTTATGAATTAAATAATTTTTTTAATATTTAGATATATTCCTATTATTTTAAACACGTATTTATTCACTTGCATATATTATTTATTGAGGTTAAATTATTCACTTGGTACTTTATGTGTTTATTTCTGCACTTTGTTTTAAAACACTACATATGAATTACTAAGCGTTTTTCACAGATTTACTGAATTATTTAAATAGTTAATAGAGTGTACTAAGCACTTTTGTCGTTCACATTTCAACCTATGTGTACACTATCTTTATTTTAAATTATGGTGGCTAGCCACCACCAGACTTTTGTTGTTAAGAGCTGACACCTTTAATAGAGGAGTGCAATACACTGAGAGTCATTATAAACCCAGAAGGGTTATAAGGTGGTCATTTTTTCTGCTGTTGGCGCTGGGTACATCTACAATATCAAAATCATATATATATATACACATATACACACACATATATATATATATATATATATATATATATACACAAACATATATAGTAGAAAAAGGAGGGGGATTTAACCCCCTATTGTACCTCAGCACACTGAATAATACCTGCAACAATATATGAAGACTATATGGTCATAGAAATTCAGAGATATTAGTTGCATGCATTTGCAAATACATGGGAGGCTGCTGGGCCACGTCACGGCTTCTCTGTTACCAGCAGTCCCTAACACTAAGAGGTTCACGTCCGAGGCGCAGTGCACCCCAAAAAACGTCCAGCCCAGGACCCCCCCAGGGCATCACACGAAAATGGAAAAAGAGTGACAGTGCAGTGTAAAGTATAGCTGTGTGTGAGTAATCATTAAGTGTGGAATGAGAGGTTAAAATATATGTGAAAAAATACATGAATAATAAACAAACATAAAAGGTGATGTGAAAAGCAACTATGTGTATTAAGTGGAGATGCCCTGAGGAGGCCCAGCCAGACCAGTCCCGGGGACCCTACGCCCAAACGCTCACCCCAAATGTAAAATATACCAATTATAAGGCCTCATGATAAAGGCACATATATAATTTTGTCAAATGTAAGGCCTCATGATAAAGACACATACATAAATGCATCCAAATTGAGAGCCAGCTTACCTGGGAGTCACCCCTGGGAACTCCAACTAGCACTACTAGAACCAGCATGCCCTACTAATGCTGACTCCTTCATGCAACTCATAACAAACAAACAAAAATGGCAGCTGCTCAATCAATCTAGCAGTACTAATCAGGTGCATGAAAGGGAGGGGTCATACTAAGTAGAAAAAGGAGGGGGATTTAACCCCCTATTGTACCTCAGCACACTGAATAATACCTGCAACAATATATGAAGACTATATGGTCATAGAAATTCAGAGATATTACTTGCATGCATTTGCAAATACATGGGAGGCTGCTGGGCCACGTCACGGCTTCTCTGTTACCAGCAGTCCCTAACACTAAGGTTTGTTTATTATTCATGTATTTTTTCACATATATTTTAACCTCTCATTCCACACTTAATGATTACTCACACACAGCTATACTTTACACTGCACTGTCACTCTTTTTCCATTTTCGTGTGATGCCCTGGGGGGGTCCTGGGCTGGACGTTTTTTGGGGTGCACTGCGCCCCAGACGTGAACCCCTTAGTGTTAGGGACTGCTGGTAACAGAGAAGCCGTGACGTGGCCCAGCAGCCTCCCATGTATTTGCAAATGCATGCAAGTAATATCTCTGAATTTCTATGACCATATAGTCTTCATATATTGTTGCAGGTATTATTCAGTGTGCTGAGGTACAATAGGGGGTTAAATCCCCCTCCTTTTTCTACTTAGTATGACCCCTCCCTTTCATGCACCTGATTAGTACTGCTAGATTGATTGAGCAGTTGCCATTTTTGTTTGTTTGTTATGAGTTGCATGAAGGAGCCAGCATTAGTAGGGCATGCTGGTTCTAGTAGTGCTAGTTGGAGTTCCCAGGGGTGACTCCCAGGTAAGCTGGCTCTCAATTTGGATGCATTTATGTATGTGCCTTTATCATGAGGCCTTACATTTGACAAAATTATATATGTACCTTTATCATGAGGCCTTATAATTGGTATATTTTACATTTGGGGTGAGCGTTTGGGCGTAGGGCCCCCGGGACTGGTCTGGCTGGGCCTCCTCAGGGCATCACCACTTAATACACGTAGTTGCTTTTCACATCACCTTTTATGTTTGTTTATTATTCATGTATTTTTTCACATATATTTTAACCTCTCATTCCACACTTAATGATTACTCACACACAGCTATACTTTACACTGCACTGTCACTCTTTTTCCATTTTCGTGTGATGCCCTGGGGGGGTCCTGGGCAGGACGTTTTTTGGGCTGCACTGCGCCCCGGACGTGAACCCCTTAGTGTTAGGGACTGCTGGTAACAGAGAAGCCGTGACGTGGCCCAGCAGCCTCCCATGTATTTGCAAATGCATGCAACTAATATCTCTGAATTTCTATGACCATATAGTCTTCATATATTGTTGCAGGTATTATTCAGTGTGCTGAGGTACAATAGGGGGTTAAATCCCCCTCCTTTTTCTACTTAGTATGACCCCTCCCTTTCATGCACCTGATTAGTACTGCTAGATTGATAGAGCAGCTGCCATTTTTGTTTGTTTGTTATGAGTTGCATGAAGGAGCCAGCATTAGTAGGGCATGCTGGTTCTAGTAGTGCTAGTTGGAGTTCCCAGGGGTGACTCCCAGGTAAGCTGGCTCTCAATTTGGATGCATTTATGTATGTGCCTTTATCATGAGGCCTTACATTTGACAAAATTATATATGTGCCTTTATCATGAGGCCTTATAATTGGTATATTTTACATTTGGGGTGAGCATTTGGGCGTAGGGCCCCCGGGACTGGTCTGGCTGGGCCTCCTCAGGGCATCACCACTTAATACACATAGTTGCTTTTCACATCACCTTTTATGTTTGTTTATTATTCATGTATTTTTTCACATATATTTTAACCTCTCATTCCACACTTAATGATTAATCACACACAGCTATACTTTACACTGCACTGTCACTCTTTTTCCATTTTCGTGTGATGCCCTGGGGGGGTCCTGGGCTGGACGTTTTTTTGGGTGCACTGCGCCCCGGACGTGAACCCCTTTGTGTTAGGGACTGCTGGTAACAGAGAAGCCGTGACGTGGCCCAGCAGCCTCCCATGTATTTGCAAATGCATGCAAGTAATATCTCTGAATTTCTATGACCATATAGTCTTCATATATTGTTGCAGGTATTATTCAGTGTGCTGAGGTACAATAGGGGGTTAAATCCCCCTCCTTTTTCTACTTAGTATGACCCCTCCCTTTCATGCACCTGATTAGTACTGCTAGATTGATTGAGCAGCTGCCATTTTTGTTTGTTTGTTATGAGTTGCATGAAGGAGCCAGCATTAGTAGGGCATGCTGGTTCTAGTAGTGCTAGTTGGAGTTCCCAGGGGTGACTCCCAGGTAAGCTGGCTCTCAATTTGGATGCATTTATGTATGTGCCTTTATCATGAGGCCTTACATTTGACAAAATTATATATGTGCCTTTATCATGAGGCCTTATAATTGGTATATTTTACATTTGGGGTGAACGATTGGGCGTAGGGCTCCCGGGACTGGTCTGGCTGGGCCTCCTCAGGGCATCACCACTTAATACACATAGTTGCTTTTCACATCACCTTTTATGTTTGTTTATTATTCATGTATTTTTTCACATATATTTTAACCTCTCATTCCACACTTAATGATTACTCACACACAGCTATACTTTACACTGCACTGTCACTCTTTTTCCATTTTCGTGTGATGCCCTGGGGGGGTCCTGGGCTGGACGTTTTTTGGGGTGCACTGCGCCCCGGACGTGAACCCCTTAGTGTTAGGGACTGCTGGTAACAGAGAAGCCGTGACGTGGCCCAGCAGCCTCCCATGTATTTGCAAATGCATGCAACTAATATCTCTGAATTTCTATGACCATATAGTCTTCATATATTGTTGCAGGTATTATTCAGTGTGCTGAGGTACAATAGGGGGTTAAATCCCCCTCCTTTTTCTACTTAGTATGACCCCTCCCTTTCATGCACCTGATTAGTACTGCTAGATTGATTGAGCAGCTGCCATTTTTGTTTGTTTGTTATGAGTTGCATGAAGGAGCCAGCATTAGTAGGGCATGCTGGTTCTAGTAGTGCTAGTTGGAGTTCCCAGGGGTGACACCCAGGTAAGCTGGCTCTCAATTTGGATGCATTTATGTATGTGCCTTTATCATGAGGCCTTACATTTGACAAAATTATATATGTGCCTTTATCATGAGGCCTTATAATTGGTATATTTTACATTTGGGGTGAGCGTTTGGGCGTAGGGCCCCCGGGACTGGTCTGGCTGGGCCTCCTCAGGGCATCACCACTTAATACACATAGTTGCTTTTCACATCACCTTTTATGTTTGTTTATTATTCATGTATTTTTTCACATATATTTTAACCTCTCATTCCACACTTAATGATTACTCACACACAGCTATACTTTACACTGCACTGTCACTCTTTTTCCATTTTCGTGTGATGCCCTGGGGGGGTCATGGGCTGGACATTTTTTGGGGTGCACTGCGCCCCGGACGTGAACCCCTTAGTGTTAGGGACTGCTGGTAACAGAGAAGCCGTGACGTGGCCCAGCAGCCTCCCATGTATTTGCAAATGCATGCAACTAATATCTCTGAATTTCTATGACCATATAGTCTTCATTTATTGTTGCAGGTATTATTCAGTGTGCTGAGGTACAATAGGGATTTAAATCCCCCTCCTTTTTCTACTTAGTATGACCCCTCCCTTTCATGCACCTGATTAGTACTGCTAGATTGATTGAGCAGCTGCCATTTTTGTTTGTTTGACACACACACACATATATATATATATATATACAGTACATATATATATATATATATATATATATATATATATATATATATATATATATACATATATACACACATATATATATATCTATATATATATATACACACACATATATATATATATATATATATATATATGTTTGCCACTATTGTCCCGCACCAGTATTTGTTTTGTATTACTTATTGTTTGTATAACACAGGAAATATCTATATTATTTAAATTGGTCATAAACTCATATACTTTCCATTACAATAATGGCTTGTTTTGAGGTGCCACCTTAAACTCTGAGATCAATACACTTATTTATTAGAAGAAGAAGAAAAAGGCAGAGTTTTTTATTTGTCTGGTGCACTTAGGATAATTACTATACTCAAATCCTGTCAAGTAGTAATTAAAATAAATCAATCTTTATTAGTTTCATCTATTAAAATAAATGTGTTCAACAATTAGGCAAAATATTGATAAAATAATGATAGTGCAAAAAAGTTGAAATGTGAAAATTAGTATTTTTATATAAAGTTTTTTAGAAATTTTTATTTAAAATTCCCTTTTCACCACTGATCACTTTATACAATTACACTGTCGATTAGTCCTATTCGTAAATGACAGCAATTATAATAACTTGTATAGAGATGGAATCAGTGATTACAGTGTCCTGTATTACTGATGATAAATGTTAAAGAGATGTGATTATAGTTGCAAGAATATAATAAATGGGCATCTTATATCCCAACTTAGTTTTGCCAGTGCTTGTATTAGTATTACTTTTATCACTAGTTATGAGATTGCAATCCTAGCTTTCATTTGCAAATAACTGCTCATTTATAGCAGTAATAATCCCCTAATATTTGTATTGTACACTTGATACTCCGGTATTAGGGTTACTCAAATTGTATATGTTATCCCCACTTGTCCTGGCTATTATTGCAGCCTAGACCTGTGGACACAAGCCTTGACACAGATATAATATATTGCAAGTCCCAGTTTTAGCTTTCAATACAAATTATCTAAATATATGTCTCAACGGAGACACAGTGTGGTACTGATTAGGAGACTCTATTCTTCCTATAATGTCATGCTAATCCACCTCTGATTATATATTTGAAAATTCACTGGCAGTGATATATTCACATGCAGACAACTTGAACCTATATTAGGATTATGCTCCCCTATTATGAGTATTGTGCCTGTTATATTCCGGTACTGTGATCACTCGGGCTGCGACTATCCACAGATCCCGTCTTTAACTTTGTTCATAGTACTAATAGGTATTCATTTGCAGATAACTTAAACCTATATTGGGATTATGTTCCTCTATTATAAGTATTGTGCCTGTTATATTCCGGCACTGTGATCACTCGGGCTGTGACTGTCCACAGATCCCGTCTTTCACTTTGTTCATAATACTAAACAGCGTAGATTGCACATGTCTAATCACATCCTATACAGCAATCAAGTCGAATCGGAAAGTGTGTTAGTGTCAAAATAAATGTTTTATAACATAACCTCGATCAGTGGTTAATCGGGGAACACGCCGACACGTGTTTCGCCTGGGCTGCTTTATCAAAGACAGTGCAACCCGAACCTTTCACTTTACCTTGTTTATATACCCCTGTCATAAGTTTCATTGGTTAGAGTGTATTGTAGCGTGCCATCACATGATCTGATAGGTCCATTTGAAAGTAACCGGTTTTATTTGGTAATCTAATTGTATTAATTCCCTGTATTGTAATGATAATGTTTCCAATAATCCTCATTTCCTTTTTCAAAATGCAGTGTTTTATAGCTGCATGTGTCTATTTCCTAAGGGAATAATGTAACATGTTTAATTTTGCAGTGCAGGTTAAACTATCATGATTTTAAATGAAGATTTTAATTTCTACCCAAATTTACCTTGATTGTTAATTCCGCAGTTGTCAATGACAGTTAAATAGATGAAAACCCTTGCAATATTTATATATATATTATAGAGTATAATTATAAAGTATAATTATAATGATGAGTATTAAATAGATAGTTTTTAGAAATAATATGGTGTTCTCAAAGTGAAATTACCAAATCAATTTATATTTCAATTATCATTTTATCTTGTTATAATTATTTTCCATTTAATATCTTGATGAAATTTATTACTCTTATCAGGTATATATTATGGTGTATTTTAATGTGTTTCATATAGCCAGTGAAAACATTGTTATGTGTAATGTGTATTAATAAATTAATTGATTAAATTAATGAAACAGTGAAGTGATAAAATACATTTATTCATAAGTGTAAGTTATCAAAAAAATCAAAACAATAAAAAGTGTAAAATAGGCAAACTATTATTTATAAAATTATATCTTCATATAAAGAATTCAGTGTTTGTAGATTAATTGTACTTTTAACAGTAAATCATATAAAGTGAATCAATAACATATTAATTAGAATATTTGAACATAGTGATATAATTAATAAAAAATATAAAATTATTTGTATTCATTTATATCATTTTTTTATACTAATCCCATAACCATATGTATAAATAATACAAAATGTGTACTATATAAATACACTTGCATATCTATACTATTATATTATTAAAAATCCCATAATATCCGTTTATATCCCAATCATATTAATCTATAAGACTGTATTATAGTTTATAACTCAACAAGGATGTCATCATATATATTGCTCTCCCCATGTATATCTTTGTATAGTATATAATTTCAAACATATCCTGTACTAAACAATTACATGTAATTCATAACCTCATATTGGTGATAGTTGATAGTACTCTTTTATGTAAAAGATATATTATTTTATAACTAGAACTCTAGTGTGATATATATGGAGATTGACTGATCTTCAGCCATCTCACTGTCCTTTAAATCATAGGATCTCCTTACTATGATGTTATAAAAAGGCTACAAAGTGATTATTTTCATTCATGCCTAGGGGGTCCACACAATTCATTAAGAAAATCATCCTAGATTCTCTTTTCTGTAATTCCTTACTTATGTCACCCCCCCTAATTCCTAAATGTATTTTCTCAAGGCCATATGCTTTCAGGTAGCTAGGGTTTCCATCATGTTTTTTAAAAAAATGCCTTGCTACGCTTGTAATAGGTATTAATTGTTCTTGATCTGTTTTAGCATTATTTATATTCCTTGCACGCAGGTGTGCCAAACGGTCAAAATGCCGTTTAATGGGTGTGCATAATTAACAAAGCAGCGTCATCGACCACGTCACTTGGTTGTCTTTTAGCCTGAACTGCTCGCAGTGATAGCGGGAAGTAAATCCTACCACAAGCACTGCGAGCAGTTCAGATGCCTTTCGATGTTCCCGATTAATCTAATAAATAGTGGAGATGACGTATGATGCGAACGGCAAAGGGGCATCTTTAGAAAATAGCGAGCGCATTTTTCGGGCGCTCGCTCAGACATAGAGGCGTCAACAGACCGCAAAGAGCGAGCGCTCAATTTAAATATCCGGCCCCTTTTTAAGAACAAGCATCCGCAAATAGTGTCCGGGACTGAATCAGACCCTGAATTCTTTATGTGAAGATATAATTTTATAAATAATAGTTTGCCTATTTTACACTTTTTATTGTTTTGATTTTTTTGATAATTTACACTTATGAATACATGTATTTTATCACATCACTGTTTCACTAATTTAATCAATTAATTTATTAGTACACATTACACATAACAATGTTTTCACTGGCTATATGAAACACATTAAAATACACCATAATATATACCTGATAAGAGTAATAAATTTCATCAAGATATTAAATGGAAAATAATTATAACAAGATAAAATGATAATTGAAATATAAATTGATTTGGTAATTTCACTTTGAGAACACCATAATATTTCTAAAAACTATCTATTTAATACTCATCATTATAATTATACTTTATAATTATACTCTATAATATATATAAATATTGCAAGAGTTTTCATCTAATTAACTTTCATTGACAATTGCGGAATTAACAATCAAGGTAAATTTGGGTAGAAATTAAAATCTTCATTTAAAATCATGATAGTTTAACCTGCACGGCATAATTAAACATGTTACATTATTCTCTTAGGAAATAGACACATGCAGATATAAAACACTGCATTTTGAAAAAGGAAATGAGGTTTATTGGCAACATTATCATTACAAAACAGGGAATTAATACAATTAGATTACCGAATAAAACTGGTTACTTTCAAATGGACCTATCAGATCATGTAATGGCACGCTACAATACACTCTAACCAATGGAACTTATGACAGGGGTATATAAACAAGGTAAAGTGAAAGGTTCGGGTTGCACTGCCTTTGATAAAGCAGCCCAGGCGAAACGCATGTCGGCGTGTTCCCCGATTAACCACTGATCGAGATTATGTTATAAAACATTTATTTTGTCACTAACACACTTTCCGATTAGACTTGATTGCTGTATAGGATGTGATTAGACATGTGCAATATACGCTGTTTAGTATTATGAACAAAGTGAAAGACGGGATCTGTGGACAGTCACAGCCCGAGTGATCACAGTGCCGGAATATAACAGGCACAATACTTATAATAGAGCAACATAATCCCAATATAGGTTTAAATTATCTGTAAATGAATACCTATTAGTACTATGAACAAAGTTAAAGGTGGGATCTGTGGATAGTCACAGCCTGAGTGATCACAGTGCCGGAATATAACAGGCACAATACTCATAAAAGGGGAGCATAATCCTAATATAGGTCCAAGTTGTCTGCAAGTGAATATATCACTGCCAGTGAATTGTAAAATATATAATCAGAGGTGAATTAGCATGAGATTATAGGAAGAATAGAGTCTCCTAATCAGTACCACACTGTGTCTCCGTTGAGACATATATTTAGATAATTTGTATTGAAAGCTAAAACTGGGTCTTGCAATATATTATATCTGTGTCAAGACTTGTGTCCACAGGTCTAAGCTGCAATAATAGCCGGGACAAGTGGGGATAACATATACAATTTGAGTAACCCTAATACCGGAATATCAAGTGTACAATACAAATATTAGGGGATTATTACTGCTATAAATGAGCAGTTATTTGCAAATGAAAGCTAGGCTTGCAATATCATAACTAGTGATAAAAGTAATACTAATACAAGCACTGGCAAAACTAAGTTGGGATATAAGATGCCCATTTATTATATTCTTGCAACTATAATCACATCTCTTTAACATTTATCATCAGTGATACAGGACGCTGTAATCACTGATTCGATTTCTATACAAGTTATTATAATTGCTGTAATTTACGAATAGGACTGATCGACAGTGTAATTATATACAGTGATCAGTGGTGAAAAGGGAATTTTAAATAAAAATTTCTAAAAAACTATCTATAAAAATACAAATTTTCACATTTCAACTTTTTTGCACTATCATTATTTTATCAATATTTTGCCTAATTGTTGAACACATTTATTTTAATAGATGAAACTAATAAAGATTGATTTATGTTAATTACTACTTGACAGGATTTGAGTATAGTATTGATCCTAAGTGCACCAGATATATATATATATATATATATATATATATATACAACATATAGACACACACATATATATATATATATATATATACACCATTCTTGTATAGCATAAATTGAATATTATTACCCTCCTGAAAGCCATCTCTGGGCAGTGGTGGTGATGCAGTGCAGAGCATACACTGTTACAGGCGCCAGTGTCCGTCACCGCACAGCACTACAGATATGAAAGTCAAATGAAACTATAGTTCCCAACAGCCCTTGCTGCCAGGAGCTCCCGTTTATTTGCAGTTCCTTCACTGTGTAGCATGATGCCGGACACCGGCGCTGGTAACAGTGGCTCCTGTCTGCTATTGTGAGAGTCTCCGGGCAACGCACTGCCCAGGAGCGCACACCGACACCAGGTGAGGTAGGAAACTAGTATGTACAGTGTTTCTATTCCCTGGCCATGGATGGCATCCCCGGGCGGCCCCCCTTCTTGGCGCCCCTTCTTTCAGCCAATGCGTAGATACGCCCCTGGCAGCCACTGCCCCTGGGTGGACACAGAAACCCCTGAATGGACACAGCAGCCCCTGCCCTGGATAGACACAGCAGCCCCTGGATGGACACAGCAGCCACTGCCCCTGGATGGACACAGCAGCCCCTGTCCTGGGTGGACACAGCAGCCCCTGGATGGACACAGCAGCACTGCCCCTGGACAGACACAGCACTCCTGGACAGACACAGCACCACTGGACAGACACATCACGTCTGCTCACTTCACTCTCCACAGACAGAGTGAAATGGCTGCGATGACCGGGTACCTTTATAGTATCCATAACCCGCGAGAATCCGACATCAGGATGATTGTGTTTTTCTGGCGGGAAACCTGAGCCGAACTCTGATCCCGGCCCGGATCAAAAAGTACGGTTGGGTCCGGTTCTCTGAGAACCAGACCCGCTCATCTCTAGTTTTTAATAGAGATGAGCGGGTTCAGATCTCAGAGATCTGAACCCACCCGAATTTTGAGATCTGGTGTGAGAACCGAACATGCGTTCTCAATCCGAGGCAAAACCATAGAGACGAAATCTCGCGGCTCGCGAGCTTTCTTCTCTATGATATATGTGGTATATAGGGACCACACGGCCGGACGCCATTTCACTCTGCCTGTGGAGACTGAACAGGGAGGGTGGGTAGTGTAGGGCTGGGAGAGGTGCTGATGCTGTGCTGTCCACTTTGCTGTCTGCTGTATCTTGGGCTGGTGCTGATCCATTCTGGGCTGGTGCTGTGCTGTCTGCTGTGGGAAAGATTTCTGGACTGCACAACCTGACTATATATATAATGGGAGGTGCTACCTGATGAGACTAATTGCAGGCACAGAAACAGACTGTCTGCTGTGTCCATCTGCTGTTGCTGATCTATCTGGGCTGGTGGTTTGCTGTCTGCTGCGTCCATCTGGGCTGGTGCTGATCCATATGGGCTGGTGCTGTGCTGTCTGGTGCTGTCTGCTGTGTCCTGGTCTGGTGCTGATCCATTCTGGGCTGGTGCTGTGCTGTGTGCTGTGTCCATCTGGGCTGTTGCTGATCCATCTGGGCTGGTGCTGTGCTGTCTACTGCATCCATCTGAGCTAGTTCTGATCCATCTGGGCTGGTGCTGTGCTGTCTGCTGTGTCCATCTGGGCCCAAGTTCTGGACCGTCAAAAAAAACCTAAAAAAAATATATTGTCAATTTATCTTCTGTGTGTGTGCGTGTTAGGCTTAGCTGCACAAGATACAGCAACACAACCTAGTGCTGCCTGACTCCAGTCATCATCAATCTGTGCTCTGGGCCCAAGTTCTGTGGACCGCCAAAAAAAAAATAAAAAATATATATATATATAAATTATATATATATATATATATATATATATATATATATATAGTCAATTTATCTTCTGTGTGTGTGTGCGTGTTAGGCTTAGCCGCACAAGATACAGCAATGTAACCTAGTGCTGCCTGACTCCAGTCGTCATCAATCTGTGCTCTGGGCCCAAGTTCTGTGGACCATCAAAAAATAAATATATATATATATATATTGTCAATTTATCTTCTGTGTGTGTGTGCGTGTTAGGCTTAGCCGCACAAGATACAGCAATGCAACCTAGTGCTGCCCGACTTCAGTCGTCATCAATTGGTGCTCTGGCCCAAGTTCTGTGGACCGTCAAAAAAAAATAAAATATATATATTGTCAATTTATCTTCCGTGTGTGTGTGTGTGTTAGGCTTAGCCGCACAAGATACAGCAATGTAACCTAGTGCTGCCCGACTCCAGTCATCATCAATCGGTGCTCTGGGCCCAAGTTCTGTACCGTCAAAAAAAAAATAATATATATATTGTCAATTTATCTTCTGTGTGTGTGTGTGTGCATGTTAGGCTTATCCGCACAAGATACAGCAACGCAACATAGTGCTGCCCGACTCCAGTCGTCATCAATCGGTGCTCTGGGCCCAAGTTTTGGACCGTCAAAAAAAAAAATTTGTATATAGTGTCATTTTATTTTATTTTATTTATTTACATGTGTGAATTTTCTAACCGCACCTTGGCTACACTATTGGTGCTTGTGACACTGCTTCAAGACCGCAGAAAATATGGAGGGCTGTCACATGACAGGAGAGCAAGGCCAAGAACCACATGTTGTAGCTGCCGTCAGCAGTGCAATTTCCTCATCCTCTATGAAGGCCCATGCCCCAGGACTTAAGTCACGCCATCAATATGGTAAAGCTACTTTTACTGAAATTAAGAAAAAACAATGTAAAGGAAATTTGCCTTTAGATAAACAAAAAATTGGCAACATGCCATTCACTACAAGAAGTGGAAAGCAAAGGATAAGGCCTTGGCCTTTCTTTAGGTAGACTGCTGGTTCTGATTCTGATAGCCCTTCTGCTTGTAGTAGTAGTGGTGGTGGTACCATTAAAAAATTTAAAATTGTTAAGATGAGTAAGATAGCTCCGGAAAAAACAACTGTGTGCCCTGAGAAATCGAAATCCCTGAGGAGAGTGCGTGTCCAAGGTTGCCATGTGTGAGCCACACCTAAATACTAGTGTACTGGAGGATCCTCCAAGTTCCAACATTTGTGTGCCCTCTGTAAATGTGGGTAAGGGCAGTCAACATCTTGCAGACATAGTCATCGAGGATACTTCTGTGGAATTGCACATGGAGGAGGAGGATATTTTGGTAGTTGAAGGTGCTAAGGATGATGAGGATGTTGATGATGAAGATGTTGGTGATGAGGATATTGATGATGAAGATGTTGGTGATGAGGATGTTGATGCCGTGGATGTCCTTTGTGTAAGTAAGGCAACAGCTGTGGCCCATGGATTGAAAAAGCCAAAACCCATTGTTGTCATGCCGGGGCAAAAGACAAAAAAATCCACTTCTCATGTGTGGAATTATTTCCACCCCAATCCGGACAACAGTTGTCAAGCCATATGTAACCGTTGCAAAGGAAAAGTGAGTAGAGGGAGGGACCTAAACCACCTAGGAACCTCCTCCTTGTTACGTCACTTGGAGCGTATTCATCAAATATCAAAGTGTACGTCGCCAAGTTCCAAAACTGAAAACGTAACAAGTCCATTGTCACCTATCTGCTCCCTCTCTGTGAGATCCAAGTGCCGTTGATCTCCAACACCAACACCTGCATCATCAACATCCTCATTCGTCATCGGAAGTAGTCCTGCTGCATCCAATGTTGGTATTCGAAGCATGATTGACTCTTCTCCTATCCGTGATTCCTCAAAAGGATCCTTGATGACTACGCCTGTTGCTGCTGCTGTTGCTGTCAGTGGATCTTCATCTCAGAAGGGGACCAGGAAGAAGACTACTTGTAGCGTATCCTCCAAAAAACAAATAACTGTCAAACCATTGTTTGCAAGGGCAAACAAGTATGACAGCAATCACCCATTTGCACAGCAGATTACTGACGCCATAACAGCTATGCTGGTATTAGATGTGCATCCAGTATACGCCAGTGGGTTTTCAACAGTTAATTAAGGTCCTGTGTCCTCGATACCAGATCCCTTCTATTTTCCACTTTGCTAGAACAGCAATTTCAAGTCTACAAGGACATTAAAAAAAAACTTATTAATGTCCTCAGACTGTTGTACCCACTGTCCACTTGACCACTGATATGTGGACAAGTGGGACAGGGCAAACTAAGGATTACATGACTGTGACAGCCCACTGGGTAGGTGTATTGCCTACAACAGCAACAGCAGCAGCAACATCTCCCAAAAGACAGCTGATACAGAGGCAGGCTACTCTTTGTATAACTGGTTTATAACATACCACTGAGAACCTCTTAGAAAAACTCAGGGAAATCATTGCTAAATGGCTTACCCCACTTGGACTCTCCTCAGGATTTGTGATTTCAGACAATGCCACCAATATTGTTAGAGCATTACATGTGGACGAATTCCAACACATCCCATGTTTTTCTCACACAATTAATTTGGTGGTGCAATGTTTTTTAAAAAGTGACACGGTCGTGCAGGAGATGCTCTCAGTGACCTGCAAAATATCTGGACATTTTAGACATTCGGTGACCACTTGTCGAAGATTGCATGACCAGCAGGTACTGTTAAATTCTGCTCTTCCATCAGCTGAAGCAAGAGGTAGTAACTCGGTGGAATTCTACCCTCTATATGCTTCAGTGGATGGAGGAACAGCAAAAGGCCATCCAGGGCTATACATAGGCTGTGGAGGGGGAATGAACCTTAGTCAAGCGCATTGGAGAATAATTTCCATGTTGTGCAAGGTTCTCAAACCCTTTGAACTTGCCACATGTGAAGTTAGTTCATACACTGCCAGCTTGAGTCAGGTCACTCCCCTTATCAGACTTTTGCAAAAACAGCTGGAGAAACTGAAGGAGGTGCTTAAACGGAGCGATTGCACAAAGTATGTCGGACTGGTGGATCAAGCCCTTGATTCAGTTCACCAGGATCCAAGAGTCGTCAATCTATTGAAATCTGAAAAATATATTTTGGCCACCATTCTGGATCCTAGGTTTAAGTCCTACCTTGTGAGTTTTTTCCAACAGACCAAAATCTAAAACTATGCAAAGAGCTGTTGGTCAAAAAATTGTCATCTGCAGCTGCATGTGAAACGCCATCATCTCCTCCTTCAGTTTTTGCAGCTGCCAGGAAAAAACTAAATTTTCCTTACAGAATGCCTGCTGGTCATTCAGATTATTCACCAAAAAATGACATCTGGTTGGGCCTGAGAGAACTGCCTACTAGTGACTTGTCTTCTACCGTGACTATGTGTGATACGGTTTCCATTCACAGAATGGTGGAGGACTATTTCAGAGATAACATCCTATTAGACATGTCAGACAGTCCCTTTCAGTACTGGCAGGAAAAAGAGGAAATTTGGAGTCCCATACACAAACTGTCTTTGCATTACTTAAGTTGCCCACCCTCCAGATGATGTTCATTAAAATGAATTACAAAATCCATGAGGAAGACCTCTACCAACAATTACATAAAAAAATTACAGAGGCGCCTATGGTGGATTCCAGTGGGGACGAATTGATATTGTGTGAATGAGAGGCTGTACACACTGATAGGGATGACGAGGACGAGGACAACTTGTAATGTAAAGCCAGTTTGTCTATGGGATCAGCATGTTTTATGGGGGGTCCAAACAAACCAATCATTTCAGCCACAATTGCCAGTCCTTGTCGCTGAAATGATTGGTTTGTTAAACTGTCCGGTATCGTATACAACATAAGGGTGGGTGGGAGGGCCCAAGGACTATTCCATCTTGCACCTTTTTCCTTTCCATTATGTGCTGGTTGGGGAATTGCTGCCTGACATTTTAAATTAATGTTATGGTTGGTTTAGGAACCAATGATTTATTTTTAAATTCATTTATGATCAATTTAACAGCCAGGGGCTGCACCCAATGAATTGTTTTTAAATTAATTTATGATCAATTTAACAGCCAGGGGCTGCACCCAATTAATTGTTTTTAAATTAATTTATGATCAATTTAACAGCCAGGGGCTGCAGCCAATAAATTGTTTTTAAATTAATTTGTGATCAACTTAACAGCCAGGCACTGCACCCAATGAATTGTTTTTAAATGAATTTATTATCAATTTTACACACTGGCTGTCACTGTCATTGGCATAGCTGTGCAGGGGTGCTGTGCTCCTGTGTGTCGAGGGGCTGCTGCCCAAAATAATAAATAAACAAATTTTTTTGTGTGCGTGTCAGCCACACCTGTCATCGGCATAGCTGCGCAGGGGTGCTGTGCTGCTGTCTGTCAAGGGGCTGCATGAATATTGCAATGAAAACCTTTTTTTTAAAGTTATTGGGTTACAAAAAGCTTCTTTTTTTTTAATCTTAAACATAGCAGAAATGTTATCCTAACAGCTTATAAAGTTATATGCTCTAAAAAACTAAAGCCTATATTTGTAAAAAACTAAAGCCTAATTCTGCCAAAAGAGAGACTGACACCATGGCTAAACATAAGAGTTACCTTCTGGTTGTGAATTGTCTCATTTGCATGGGGAAAACCCAACCCTCAGATGAGATGGATCTCAGCCAGTGGACAACATTGAAATCACCATTAAAAAGTCACAATGGAAGACTACATGTAACCCTGGTTAGGGTTACGGAGATATATTACATATAAATATAATTCATAAATACAATTGAAACAGGTATATATTTTCATTCATTTATTTACAGCAAAATGCAATTTATGAGGTGAATGTTAAATATACGGTAGGGATAGATGTTATGTGATGTAAATATAAGTAAATATGTGGAAATGTATGTATCCTGTGCATGTTAGATATCTATGATGTCAGTGGACTTTAGTGCTTCATGCTGCAAATATACATTTCACAGACATTGGTGATAGTTGCAGAAGGGGGCGGAGTAATATAGATGGGAGTGAATTGGTTCATGTCAGGAAAATAGTATCCGGTGAGAGGGAGGATATATAACAGCTGTTAGCAGCAGCTGAGAGGCAGTCTGCAGGTCCCTCCCTCCAGTGCCTGCTCTCCTGTGACCCGGGCAGCCAGTGAGCAGTGATATGCTGCCGGGCGCAGGGGGGCAGAGCTGGAGAGGGAGCCCAGCTGGAGCTGGGGAAGAAGGTGAGACAGGGGTACTCACCCTGTCTTACAGGAGAGGCGGCATCGCGGGAGGTGGTCCCGGCAGCAGAGAGGAGCAGAGGGACCCGCGATGATCGGGACATGGCCAGTGTGGGTGAGAGTGCCTCAGTGAGTCCCCGCTGTGCTGGGCAGCACCTCCGTAGTTACAGGGAGGCTGCCAGCTACAAGCCTCCTCTTTTGGCTCATGGGAGCTTGGTTGGCAGCCAGTGGGAGAGAGAGAGAGCCAGGAGGTGGGGCCGTTTCACTGTAAAGGACGGCAGCAACAGCACTGACAGGGGGATCAGTTCTGAGGTAGCAGCGGTGACAAGGAGAAAGCAGGAGCAGCGCTTATACAAGCAGCAATGTTGAGGGGACTTTGAGTAAATAGTACTTGGCACCTACACAGCTACATATAGCCCATATATAGAGACCGCTGTTGAGGACAGAAGAGCAGTAATATCCCATATACTCTGTCCACAAGGAGTACATACTTGGTTGTGGTACTGACACTCATATGGAGAGAGAGTTTCAGCGCATGTCAGCTGTGTGGATGATGCTCTAAATAGCAGTGGTAATAGCAGTGGTAATAGCAGTGGTAATAAGAAGTATATGCCATTCAAGGAACATTACAGTAATTTTTAGATTACATTCGGGGAAGGACAGAAAAGGAAAAAGAGAGGAATTCATAGTGTCTATATGAGACATTTTATTATATCCAAAGGAGATAGCTTTCAGCATAAGGGAAAGAAGAGAGGGAAGGATACAATTAAATACATAATACTGCAATGTAACTTATACCTGAGGATTACAGTATAGGATATAGATATTGGATATATATTCTTACTACAACTATCTGAAAACAGCATATTCTAGCTGTATGGATGAGGCACTGGTTCCATTTTTTAAGACTCACATTTAAGTTGTTATAATACTTGTCAGTGTCAAAATACAATACTTATTCACCCCAGCACTTAGAGAATACAGCCTTGAACTGGAATATATGAACTTCCTTTTACTTTGTTAAGTACAACAGGACTTATGCTCTAGGGTTCTGGACCTTTAAGCACTCAGTATTCTCTACGCCAGTGTTGGCTAACCTTGACACTCCAGCATTGGAACTATATATCCCAGCATGCCCTGCCACAGTTGTAGCTTGCCCTAATAGCAAAACTGTAGCAGTGCATGCTGGGTTATGTAGTTCCATAACAGCTGGAGTGTCAAGGTTAGCCAACACTGCTCTACGCTAACAGACTCGTAGGCAAAGGCTAAGTGTTGGGCATATTATTCAGTGTTAAGTGATTATATTGTAATTGAATATTCCATTTGCATATGGAAATAAAGTATATTGTGTTTGTTATGCAACATGTCATGATATGAGTTATTTTGCTTCATGAATTACATAATACAAAGTGTTAACCTATTCAAGAGTGGTGCATAGTACTTACCTTTTAGGAACTGGAACAGCGTCACCAGAGGAGAATTGAGAGACCTGAAAAAAAAAAGAAATAACAGGTGGTCGAATATTTGTATACACATATATATATATATATATATATATATATATATATACACACGCAGTATACATGGTAGTCGCAGAAAACTTATACTGACACTATATATTCTATCACTGGGTTTTCCCAGGTAAGCCCTTTTGACATTTAAAATAATTAACCTGGGTGGAGGCACTGACAATGAGGATGTACACCACTTAGAGGAATGCTAAGGGTGGGTACATTAGGAGTAACAAAGGTGGTAGTAACCTGGTGACCCTTTAGTGATATAAGGGGGTTACAACAGTGTGGAGAATCTTTCTTCACAGTCAGGAGAGGCCTCAGAGAACATGAAAAAAGATGCTATAGGTGCTGAACTTCAAGGGATTTCTCCATCATGTTCTGCAGTGTGGAATGGTTTCATTCACATGTTTTCTATAAAGCAGTTCAAAGTTACAGCCTTCAAAGTGTCTGGCTATAACACCTACCTTTTGCCAGGAATTACCAAAGATTACTACAAGCAAAGGATTCAGCTGTCTGGAATATGTCTGGGATGGAATTCATGGATCGTATTTGGCCTGAATGCACTAAGATATAGCCGACTTTGTTCCTACCTGAATCGCAAACTGAAATACGGAATAGTAAGCACAGACAACATGGAGGCCTTTGTTAAGCAGCTGCCTGCATGACAACCAATACCTCCCGGACTACACCCACTGGGGGGACCAGGTCTTGATAATGACCATCCCCATCTGTTGCTAGGCCTTCTTCTTCCAAACTATACATCTTGGACTTCCTGTCCAAAAAGGGTAAGCAGGGTACATAAAAGAGGAGCTAGATGTCCCCAATGACATTTTTTTCTTCTATCATAGATGAAGTGGAGAGATAAGAGCTTCAGATGTTGGAACAGGGGCTCCCACCTATTTGGGTTCCCCCCCGAGAACAGAGCTCTGTTCATCAGGAAGTGTCTATGCCTGAGCTGATAGGTAGGTAGTCTCTGTCTGTTGGTAAACACCCTTCAGAGGATGGCAACCCAAAATAACAACAACTATAATAAATTAATGTGTCCACTGATGATTACCAGCCTGATCCCTTAACAGCAACATACCCCATATGGCCAACTCATAATATGACACCCAGTTTGCAGCCTCCTCTTCCTTATGACACTAATCCAGTCGCCATGGTTGATCAATAAGCCATGTGTGGTCCACCCAATTTTTGGCTCCTACATTGTATTCTAACATTCACATATCTAAGAGAAGTGGACAGTGGGAACAATGGCAATTTGAAGGCCACTAACTAACTCTGTTTTTTTTAATGTCCCTGTACAGGTTGGGAAATTCTGTTACAGAACAGAAGGTTTGCAAAGGATTATTAAAGTCAATTGTCTATTTATTTTTGGAAAGCATGCTTCCTGGTCCCCTTCTGGGATGAAAAAAATCCACTCCCAGCAAGCAGGCATGGCGCTCAAGAAAGAATTCCCAAGAAAGACACAACGTAATACTTAAACCTTAAATCTGAAATGTTGCATTTGCTGCTCCGTTCTGCTTGTTCACAATATATCTCATATGGTTAAGTGGACAGTGGGAACAACGACAGTTTGAAGGCCACTAACTAACTATGGGCCTGATTCAGACCCACTCGTGAGCGGCTGTCCGCTCGCAAGTGGGTCGATGTTATGCACTGAGCATGCGCACGACGGAGGGAGCTCCGTCGTGCGCATGCGCCAGACGCGACGAGCGAAGGAAAGTCCTTCGCTCGTTGTGTCTGATCAAAGGGGGCGTGCTGTCAATGTTGATTGACAGCACGCCCCCTTTGGTGGGCGTGCCGGGGGCGTGCCTCCCTGACGGGGGCGTTCCCACGGGAACGCCTCCCGTCAGAAGCCGGCCCACTGACATCACTAGTGATGTCAGTGGGAGTGATTTTGGCTCTGATAGAGCCAAAATCACTCCGGAGCTTGCGGTTGAAAACCTCAACCGCAGGCTCCGGCTCGCAATTTCGATGGTCGCGATGGTCTCGACCATCGCGGCCATCACAAAGCACGCTCGTATAGCCTGTGGGTGGTGACCCACAGCTATACGAGCGTCCAGGAGGATGCTCCATGAAAATGGAGCCCGGCCCTCATTCAGAGCGTGCGCTCTGCTCAGAGCGTACGGCTCTGAATGAGGGCCTATGTTTTTTTATGTCCCTCTACAGGTTGCGAAATGCCTTTATAGAAGATTTGCAAAGCTTTATTTAAGTCAATTGTTTATTTATTTTTGGAAAGCATGCTTCCTGGTCTCCTTGTGAGCTGTGAGGTGGTCAAAATTGACTGGAAACGAGTGTAAATAAATGTTATTGAGGTTATTAATACTGTAGGAACAAAAAAAATGGCTAATTTTATGTGATTTTAGTTTTTTTTTTTTTTTTAAACCAAAACCAAAACACGAAAACACAACACAGAGGTGAGGTTTTGGCAAAACCAATCCAGATCCAAAACCAGGGGAGATCCAGATCCAAAACCAAAACACGGGGGTCGGCGCACATCTCTAGTATAAATGCGTAATAATAGTATCATTTTGGTTTTACTCACACATTTGTGTGTTTCTGTAATCCAAATGTCATTTAGGCCCCCATTTATCAATGATCGCACTTGCATTGCGGTCTGTGCATGCCAGTACCGCCCATGATGGCATTGCAAGATGCAATCATAGTGTCGGGATGTATTATCCGGCACATGCAGGGAGAGGGGCTCCAAAAGGAGACCGTCCCTGCGATATGCCAGAGAGCTGCCGGGTCTGCCGTGCATGCGCCGTCCTGCTGACTGCACATGTGTGGCGCCATTGCCGGGAGAGGGTTCTGGAGGAACCCTCCTCCGGCTGATTATGCGGTGTGTAGCCCATAGGCTACAGTGGCTAACACCATCTTCAGATGGCGTTAGCTGCGGTAGCCAATATCGGGAATGCATCGCATTCCAGATATTGGTAAATCTGGCAGCATCGCACACCCCATAGATGAGCGGCTGCTTGCGGGAAAGGAGGGATTGCAGCAGGTATCGGAGCCGTCCCTCCTTAGTACATCCGGGGCATACTAAATATTTGCGTTTAATCCCCGAAAATGTGTGTTTTCAGGGACATAGATGGATGGGCCCCTTAGTCTGTCCTCACGAGAACCTGAGAAAAGAATGTTAAGAAATCTATGTTGCGGAATGTAGTCTATGAATGGCGTTAGGGCGATGACAAACCATTCATTCTGCAGGGTAGTCTGGTTTGGGGTAGGAGTGGGAACACAGGGCCCGATTCAGACCCGCTCACTAGATGCGTTCGAAAGCAGCCAAAGTATGCAAATCCCGCGATCGCACAGCAAGGCATTAGAACGCCCACTATGTCTTGGTGTGCGATCGCGGTGTGTATTTAGACAGCCACCAGCCTGTCTTAAGACACCTACTTTTCCACGACATCTCCAGGAAGTGTATGCAACAATTGGTAACATCGAGTAACATCGGATTCATACGCAGCACTTGTGACTGACTCTACCGCAAGCACTGCGAGTGCTTCAGTGTGTAATTCAACCATGTGATGTGTATTATGACGCTGCGTCTTAATTATGCACGCCTCTGAAATGGCATTAAGACGCTCAGACGCGCCTGTGTTCGCACCACCACACCCCCGTTTTCATCGACCATTTCCTGTCACCACCCATAAACGGCTCGTCCTATCAATCATTCTAGCTATGTGGCTATGTGCAGCAAGCGAACGCTTCTCAATTGCATGGACTAGTTCGCACACGCGCACTTATACGCATGTGCAGATTGCAAACATCGGCAGGCTACGTGCGGACGTAGCCTAGCGAAAGGGTCTGAATCAGGCCCACAATTCCAACATGGTAGAATGAGGCAAAAAAAATTTGACCTCCTAATAACAAGCTCCAATTTTTTTACAGCTCTTTATCTTGTTTTTTTTTTTTTTTTTTAAGTGCATGAAAATGAAGTCGTATCAGAAGAACAGGGGGTCACTGAGCTAGCATGGCATTCGTGATAAATTTATGATACAGGAAGTTCAGTGTTGTGTGAAATAACTTTTTGGTTTGCACAGATGGCAGGAAGACACTTCATATAATAACAAATGGCTCAGAAGCATATATTATTGCTATAGAAATGTGTACTGAAAAGAGAGCATTGTCTAGAATGATCGCACAACCTACTGATATGCAATAAAACTTTATTGTTACTTTATGGCACACTGAATGCTAAGGAAAGACATAGCTAGAGCATGACTGCAAGTTAATAGTACAGTAGCTGTAGTGATTCCAGCAGTGATACCCAATTTATAAATGGGTATGTACATATGTTTCCAACACTTTACTGCTGATCAGGTACATCTAATACCATAATTTTAATTTCCTACAAATCCAATAATAATATGTTACTGAATTTGGTTTACCTAAAGAGTAGTTGGTCACTCTGCTCCGCATAAAGATAATGGTAGGGTGCCAGAGTAGAGTAATATACAGTATACAGATGCACAGCACTCCAAACGCTCTTCAGGGAACACCAAAGTGCTTATTAGGCTGAAAGTATATTAGAGAAAAAAGAAAAACTGTGCCTATGCTATATAAATTCTAAGGTGTATAATAAAAAAAAAATCAATGAATAATGGTATGGCAGAACCAAAGATCAAGATTATATTCAATAATGCAGATTTAATAGTAAATATGTATATATACAAATCAATAATAATAAAAAAAATTTATAAAATGCAGCTGTAAAAATACCCTGGTCTCCTTTATATTTTCAACTGAGTATAGATTATGAGCAATAATAGCTCTAAAAGCAAAGGGCCTGATTCAGCAGTGCACGCTAATGTACTGCTGTACGCAGAATCCAGATGTTTGGGAATCTGCGAAGGCACAGGACAAATTCTGTGAGTGTTGCAGAATGGGCCCTGCTAACTCGCTCACAGACTGGCAGCAGACTGTCAGTGATTGACAGTCTGCTGCCGTTTGTGGGTGGCGACGCCCTCTGTTTCCCTAAACTGAGGCATGTCGCTGCTGTTGCGGGGGAGGGAAGAAGCCAGGATCTCTGTCGGCTGACGGAGATTTTCTGGCCTCTTCCTCTAAACTGCGGGGGCCGGCTGTGGGGCCCCATGAGTCACCGCTGCCGGCCGATGTTACGCAGATTATCCGATGCTGCGTTGGACAACGCGGCTCGGATAAGTAATGCACAGAGGGCGTGATGCTTCCTGCTGCCTTACCATATCTACAAGGGTCGCAATTGCAAAGCTGCCTGCGTGCATACATCATATATCTATAGCCTGCGTGCATACATCATATATCTATAGCCTGCGTGCATACATCATATATCTATAGCCTGCGTGCATACATCATATATCTCTAGCCTGCGTGCAGCTTTGTAATTACGATCCTTGCAGAATCAGGCCCAAAGTCCCAGTTCCAAGGCAATAATTGCATATGAAATTATGAATATATATATGTGGAGAGATTGGAAACTTCCAACAATACGAAGAAAGACTGTGGAACTACAAGTCTCGGTAAGCACAAATAGGCAACTATGGGCCTGATTCAGAGCCGGACGCTCTGACCAGAGCGCTCGCTCTGAATCAGGACCCTCCTCCATTAAAATGGAGCGTCCTCCTGGATGCTCGTATAGCTGTGGGTCACCACCCACAGCATATATGAGCGTCCAACAAGATGGTCGCGATGGTCTTGACCATCGCGACCATCGGACTTGCGAAGGAAACCCTGCGGTCGGGTTTCCCAGCCACAAGCCCTGGAGTGATGTTGGCTCTATCAGAGCCAAAATCACTCCCACTGACATCACTAGTGATGTCAGTGGGGCCGGCTTCAGATGGTAGGCGTTCCCATGGGAACGCCTCCGTCTGGCAGGCACGCCCCCGGCACGCCCACCAAAGGGGGCGTGCTGTCAATCAACATCGACAGCATGCCCCTTTTGGTGCGAGACCCAGAGCGATGGAAAGTCCTTCGCTCGCCGGGTCTCGCGCATGCGCACGACGGAGCTCCCTCCGTTGTGCGCATGCGCAGTGGGGAACATCGACCCACTTGCGAGCGTACTGCCGCTCGCGAGTGGGTCTGAATGACCCCCTATATTCCAAGGCAGTAAATGTGATTGCCAGATTATCTGGCTGTTTAAGATCGCTGGCCCAATGTGCAGATGAATACCTGGTGCAGCTGATGTCAGTGGGGACGCCAGCTGCTATGCCTCCTCCTAGTCCAGATGGGCGACTGGTGCGTGAAAATGAGATACACCCCCCTTTTTAGATATGTGTATCTGTATTACTACTCTTATGCAGTGCCCCTAATGCAGTGCCCCCAGTAGTTTTGTACCATATGCATAGCCCCCTAAACTAGTGCCCATTATGCATGGCCCCCTAAAGTAGTTGATGCATGGCCCCCTAATGTAGTTGATGCATGGCCCCCTAATGTAGTTGATGCATGCCCCTCCCCCCCCTCTGCCCAGTACTTACCTCACCACCACGCTGACTCCCGTCCGGCTGCCTCCCGCTTCGCTGCTGCTTTGGCTGGATCAGGCTCTTCTCATCGCGCGGGTGACGTCATGACGTCACCCGCGCAGTGCATCACTGGGAACGCTGGCCTCTGAAGCGATCGGAGGCTTCTTTAGCCTCCGGTCGCTTCAGAGGCCAGTGTTCACACTGCAGGGAGCCACAGAGGTCGGAGACGGAGCGCTGTCTCCGTCTCTGAAAAAAAGAAATTTGGATCGTCAGAGGGGGTTTCTGGGTACTCAGAAACCCCCCCTGTATGCGCGGGTGGACAGAGTGCTCGCTCTAATCAGGGCCGTCCTTCCTAATTTTAGAGCGTCCTCCTCGCCAATCGCATAGCTGTGGGTGACCACCCACAGCTATAGCGAGCGGCCAAAAAGATGGTCGCGATGGTCAAGAGGCGTGTCGCTGCTGGTAGGGTAGGGTAGGGTCTCGTTGCCGCAAGCCCTGGAGTGCTTTCGGCTCTATCAGAGCCGAGAGCACTCCCACTGACATCACTTGTGATGTCAGTGGGGCCGGCCCCAGACGGTAGGCGTTCCCATGGGAACGCCTCCGTCTGGGCAGCAACGCCCCCAGCACGCCCACTAAAGGGGGGCGTGCTGCCACTCACCATCGACAGCACGCTCCCTTTGTAGCGAGACCCATAGCGACGGCTTGGCCGTCGCTATCCAGGTCTCGCGCATGCGCACGACGGAGCCGGCTCCCTCGTGCGCATGCGCACTGGGCCAACATCGGCCCGCTTGCGAGCGCTCAGCGCTCGCGAGCAGGTCTGAATTAGGCCCAGAGTTAGGGCTCCAAACTTACACCAGGACACAAATAATTGATTTGGAGATTCCATGGATACCATGTAACATTTTCTCTGGCACGTTTTGCCTCTCTAAGGAGGTATTTTTATCTTTAAAAAAGCCTCCTGAGAGAGATGAAAGGCGGAAAAAGTGGCGTGTCCTAGTAGCATGGGGCTTGCCCTTGCTGTAAGGGGGCATGGTCACACGGCCTGCACCCTCGTTGTAGTGTCTCCGAGGGGACCAGTGTATTTGCAGTGCCGGCTCTCTCACTGTGTCAGGAGCATAGTGCTGCATGTATTGCTACAGTGCAGCACCCGGCGCCTGTCACTGAGGGGGAGTCGCCACATTGGTGTCACCCGGGTGCGGCCCGCACACCCTGCAACCCCCCTTGTACCTTAGTATTTATATGACATTAGTACAGTTGTCCTTTTTTGGTTTATGTAAAAAGGTTATTTCACTGACTACCTTGAAAATGTGCTGCTGATCATTTAAATTGACATACTGTACTTTGTTTGGCTAATATGCTTTCACAACTCAACTGGAGTGGTCGCATGGGATGTGACACTGGCTTTTAAGGGGGAAATCTGTTTAGCACATGTGCAGAATGGATTTCCTAACTACTTGTCCATTCCCCCAGCAGTGCTATGGCGGTCTGTGACTGCCAACATCACTGCCGGAATCGCGCTCCAAAATGCTGTGCGAATGGCATTCTGGAGCACATGCACTGGGAACAAAAGTGCACGGAGGGGAACTTAGGGCCTGATTCAGAGCCGGACGCTCTGAGCAGAGCGCTCGCTCTGAATGAGGGCCATCCTCCATAAAAATGGAGCGTCCTCCTGGACGCTCGTATAGCTGTGGGTCACCACCCACAGCACATACGAGCGTGCAGGATGATGGTCGCGATGGTCTTGATCATCGCGACCATCGCCAGTGCGACCAGAGGCCTGTGGTCGGGGTTTTCGACCACAAGCCCTGGAGTGATTTTGGCTCTATCAGAGCCAAAATCACTCCCACTGACATCACTAGTGATGTCAGTGGGGCCGGCTTCTGATGGTAGGCGTTCCCTTGGGAACGCCTCCGTCTGGCAGGCACGCCCCCGGCACGCCCACCAAAGGGGACGTGCTGTCAATCAACATCGACAGCACGCCCCCTTTGATCAGACACAACGAGCGAAGGAAAGTCCTTTGCGCGTCGCGTCTGGCGCATGCGCACGACGGAGCTCCCTCCGTCGTGCGCATGCGCAGTGCACACCATCGACCCACTTGCGAGAGGACAGTCGCTTGCGAGTGGGTCTGAATGAGGCCCTTAGTTCCCCCCTAAGCACTAATTGGCTGGTCTCCTGTTCCCCTCTGATCTCTATTTGGCTGATCAGCTGTAGGAGGAGGGGCTGATCATCAGTCCTCCTGACCCACGCTCAGCTGTGCTCTACATTTAGGAGAGGGTTGATGCCTCACGGTGGTGGGGGCAATACAAATGTGGGGGGCTCTATTGGCACTGAGGGTTGGAGCTGGCTGTGTAATGCCAGACAAAAAAATAGCACTGGGGGCATGGGGGGTTTGCAAAATACTTAAAAAATAACACTGGTCTCTGAGGGTGGAGGGAGCGTGTGTAAAAAAAATGGGTCTCTATACACTGGGGGTTACACAAATGGGGATCTATTACCACTAGGGGGTGGGGGTAATGTTAATGGAGAGCAATTGCAACTGGGTGGGGTCTATTATCAATGGGGATTGGATGTAAATTAACAATGGAAGCCTATGGACAAGGGGGTTATGCATTTTTAAAAATACTTTCTAAACTTTATTAAATAAAAAAACCTGACAATTTCTGACCAGTTTTGTGGAAAAAATTGTAAGTTATCTGGTTAAGCCTAATAAACACTTTGGTGTTTCTTAAACATTTGGAGTGCCGTGCATCTATATACTCTCTCCCTCTATGGGGCCCATTTATTAATTATCACAATGCGATCTGGGCATGGTATTACCGCCCATGATCGCACTGAAAAATGCAATCATAGCACCGGGATGTTTTATCTGGCTCCAGGGGAACCCTCTGTCGGCGAATTATGCGGAGTGAAGACCATAGGCTACAGCGGCTAACACCATCTTCAGATGGTGTTAGCTGCGGGGGCCAATCTCCAGAACCACATTCCGGAAGTTGGTACATTTGGCAGCATAGCATTCCCCATAGAAACCTATGGGGGATGCGGCTGCCTGCTGGAATGAAGGGATCTCCTTCATACATCTGGGGGAAACTTAAAATTTTCAGTTAACCCCCAAAAACTGGTGTTTTCTGGGATTAAGCCGCAAATATACAATGATAAATGGACCCGTTACCAGGATTCATGAGATAGCTATTAGACATTACTTAGGGATTACTTTATAAGTTTATATTTATTAGAGATATTTCTGTATGTGCTAACTGGATATTTGTACATACATGCCTACTCTCCCGAAAATTGCAGGAGGCTCACGATTTTTTATGTTGCCTTCCCCCTCAACCCCGGAAGATTAGGCATATCTCCCGCATCCTGCTCACTTCCTAGTGAAGTGGGCAGGATGGGGAGATTTCACCGGGAATTTTCGGGTCCGCGAGTAGGGGTCGGGGTCAAATTACGTATACACTCTGGCCCTGCCCCCCAAAGTAATCAACAGGATCTCCCCCCCGGCTTTTCCCGGGAAGGAGATATATAATGTCGGCAAGTATGAATTGGTGTCACATTGTGGTTATTTTGTTTTTACTTTGTCCATTGTGTATTTGTATATGTTTTGCCTTGGTTACGGGCACCAATGTTTTTCAAAGCTGTTAGGAATCTCTATTCTCGCTGTTCACGCTGGTGAGGCAGACTTGGCAGCTGCTTTGAACACTGCTGCATTCCGTATCCCTGCGCTGTTGTGACGTCATGATGGCGATTCCCGGCCCAGGTGGTGGAGGTCCGCTAGTGACTATATAGGTGTGTTTTGTTTTTTATACATTGTCCCTGATGAAAGCGGTATGTCCCACTGAAGAAACTTGGATTGTTTGGGGTCTATTTACTAAGCAGTGTTAGGAGACAGAGTGAAAAGCGATAAGGTGCCAGCCAATCAGCTCCTAACTCCCATCTCACAGGCTGAGTTTGAAAAATGACAGTTGGGAGCTGATTGGCTGGTACCTTATCACGTTCTTATCACTTTTCACTCTGTCTCCTAACACTGCTTAGTAAATAGACCCCTTTCTTTGTTTATGCCATTGTGAAGTCTCTGAGTGCAACCCCCGCTGACACTTCATATAAAATAGTAGCATTATATGTAGGTGTTTGCAGTAAAGGTTGTACTTATAATTTAGATAACCTGTACCATATTTCTCATCATTATTAGAACATGAAGCTCCATTAAAATGTTTAGTTAACACTAATATGGAAAAACAATGGTACATTTAAAATAGACTACTATCATGTCATTTAGGTATCTTTGCTGTGCACTACAATTTCGTAGGAGCACTCCTACTTCTTGTGATTGTCATTTTCCGTGGGTAATTTTTGTTGTTGTCCCATGTGCTGCATAGTTTCCTAGTATTGAATTAACAAACAAGTGGGCTGTGAGTGGTTTCACTTTGTCCCCAGTGTGCATTGCCTTTTCATCTACAGACATTACAGTAAAACTGTAAAGTTTCCTCACTACATCTAAAAGGAGAAGGAAGTGAAGTCTCCACATCTGCGGCTTCAGACATCCTTTTTCTGAAGGGGTGGTCGCTCTCTGCAGAGAAGTATACCATGATCACACCATGAAACTGTGAGCACGCAAATATAGTGAGCAGTACACAGACACACAACACAGAACAGAAGCGTAAACAGGATATCATTTCACGTACTGTAGGAAAGTTTTATTTGCTGCCACCTAATTCAGGTAACGTTGCTCTGGATATCTGGTCAACAGCAGGAAAAATATATATATATATTTTCTGTACTGTAGTGCAGTGTTTATACAGTATGTGTATGTACTGTACTTCAATGTGTTTTGTTTCATTTGCATCATAAAGAGCAATTTGCATTCTTCTGAAGAGATTGAATACATTGAGCTGGTTGCAATGTTAATCATATACCAGTTTTTGGGGTTGGGTATGGGATTCCGTTGGTTGGTATGCTGCCGGTCAGAATATCGACAGCGCCATCCCGACAGTCAAAATCCTGACACCCTTAGGTAAGTAATCTAACACCAACCCTCAACCCTACCCCTAACCCTCCCTCACAGTGCCTAACCTCCCCTTCCCCGGTGCCTAACCCTAATCCTCTCCCCTTAGTGCCTAACCCTAACTCTCCCCCTAGTGCCTAACCCCTAACCCTAAACCTAACCCTCCCTCTATCCCCCGATACTTACCTTCGGGATGCTGGTGGTTGGGATTCTGGAGCCGGGATCCCGATGCTGTTGGGATTCCGGCGCTGGTATTTCGACCGCCGGCATCTCGCACGCCGGGATGCTGACTACATCCCCTGTTGGTGGAGCATATCTTGTGTGTTTCCACTCTGCCCATATTTCCATGGTTCCGGATCATAAGCAATGTCATACATATATCAGTCGCACCACCATTTGTGACTGAGTATGCATTAAGTGGAATTCCGGGCTATGTGTAATAAGACGAGTGCGTAAATGGCCGGCGTTCAGACAGATCTTTTAAGTAATGATGCGTACAAGTCTACTTACAGGGAAATATATGCATTTAGGGTTTGATTCAGTAGCATACGCAAGTGCGATTATCAAAGCACATTGACTGATTGTTTGCCATTGAGCATGTGTATAACCCGCACTGCGTGTGAGCAGAGATTGCCCTTGCGACTACGGATGCACAGAGGAATCCATCGCAAGTTGAGTGACAGGCTGTCAGCATTTAGGGGTGGTGAAGGGGGAGTGGTCAGAAAAACGCAGGCTGTCTGTCCATTTGAACCCCGTTTCATGGGTGTGCATAAATTAGCCACTGCGATTGCATATGCAGCTTGAGTACTCACTACGTGAGACAAGTCTTGCAGTTTCTGCGGCTGGTCAGACCTGGTGTAAATGCTGGCTTGATGGTACCAATGTTTATGCAGAAGAGCGACATTGGGCGGATATGAGAAAGCAGAGGTGGACATCTTTATGCTGGCTGTGCTGTGGCAAGCATTAGCATATTTTCGCAGCTGCGTTCCATGCAAATTCGCAGCTGTGATTGCAATTGCGATCGGTACTGAATCAGGTCCTTAGTACTGTGCAAGCTACATAGTTTCACCTCATTTGTGTTCAAATGTGTATCAATCCCATAGAATCTAATATGAACCCAAGTTGACTTGATTCACATATCATTTTGTGTTTTCTTCAATGATTTTAGACATTACACAGTAGTGGATATCTGCTTATTGAATATTTATGAACAGATACTAAATCTTCAGCTTCCCCCATGGAGGGGAATCAGAAGGTTTAAGGAGGTGGGAGCCTCCCTTAGCCCCTCCAACTATGGGGTCAATCCTATTAGCTGTGATGATTTCGCGTGTGCGAGTCATCGCGGCAGTGGTTGCACATTACGGCAGCCCGGATTAGCCTAATATTGCTCGCAGCCCCATAGGGCTCTGAGCAAAATTTTGCAAAACCAGGCTCGGGTCGGGTAGCGAAGGGTGCGAGATGCGGTGCCGTTGCCGTCGTTTAAACACCATTACAACGGCACATCGCACCCTTCGCACCTAATTGGATTGACCCCGAAGTGTAAAAAAATAAAAGTGACATACAGGGGCCTTTTCATCAAATGATAAATGGTCCGGCAACCATGCGGAATCGCTAGGTTCCGCAGATTTAAGTTACCGGGCCATTCATCATCAGGGGTCCAATAGGACCCCCTTGGTATTCAGCAAACTCCGAAAACTGAAAGTTTCATCGTTTTCTGCTGAGAACAAGCGCCATCTTCAGACAGCGCTTGTTCTCGGTTCCTTGCTCCTTCCTACGGGAAGGAGTTTCGGGGATGTGAAGAGAGATCCCTCCGCCGCCGCCTCTTCACTACTTCCCCGGCAGCTGTGCACATACGTGACCCGAGGTCACGCATGCTTAGCCGGGCTGAAGGGGAACAGGTAAGTAACGCAGCTACAGAAGTAGCTGTGATACTAAACACAGGGCCAACTGCTTTTCAGAGCAGCTGTCCCCTCACCGGGGCAATGATGAATTGCTCCGATGTCACATTTCCCCCGTTGCGAGTTGGATACTTAAGTATCCCTCGCCTTCGGTGTATCCATACAGCCTTCGATGATGAATAGGCCCCACAGTGAGAGAATATAAATAAAAAAGGTGCTGTAGCCCCAGTCTTTGGCTCGATCAATAAAGATTAAGGGACAAATGTAATAGGGTGAGAGTTTAAAAAATTTCAGAGTTTAGCAGTAAGCTCTCACACTCTTTAAACTCGGTCCAGGTAATAGAGTCTGAGAACATGCAAACTCCGTTTTAGATTAAAAAAACTCTCACAATTTAAACTCTTATCCAGATGGTTTACCATTTTGAAGTTAAACGTCGACCAATGTGAGAGTTTACTGCTAAACTCTCACATCTTCTAAACTTTCACCCTATTACATTTGGCCCAAAGAGGCTTATGTAAATTTAAATAAAGTAATCGCTCCCACATTACGGGAACTAATAATCAGGGCCATAGTGAGCATGCTGCCATCACCCATGGGTGGCATGGCGTCTACCATGATGAAGGCCGTAATGTTCATTATATGTGTATGGACTGCGCACGTGTAGCTAAAATGCACAAAATTAATATTACATTATAAGGGCACTGTGCCCAGCCTCAGTAGGAGCCTCCATCAGGTGTACTCTTGCCCCCAGCACTCACGACCCAGGGGTGCTGGGGATAGCCCCAGGCTATCACCCTGGACCTGGGGTACCCTGAAGAGAGGGACCCCTTTATTTAGGGGGTCCCCAGCTCCCCAGGGATCCCGGCCTGGGCTGTCTAGTGGTCAGGGGTGATGCTTCAGCTGGGGGGCCCAGCAAAATGGCTCCCCTGGCTGTGGCATCACCCCCCGCTGGAAAGAGTCTAGTGCTGGTTCTGGTAAATACAGGGGGATTCTACTCATTTTTTTCTTCCCTGTATTTCCAGAACCAGGGCTGGCTCAGAGCCCAGTGCTGATTGCACTGAATACGGGGGACCCATGTCATTTGTCCCATAATCTGGCAACCAGGACTAGTTCTGAAAAGCATGGTGCTGGTTTTGCTTCATATGGTGTACCTCTATGTCATTTGTCCCCTGTATTTAGCGCAACCAGTACTGGATTTCCAAAGCCCGGTGCTGGTTGTTGTTTCTGGGGAGGGGGCTACGCAATTTGTATTTTTTTACACAGGGTTTTTTTTAATTACACAGAAGCACAGATGGGGCTCACTGACCCATCCATGCTTCTGTGTTTATTTAAATACAGGTATCACGGATCATTCATTTCTGAGCCTGCATCAGTCTGCTGCTACCTCCCCCGGGTCCTGCCACCTGGACCACCGCCGCCGCTAACACCTATGGGTCCCAGCCACAGCTAATGCCTGCTATCCCCCAGGTCTGGCTGCAGCTTATGGCTGCTTCCTTCCCCTGAGCCCACCGCCACCACCACCCACATTGACCTGCCATCTTGGTGCACCCAAGTGAAGCCACAGTGAGTACACCTGATGGAGGCTCCTACTGAGGCTGCACATCAAGTTGAAACTTTCTATCTCTATAATGGCGCATTCGTAAGGTAATAGTTTAAAAACTATAATTTTCACAATTACCTAAACCCCAAAAGCACCTACCCTGCAATTAGCTACCTCATAAAACAAACCCAAAGTGTAAATTTGCCCCCTACCCTGAGTTATGCCTTCCCAAAAATCCCCCATAGAGAACACCAGAAAAGTGGTCCTAATTGAGTGTCAGAAAATACTGACAGTTGGAAATTTAAATGACTCCCCTCTTCATTTTTTATGTTTTTGCCCTGAAATTTGGCATGCAGTACCGAGCGACAGTTCTACCAACCCATGCCACATTTCATCACCGTGCCTCCAATAGCTTTTGAGGTGTAGCCCCTTAAACACTATGCGCTCTCGGGATTTCTCTATGGGAAAATTCAGTTTTTTTTAAGAGGACCCCTACATCGCTCCTCCCCTGTATTTTGGCAACCAAGACTGGCTCTGATTAGCCTGGTGCTGGTTGTGCTTAATACAGGGAACCCCTACTTTGTTTGACCCCTATGTTTGGCACAACCAGCACTGGGGCTCCAAAGCCCAATGCTGGTTGTGCTATGGAGGCATGTAATTTTTTTTTTTTATATTATACATTCATTGTTTAAAACAATACATGGATGGATCTCACTGATACGTCCATGCATCTGTGTCTTATTGATTTGATTTTCTCAGGCGCATGCCCAGCACCAATGAGACCCTTTGTCGCCCACTGATGTTTCTGTGCATGCCTGTTGCTGCCACTGCTCAACACCTCCACTGCTGCCACTGCCCCACACACCTGCAGCCTGCCCCTGCAGCCGTCTCTCCCTCTGCAGACTAAAAAACCTCCCGTGTGCTGTCTGCTCCTCCACCCATGTTAGTGTACCTATTTGTTGTCCTCCTGCCCTGCAAGTGGCCCGGTTTTCTCGTCAAAACTGTGATGGTTAATAAATTAGAAAAAGCAATGAAATTCCATAGACAAAAAACCTTACGGTTTTACATGTCCCATTAAGGCTTTTAGACATGATCTGAAATTTCACAAAACCTACTGAATTTGTGCCACTCAAACTAAAAAAAGGAATGAAATTATGATCATTAAGGCTGACGCCTTAATGGACATGTTCTTTGCGCAATACAGATATGCATGGTGTGCTGGGGTGGCTGGCCTTTGCTGGCTTTTTGGGGTTCTGTGCCCCAGGCTTTAACCTAGAATTAGAAATATATTAGTATATACTTACCTTGGATGATCGGGATTTCCTCCTCTGCTGGGATGCCGCTGTCAGGATTCCAAACGGGTGGTAAATCAAACTGATTCCATACTGAGTGCTGGGGGATACCTTTTTTGTTTCTTGCAATACAGATATGATATGCCATCACACCCTGTGGTTAACTGCAGATTCAGCACTCTCACAGAATGAGAATGCTGTCACTCACAAAATGGTGGAGCTGCTAATTCACAGAATTGTATGCTCTTTGGAATACACACATGCAGTCTATGCAACTGAGTTTTAAGCAGAAAATAAAGCTTTGCAGATGGGATAAAAGTGGTGTGGATGGGGGGAGGATACAGAGCAGCGTGGATAGGTGAGACAAAAATGCGTGTAGAGGAGGGAAGATTAAGTAGTACAGATGGGGGGAGGGTAGCCAAAGTGATGCAGATGGGTGAAAAATTGTGGTGCGGATGGGGGAGAAACAGAGTGGCACAGTTTGGGGGGACAGTGACGTGGATGGCGGTAGAGAATGGCATGAACATGGGAAGACAGAGCAGTGCAGATGGGTAAAGACAGATTGGTGCAGATAAGGGAATACAGACTAACACAAATGGGAGAACACTCATCAGTAGGGATTGGGGCATACAGATTGGTGTGGATGGATAGGAAGTAGTGTGGGTGGGAGGAGGAGACAGAGTTCCATAGTTGGGGGTCTACAGAGTGGTGCAGATGGAGGAAGAAAGAGTGACGCAGAGGAAAGTAAGACAGAGCAGCGTGGATTAGGGGAAGGCAGTGGTGAAGAAGGATACAGAGTGGCACAGATGCAGGGCGGTGCGGAGGGAGAAAGACAGATTGGTGTGGATGAGAGAACACAGAACTAGCACAGTTTGGAGACCACACAGCAGTAGGGATTGAGAAAGACAGATTGGTGTGGATAGGGAGGAAGACAGAGTGGTGCCGATGGGGGGGGGACAGAGATGCACAGTTGGGGGGACCAGAGTAGTGCAGATGAAGGAAGAAAGAGTGCCACAGATAAGAGAAAGACAGCAACATGGCTTTGGAGAAAGCACGGATGCAGGGCGGTGCAGCTAGGGAAAAACAGATTGGTGCTTTTTAGGGAACACAGACTAGCACAGTTGGGAGACCACACAGCAGTAGGGATTGGGGAATATATAGCAGCATAGAGGCATATAGGGGAAGAAAGTGTACATGCATAGACAGCGTATGATAGTTTTAAAAATAAGGGAGCTGAACGTGTATTCTAAATGAGATAAATGTATGGAGTGAGAAGGATGTTGGAAGCCAGTGTGATTGCTTTGGTGATCGAATGGGAAGATTGCGGCCACTGAGTGGGTTGTGGGAGCCACATAACTGCTCAAACCTCAGTTGCATAGACTGCATGTGTGTATTCCAATGGGCACACAATTCTGTGAATTAGCAGCTCCGCCATTTTGTGAGTGACAGCAATCTCATTCTGTGAGAGTGCTGAATCTGCAGTTAACCACAGGGTGTGATGGCATGGAACAGAGAAACTGGCACCAAATCATTAAGAAAATATTTATAGACGGAGTAGTAGATAAATCTCCGGGATGCCATTTTCAATTTTAAGCCGTAAATTTTGGCACGTGCCAGAGTGTACTCAGAGACTGCATACGAGCACCCACCACTCTTAAACCGGCCCTGCCTCATTTCCCTTATTTGATAGACATCAGTGCACACTTGCATCAGCCATATTCTTGGTCCCCAAAATGCCTTCTGCAGAGGTGCCCAGTATTCACACCTCAAATCTGTTGGTTGTGCTGGAGCATGGGAAGGTCTGGAAAGATACATGACATGACATGACAGGGAGCAGGCAATGAGTTAGCAAACAACATCCTTAGTTTGCTCACAGCCTGGGGAACAGCATAATATACATATATTTTCCAGGCACAATTATGCACATATTTCTTTTAGGCTAATAAACTTTTGAAAATACTATGCCAAATTCCAAGAAAGAGCCACTAAAACTAAAATACAGATTAAGCTAATAGGAAATTTATATATTTCCTATTAATTTAGATATTCTGGTGGTGTATCAGGAATTTTATGGGCCATATTCATTATGTTAATTATCGGGGTCCGATAATTAACACTGTAACTCGCGACAAGTGGTGGATCAATCTATCATTGCTCCGGCATGGAGACAACTGATCCAAAAATCAGCTGTCTCCCAATTAGGGATGAGCGGGTTCGGGTCTCCAAAATCCGAACCCCCCCCCCGATCGGAGCCGTGAACCAAGTCAGGCTCGGGTTTTCCCATCTGACTCAATGCAAAACATCATCATTTCGCTATGAGATTCTCGCAGGTTTTGGATTCTATAAAGGTCCTGTGATCTACGACATTTTTCATTCCAGCTGTGGAGTGTGCAGGGTTAGGAGGGAGCTGGGAGCTCAGTGTTGTGTGCTAGACTGTTAGTTATAAGAATAAAAAATAATAAAGTACTGCTGGCTGTCTACTGTGAAGAGGGAGGGAGCTGTTGCTGTCGGTGATCATAGGGGCTGGCTGGCTGGCTACTGTTGTCCCTATACAATACATAGGGGTTGGCTGTCTACTGTTGTCCTGTCCATATAGGGGTTGGCTGTTGTCCTGTCCATAGGAGCTGGCTGGCTGGCTGTAGTGCTGTGTTGTCCAGGGGGTGCTCTGTCCTTCAGGGGTGCTCTCTTCACCCACCCCCAGTGTGAAAAGCTAGGCTGGCTGGCTGGCTACTGTTGTCCATATATACATAGGAGCTGACTGGCTACTGGTTTCCTTGTCCATATATTGGCTGGCTGTTGTCCTGTCCATAGGGGTTGGCTGGCTGGCTGGCTGTAGTGCTGTGTTGTCCAGGGGGTGCCCTGTCTGCTGCAGGGGTGCGCTCTTACAAATAATTTTTACAGGGGCTGCCCTGTCTGCTGTAGGGGTATGCTCATACAAATAATTTGTATAGGGGGTGCCCTGTCTGCTGTAGGGGTACACTCATGCAAATAATTTTTACAGGGGCTGCCATGTCTGCTGTAGGGGTAAGCTCTTACAAATAATTTTTACAGGGGCTGCCCTGTCTGCTGTAAGGGTACGCTCTTACAAATACTTTTTACAGGGGCTGCCCTGTCTGCTGTAGGGGCACGCTCATACAAATAATTTTTATAGGGGTGCCCTATCTGCTGTAGGGGTACACTCTTGCAAATCATTTTTACAGGGGCTGCCCTGTCTGCTATAGGGGTACGCTCATACAAATAATTTTTACAGGAGCTGCCTTGTCTGCTGTAGGGGTACGCTCAAACAAATAATTTTTACAGGGGCTGCCCTGTCTGCTGTAGGGTTACACTCATTCAAATAATTTTTACAGGGGTTGCCCTGTCTGCTGTAGGGGTATGCTCTTACAAATCATTTTTACAGAGGCTGCCCTGTCTGCTGTAGGGGTATGCTCTTACAAATCATTTTTACAGAGCCTGCCCTGTCTGCTATAGGGGTACACTCTTACAAATATTTTTTACAGGGGCTGCCCTGTCTGCTGTAGGGGTACACTCATACAAATAATTTTTATAGGGGGTGTCCTGTCTGCTATAGGGGTACGCTCTTACAAATAATTTTTACAGGGGCTGCCCTGTCTGCTATAGGGATATACTCTTACAAATATTTTTTACAGGGGTTTCCCTGTCTGCTGTAGGGGTACGCTCATACAAATAATTTTTACAGGGGCTGCCCTGTGTGGTGTAGGGCTATGCTGCCCAAAATACAAATAATTTTTACAGGGGCTGTCCTGTGGGTTGTACGCTGCCCTTCATCAAAGTAATTTTTACAGGGGCTGCCCTGGACAAAAGTCCACGAAAGATGATGTTTGTCCATGAAAGATGATGTTTTGCCTCTTTCTGAGACTCGATTTTTGGCGTGAAAAATCAGAACTTGGTAGAAAAATCCAAATTAATCTGTGCATGCACATCCCTAGTCTCTGCTACTGTGGTAACTCTCCTTTTGATAAGGATGAGAGCTATGGCTTCTACTGGATCAGTGGAAGAGGAATCATATCAGTGTGGGGGAGAATGATCGGATCCGTGACTGTACCAACTTTGGTAAGGCGGATTATGGTATGGCGAGTAACTGGGTTGGGCCATCATTGTTGTGCTGGATCAATGAGTGGTTTCCAACCTATAGAAGTTATTCATCATTGCTTGTCTTTGAAGATTGTCCAGAGAAGAGTAAGATCTCTGATAGTTTGGAACAGGAGGTGAAAGGTCAGAGTATTTTGTGAACTCCCATTGCCATCATGCCTGCGGTCATGTGTTGATGGACTGTTTCCAGTAAAACTTGTGGAGAGTAGACTGCGTTATTTGCTTCTATGGAGCCATGACTGCTTCCTGATCTGAATTGAATTTTAAGCGGCCTCCCAAAGAGTTTGATTCCATTTAACAAACTCATTCCATAGGGTACAGACTCCTCGGTGGCCCTGGGATCTAAGTTCCCCACGAACAGCGTCCTATCAGCCTCGGCAGCACCTATCTCTCTCCTGAGTCCCATTCTGTGTGCCCAGCAATGGCAGTCAATGGGTGACGTGATAAGTCACCGAGCAGCGCCTTTTGGGGCTAGTTGTTCAAACTGCCAACATGTCTGCCACTGCAGTGCCACTCCTAGATGGGCCACGTGTTTGTGCCGCCCACTTGTGTCATTTAGCATAGTCATCCAGCTACCTTGGTGCAACCTTTTGGCCTAAAAACAATATAGTGAGGTGTGAGGTGTTCAGAATAGACTGTAAATGAGTAGAAATGAATGTTATTGAGGTCAATAATAGGAACAAAAAAAAAATTCTGTGATTTTAGCTGTTTTTATGCTTTTTTCCACAAAAATTCAGATCCAAAACACAAAACCCGGAAGGATGGTTTTGGCAAAACTAATCCAGATCCAAAACACAAAGAAAGATCCAGATCCAAAACCAAAACACGAAAAGTGGCCGGTGCACACCCCCACTTCAATATGTTTTCACTGCTACTTCTGTAGCAGTGAAACTTAGCACTAGAGTGCCCTCCAATTCATATTATACCACATTAAAGTGCCCAGTTCAGATTATGCCACTTTACCAGTTGCCATTATCATTATAACTAGGGGTGTGCACCGGCCACTTTTTGTGTTTTGGTTTTGGATCTGGATCTTTCTTCGTGTTTTGGATCTGGATTGGTTTTGCCAAAACCACCCTTCCGTGTTTTGGGTTCTGGGTTTTGTGTTTTGGATCTATATTTTTTTGAAAAAAAAAGCATAAAAACAGCTAAAATCACATAATTTGTGGGTTTTTCTGCTCCTATGCTATTATTAACCTCAATAACATTAATTTCAACTCATTTCCAGTCTATTCTGAACACCTCACACCTCACAATAGTGTTTTTAGTCCAAAAGGTTGCACCAAGGTAGCTGGCTGACTATGCTAAGCGACACCAGTGGGCAGCACAAACACGTGGCCCATCTAGGAGTGACACTGCAGTGGCAGACAGGATGGCAGTTTGAAAAACTAGGTCCCAAACAGTACATAATGCAAAGAAAAAAGAGAGGTGCAAGATGGAATTGTCCTTGGGCCCTCCCACCCACCCTTATGTTGTATAAACAGGACATGCACACTTTAACAAATCAATCATTTCAGCGCCAGGGTCTGCCACATGACTGTGGCTGTAATGATTGGTTCGTTTGGGGCCCCCACAAAACAAGCTGGCAATTAATAATCTGTCCCTGCACAAACTGGCTCTACGGAGGCAAGATGTAATCCTCATCCTCCTCATCCACTGATTCCTCACCCTCTTCGGTGTTGAGTACTACCTCATCCTCACAGAGTATTAATTCGTCCCCGCTGGAATCCACCACCACAGGTCCCTCTGTACGTTCTAGAGGCTGGTCTCCCTGGAAGAATTGATAATTCATTTTTATGAACATCATCTTCTCCACATTTTGTTGAAGCAACCTCCTACGCCTTTCGCTGACAAGGTTCCCGGCTGCACTAAACACTCTTTCGGAGTACACACTGGAGGGGGGGCAACTTAGGTAAAGTAGAGCCAGTTTGTACAGGAGCCTCCAAATTGCCTCTTTTTGCTGCCAGTACAGGTACGGACTGTCTGACATGCCTACTTGGATGCTGTTACCGATGTAATCCTCCACCATTCTGTCAATTGTGACAGTATCATATGAAGTGACAGTAGACATGTCAGAAATTGTTGCCAAGCCCTTCAGTCCAGACCATATGTTCAATCTTGGTCCTGTCTGCCCTGCATCACTGCCAGTGGGTTGCTTAGGATACCTAAGTTGTTTCCTGGCAGCCCCAGTTGCGGGAGAAAATGAAGAAGGAGCTGTTGACGTCTCACGTTCCGCTTCAGCTGACAGTGTTTTCACAGCAGGTCTTTGCACCTCTGCAGGCTTGTGTCAGCCGGAAAGAGAGACACCACATAGGCTTTAAACCTAGGATCGAGCACGGTGGCCAAGATGTAGTGGTCTGATAAGTCCCATATGCCGAGCGGAATCACTCCGTCTTAGCTACTCCTTCACTTTCACCAGCTGCTTCTGCAAAAGCCTGATGAAGGGAATGACCTGACTCAAGCTGGCAGTGTCTGAACTGACTTCACGTGTGGCAAGTTTGAAGGGCTGGAGAACCTTACACAACACGGAAATCATTCTCCACTGTGCTTGAGTCAGGTGCATACCCTCCTTTGCCTATGTCATAGGTGGATGTATAGGCTTGAATGGCCTTTTGTTAACCCTCTATATCCTTCAGAGGATGGAGGAGCGAGTTCCAACGTGTCACAATCTCTTGCTTCAGGTGATGGCAGGGCAGGTTCAAGTGTGTTTGCTCGTGCTCCAGTCTTAGGCACGCAGTCGCTGAATGGCAAAAGTGGGCAGAAATTTTTCAGGCCACCCAAAGCATCTCCTGCACATCCTTGTTGTGTTTCAGAAAATTCTGCACCACCAAATTTATTGTGTGAGCAAAACATGGGACATGCTGGAATTTTCCCAGATGTAATGCCCACACAATATTGGTGGCGTTGTCAGATATTACAAATCCCCAGGAGAGTCTAAGTGGGGTAAGCCACTGGACGATGAATTCCCTCAGTTTCTCTAAGAGGTTGTCGGCGGTGTACCTCTTACTGAAACCGGTGATACACATCCTATTCTGCCTTGGATTGAGCTGGCATTTCTGAGCTGCCGCTACTGGTGACGCTGCTGTTGTTGCTGCATAAGGCAATACATCTACCCAGTGGGCTGTCACAGTCATATAGTCCTTAGTCTGCCCTGTTGCACTTGTCCACATGTCCGTGGTTAAGTGAACATTGGGTACAGCCGGATTTTTTTCGGACACTGAGGACACTTTTTTTGATGTCTCTGTACATTCTCGGTATCACCTGCCTAGTGAAGTGGAATCTAGATGGGATTTGGTATCGGGGACACACTACCTCCATCAATTGTCTAAATCCCACTGCACTAATGGCGGGTACCGGACGCACGTCTAACACCAACATAGCAGTCAAAGCCTCAGTTATCCGCTTTGCTTCAGGATGACTGCTGTCGTACTTCATCCTCCTCGCTAAGGACTGTTTGAGGCTCAATTGCTTAGCAAAAGAAGTAGTGGTGTTCCTACTTCCTCTCTGGGATGATGAACGACTCCCAGCAGCAACAGCAGCAGCGGCAGCAGTAGGCATAGCATTGCAGGATCCTCCGGAGGAATCCCGGATAGGAGAGTCAGTCATACCAGTGACATGGCCTGCAGGACTACTTCCGATCCTGACTAAAGAGGAAATTGACGAGGAGGGAGTTGACGGTGTGGATTGCAGGTGCTTGGATACAACAGGGCAAAGGGATTTAGGTGTCCCTGGACTGCTTACGGTCTTAGCCAAAGTTTCTGAACTTGACAGTAACTTTTTATGAACGCGCTGCAGGTGACGTATAAGGGAGAATGTTCCCAGGTGGTTAACATCCCTACCCCTCCTTATTTCACCTTTACATATGGTACATATGGCAAGACAGTTGTTGTCCAGATTTGGATAGAAATATTGCCAGACCAAAGAGGTGGAATGTTTGGTCTTCTGCCCAGGCATGACTGTGATGGGCTTTCTCATCCCACGGACAACAACTGTCTCCCCCGGTGCCTGATTTAAACAAACGACATCACCATCAGAATCCTCCTCGTCAACTTCCTCCTCAGCGCCAGCTACACCAATATCCTCATCCTGTTGTACTTCAACAGTGACCTCTTTAATTTGAATATCAGCAACTGGACTGTGGGTGCTCCTTCCAGCACTTTCAGAGGGTGTGCAAATGGTGGAAAGAACCACCTCTTCCCGTCCAGTGTTGGGAAGGTCAGGCATCGCAACCGCCGCCACACTTGGACTCTCCTTGGGATTGGTGATATCTTCTTAGAATGCACAGTTCTTTGCTGTGCTTTTGCCAGCTTAACTTGTTTGATTTTTAAGGTCATTTTCCTGAACTTTGTCAGTTGGGATTTAATATGCCTTCTACTAGGACATTGGGAATCGGCCTTGGCAGATGACGCTGATGGCATTTTATCATCTATGTCATGACTAGTGGCAGCAGCTTCAGCACTAGGAGGAAGTGGTTCTTGATCTTTCCCTATTTTATTTTTATCTGACACATTTTTGTCCTCCATTTATGTTATATTGATATATATGTGCGGCTAAGGGGCACACAAAGACAGAAAAGAAGAATTTTTTATTTTTGTTGGAGTGCACTTTGGGGGTTACACCACCCTTTAACAGATTTATGACACAGGCACACGCTTGGCGCTACTTTGTTGATGCACGTGTGGCTACAGCGCACACAATTAAAAAAAACACAGAAAAGAAGAATTTATTTTTGTTGGAGTTCACTTTGGGGGTTACACCACCCTTTAAAAGACTTATGACACAGGCGCACGCTTGGCGCTGCTCCTTTGTTGATGCACGTGCGGCTACAGCGCACACAATTCACAACACAGGAAAGAAGAATTTGACATTTTTTTTTAATGCACTTTGGGGGTTACACCACCCTTTAAGAGATGAGCCACCCGGCTTTTTACTTATGACACAGGCGCACACTTGGTGCTGCTCCTTTGTTGATGCACGTGCAGCTACAGTGCACACAATTCACAACACAGAAAAAAATAATTTTTTATTTTTTTTAATGCACTTTGGGGGTTACACCACCCTTTAACAGACTTATGACACAGGCGCATGCTTGGCGCTGCTCCTTTGTTGATGCACGTGCAGCTACAGTGCACACAAATCTCAACACAGAAAAGAAGAATTTTTTGATTTTTTTGGAGTGCATTTTGGGGTTTACACCACCCTTTAACAGACTTATGACACAGGCGCACGCTTGGCCCTGCTCCTTTGTTGATGCACATGCGGCTACAGCGCACACAATTCACAACACAGAAAAGAAGATTTTAAAAAAAATTTTGAATGCACTTTGGGGGTTACACCACCTTTTAAGAGATGAGCCAGCCGGCCCTTTACTTATGACACAGGCGCTCACTTGGCGCTGCTCCTTTGTTGATGCACGTGCAGCTACAGTGCACACAATTCACAAACACAGAAATAAATGTTTTTTTTGCACTTGGGGGGAGCACCCCTGATGGACAGATCACCCCCTGGACAACACTACAGGATTTAGGAATACAGCCTTTATGGGACACTGCACAACACAGCCCAGCCAGCCCCTATAGACTTTTGGAGTGGACACAGCCCCTATGGACAACTGGCTGTACAACAAAGCCCAACCATCCCCTATGGACAACAGCAGCACAACACAGCCCAGCTAGCCCCTATGGACAACAGCAGCACAACACAGCACAGCCAGCCCCTATGGACTTTGGAGGAGTGGACACAGCCCCTATGGACAACAACAGCAGCACAGCACAGCACAACACAGCCCAGCCAGCCCTTACTCCCACCCTCCCTCTTCACTGTCCACAGCCAGAGTGAGAAACGGTGCCGACCTTTTATAGAATCCAAAACTTGCGAGACCCGGAAGGCGGGATGATGACGTTTTGCCTTGATTTCAGATTCGAGTCGGGCGGGAAAACGCGAGCCTGACTCGGACCCGACTCGGATGGGGGGGTTCGGATTTCAGAAATCCGAACTCGCTCATCCCTAGTTATAACATCTACTACACACAGGGACGCCACAACGTTTTTAGGTTGGGAGCCCATAATATAATTTCATTTTGGCGCCCATAAATTGCTGAATGTCACCCCCCTAAGGTGCAGCTGGAGTAACCTGCAGACAGAACATTCGCGGTGCAGCTGCAGAAGTCATATCTCACTCTATAAACACCATACAGGGACAAGCATGGGGGAGAGCTGAGCAATACAACACCATATAATGCGGAGAACATTCCAGTGACTGACATATAACACAGAGAGCATTGCAATGAGTGCATTGCAGTGAGAGCCATATAATAATGAGAATATAGCAGTCAGTGCAATATAATACAAAGAACATCACAGTGACCACCATATAATACAGAAAACATTGCAGTGACCACCACATAATGTAGGAAACATCACAGCGACCACCATATAATGCTGAGAGCATCACAGTGACCACCGTATAATATAGAGAGGATCACAGTGACCACCGTATAATGCAGGGAACATCGCAGTGTTTAATGCAGAGAGAGTCACAGTAAATGCCAGATAATGCAGAAACTGTCTGTGAGGACATGAGATGTGTGTTAAAAATGTATTTGCAGCATCTCAGTCCTTGCAGCGATTAATTTACTTTTTAGCCCTGCTTGTTCCCCCCCTCCGTCTGGTAGTGTATGTGTGATCATTCTCAGGACATACATTTCCATTAGCAGATATATTATTTACTGTAAGAATGTCAGGAAATGTAATGTTTAGTACTATCTAGCCCTTGGGGTCTTGGCCAGGGACAGGACTGAGTAGATTAAGTAGAAGAATAAAGGCCCTGATTCAGAGCCGGACGCTCTTTCAGAGTGCTAGCTCTGAATCAGGGCGGTTTTTCTTTTTTTTGGAGCCGGCCTCCTGGCCACTCACTAAGCTGTGGGTGACCACATCGCAACCATTGGGCTTGCGACAGACCCTTGTGGTAGGGTCTTGTCCATCGCAAGCCCCAGTGAGCTTCTGGCTCTAATAGAGCCGGAAGCTCACTACTGACATCACTCGTGATGTCAGTAGGGCCGCCCCCCAAATGGCAGGTGTTCCTTCGGGAATGCCTCCGTTTGGCCAGCCACCCCCCTCGACCCACCTACCAAACGGGGCGAGCTGTCGATCAACGTCGCCAGCCGCCCCTTTTGGATGCAAGTGCCAGAGCGAGTGATTTCTTGCTCACTCTGGGGCTCGCACACGCGCAATGCGCACACCGCACGTGCGCACTGCCCGGCAATCAACCCGCTTGCGAGTGCTAAGCGCTCGCGAGCAGGTCTGAATCAGGCCCAGAGTCAGAGTAGTGATAGACAGGGTAGAGGATAGGAGGGGGTGGAGATTTGTGGTCTCAGTCAGAGAGGGGCGGGATCACTTGGGCATCCACAGCGCAGGTTCAGACTCAAGAAGGAACCAGTGCAGTGGAGTGGACTTGGAAGGAGTGCTCAGTGTAGCCACAAGCTGCATGGATGTCACTGACAGCTGAGCAACATGCAGGCAATGCTGCTCAGTCACTCTGATGGTGCTATTGACACAATCAGACCACAGAGCACTTTCCACCTGTCACCCGGCCGTTAGTCATGTTTGTGTAGCAGTGCCTGTGGCTCTCACTGAAACACAATTGTACTGGCCAAGGAGGCAGAGAGGAGGAGCCAGAATTTAGCAGAGTTCTTGTACACACCAAAGGAAGCCTCAAAATTATGGACAACCCAGTTGCTTAACCAGTAAAGTGGTTTATTGAAGCTACCAAGCGAACAATAGTGCTTATTGTTATACACACTCTGGTCAGAATGGAGTGGAGCTTGTGTTGATGTCATATAGCTCATCGGCCATTGAGTGTATGGTAAATGCGGGTAGCGGTGCAGGAACGCTAATCAGCATCTAGGACAACTGGTAATACAGGGGCACAACACCAGCCACAATGATGTCAAACATCAGCACTTTGTACAGAATTGTGCAGAGCACAGCATAAGTTTCTTACCTATAGGGGCCTATTCATCATCGGAGGCCATATGGCCCCCGATGATGAAGTATTCACCTCGCCACGGAGGAATACTTAACATCAGAGCAATTCATCATTGCTCTGGTGCGGGGACAGCTGTTCCAAAAAGCAGCTGTCCCCGCGATTAGTAACACTGCTACAGAAGTAGCTGCATTACTTACCTATCCCCGCGCCCGGCTTCTGCGCATGCGTGACCTGAGGTCACGTATGCGCAAAGCCGCCGGGGAGTCAGGAGACGGCGGAGGGATCCCCTCGGATCCCTTTTCGCATCCCCAGAACTCCATCCCAGGAAGGAGTGGGGCTACAAGAGCAAGCACAATATGAAGAGGTCAAACTACGAACACTTAACGTTTTCTGAGTTTGCTGAATATTAGGTGGTCCTATCGGACCCCTGATGATGAATGGCCCGTAACTTAAATATGCGGAAACTAGCATTTCCGCATGGTTAACGGGACATTTTTTGTTTAATGAATAGGCCCCAAATTGCCCTCATTTATTTTATGTGATTCACAAATGTTGTATTTCATGACTAGTGTAAGAACCTATTTAAATGCTGGCTGGGGTGTGACAACAGTTGTCTATTAACTAGAGCAGTGGTTCCCAAACTTTTTTGAATCACGGCGCCCTAGTTCATCAGTATTGTTTTCACGGCACCCCTAAGCCAAAAGTTTGTTATTTAGAAATTCAGAAAAAAATGTAGTGAAGTAATACAGTGACATAAATTGTGCTGACCTGTCATCCTTAGGGTCAGTTAGTTATATAGTGGTGGACAGGTTTGTGCTTCTGTTTGTGCACATATTTACATTACATTGACCATAAAGAATTGGTGCTGGACCACCATCCTGAGGCACCCCTGCCAGTGTCCCGAGGCACCCCAGGGAGCCGCGGCGCATAGTTTCGGAACCACTGAACTAGAGTAATGTATATGTCATGAATCTTCCAAACTTTAATGTTTATGTTTCAGTCTTTCCAAAATACTGTGCATTGCAAAGGAAATGGGAGTTTTACTATTTTTCTACTTCACAGAATACTCTGGAGTGTCTTGTTCATGCCTTTAAGAATGCAGGAAATGGGGGATGGGATATCTATAGAATTTCTTTATAACCTTTGTAAAAACAACATATCTGGTAAGAAAACACTGTGCATCTCCATTGTCTCCTACGCAATGTACAATATACGCATTGGGATTTTCAGATAATTGGGCTGGGATTGCAGCATACTTCTCCCTGAATCCCTGACATAGGGTCTGAATCGTTATGGATCGCAACTGCGATTGCAATATCGATTATGCACACAGTCTCACTGCGATAGTATGCCCCCTCAGTCAATATAGAAACCCTGCAGCAGACGGGGAGGGATGATACAATTTACGCTGAATTGCGTCATCATGGCCCACCCCCCTGCTTCACAATTTTGCCATTGTGAAGAGGGGGCACAATTACATGGTCACGCACCTGGCCCTGCCCCCAATACTTCATAATCGCCCAGCCACGCCCGCCCGCTGTATACAGACATTCAGCTTCCTCCCTGAAGGAGGGAGCTGAATGTCGACAAGTATGATTTACCTTACACAATTGCCCAATTGCGTGCGTATTAGCAGTTGCAATCCTTGCTGAATCAGGCCCATAGTGGTGATCTCCCTGTGTCTAGCATGGAATCAGTATGAATTACTGCCAGCCGTATGTCCGGCGGTTCAAATCCCGGCAGCGGAAGCCCGGCAGTGAAGATCCCAACAGGTGAGTATTTTTTCTATTTACTAACCTAACCTCCCCCCTAACCCTAACCCTCCCTTAGGGGTGCCTAATCCTAACCTCCCCCCAAGTGCCTAACCCTAACCCCCCTCTAAGTGCCTAAACCTAACCCCCTCTTCTCCGGAGCCTAACCCTAAGTCTCCCATGGGGGGTGCCTAACCCTAACCCCCCTTCCCCTAGCCTAACCCTAACCTCCCTGGGGGGGTGCCTAACCCTAAGTTACTTCCGTGGTGTATGGTTCGTGCTGTTCTGTGTTCAAGTGTATCCCTGGCTCCTGCTGGCAGCAACCCCTGGCAATCCAGAAAACCTGCTACAGCAATACCAGGCAATCCAGAAAACCTGCTACAGCAATACCTGGCAATCCAGACGTCCTGCTACAGCAATACCTGGCAATCCTGTAATCCTGCTATTTCCCAGGCCAGTGCAACTCCTGTGTTTTCAGCTTCAGCTATAAGTGAGTTCCTGTGCTTCTGACCTTAGTCCTGTGCTCTGCTGCTAGCCCTACTCCTGGTTGGTCCCTGGCACCCTGCAAACCTGCATCCTGCTTCTTGCTGTAGATCAATTCCTGCTCCTTCTACCTACCCACTCCCTCCCTGAACCTAAATCCCAAACCTACCCATTCCTTCCTGAACCTGTAATTCCCAATTATCCAATCCAGCCTGCACCTGAGTTCCAACCTTTGTCACAGCATTTCTGGATCACCCTGTTTAACCCTCAGTTCAGCATTACCAGTTTTCCCTTCAGCCACTGTCACGTTATTCCAGTCCAGAGTCAAGTTTCTGTCATATCAGTTCTATCCACGTTGTTCTAGTCCAGAGTCAAGTTCCAAGCTCATCAGTTCAAGCCACGTAGTTCCAGTCCAGAGTCAAGTTCCTAGTTCATTAGTTCAACTCAACAAGTCTTCCTGCCGGTCCCTGTCCGGTTACTCCAAGTTCCAGTCATTTCTCATCAAAGGCAGTTTTCACTGCTACACAAATCTTGCAAATAGAGCTATCTACGTCATCTGTGGTTCCAGTCATGCCGGTCTCCATTGAATCCCGATCACCACCTGAGACAGGTAACTAGCAGACACCATTTGCGACAGTTCTCTCCCATCAATGTCAGAGTAGAACCCGATACTATTTTTCTATTTTTTTATTTTTTCATTGGCACGGAGCTTAGCCTGGTCCCTTTCGGTTGCTAAGCTCTGTTTCTATTTTAATTGGCCCGCAGCCCTCCATGCCCCCCAGTAGTGGTAGCCATCGAGTGCTGCAAACCATCTATGGTTCACCATGGATGGTTTAGTTCCATTGATGGTAAACACTGATGGAACCATCAGCAGCCCACCAATGGCCATCCCTAGTATAGCGATCTCCCAGAGGACAGACTGGGTGCATGTGACACAGAGATGATGTCATTACTCTCTGTTCATCATGGAAAAACACTGGAGAGAAAAATAAAGTAGATTTGTGCTACAAGAAAATGGCCACTGCTCTCCAGCACACTGATGGCTACTGATGAGTAGACGTGTGAAGTGTGATGAATTAAAAGTGATTTATGCTCAAAGAAGTGCACTGATTTACTGGAGATGACTGTAGATGTGAGCTCAATTACAGTCCAAGGGGTTAAAAATACTATAAGCCTTGGAGAGAGATAAAGAGTCAACCAATCAGCTCCTGTCATGTTACACACTGTGTTTGAGAAATGACAGTTAGGAGCTGCTTGGTTGGTACTTTGGGCTCGATTCAGACCTGCTCGCTAGATGCGTTCGCATGCAGCGAAAGTATGCAAATCCACAACCGCACGGAAAGGAATTATCACGCCCACTATGTCTTAGCGTGCGATCGCTGTGTGTATGCAGGCACCCACCAGCCTGTCTTAAGATGCCCACATTCACACGTCATGTCCAGGAAGTGTATGCAACCACCTGTAACACCCACAAACGGCACGTTCTGCCACTCTATCTAGCGAGCTATCTGTGCACAGTGAGCGAATGCTTCCTGATCGCATGGACTAGTTTATGCATGCGTACTGCGATGCATACGCATTGCGCAGATTGCAAAATTTGTCTGGCTGTGTGCAAATGCAGCCTAGCGAGCGGGTCTGAATCAGCCCCTTTATCTCCACTTTATCTTTCTCCAAGGCTTAGAACATCTACCCCCATGTGTTTTGCATTAGAGAGAGTGTGTGCTTCATCACAGGGGGTGTATGCCATATTAGAGGGGATCTGTGAAAAATTGATATATGCTGTATTACTGTGGACATGTGATGAATTTCATGAACCTAGTGTAAGGGAGAAAGATAAAGGGCTTAGGGTCTCATTCAGAGCCGCTCGTAAGCGGCCGCTTGTTCGTTCCGAGCGATGTTCGCACATCTGCGCATGCGTATGGGTTTTAGTACGCATGCGTGAACCAGTCAGTGCGGTCAGAAATCGTGTGCTCGCAATATAGCGAATGCCTGCTATTTTGAGTGACAGAATGAGGCGTTTGTGGGTGGTAACAGAGGAAGGTGCTTAAAAACGTGGAGTGGAGATCCGAACGCAGGCATGCCAAATGGTCAAAACGGGCGTTTAATGGGAGCGCATAATTAAGAAAGCAGCGTCATCGACCACGTCAGTTGGGTGTCTTTTAGCCAGAACTGCTCGCATGATTGCGGTAGGAAAATGCAACCACAAGAATAGCGAGCAGTTCATTCGCCTTTTGATGTACTCGATTAATCTAATAAATAGCGCAGATGATGTATGATGCGAGCGGCCAGGGGGCGTTTTTTAAAAATAGACGTCCGCATGTTTTGTTCGCTCGTTCAGACCTAGAGGCGTCAACACAACGCAAAGAGCGAACGGTCAATTTAAATAGCCAGCCCCTTTTTCTGGACGAGCGAGCGCAAAAAAGCGTCCGGCTCTGATTCAGACCCTTTGTTTAAGATGATAGAAAATAGTAGAGTGCCGCAAATTTTTAATGCACAATCACACATATGACAAAACCTTTCACATTAGTGGGTATCATGGGCTAAAGAGCAGACTAATACCCCTTTTCCACATAAATTGCGGGTCTGACCCGGAGTTGAAACTGGGTTCCTATTCGGATCAGACCCGGAATTTAGTCGGCACCGACCCAGGACATTCCCGTGTCGGCGCCATTTACACCGGAGTCGGGTCTGCATAGACCCGGCTTTTCCGTTGTTGAAGTGGAAAGATGACGTCATCTCCAAACGCCACTGAAGCCAGACCAATCAGCCGCGCTTGCAGCACGCTCCAGGTCATCGTCAGTTGACCCAGCGATTCAACCCTCTCTCCCCTTTTACACCAAGGAGCTGTCCGGGTTAACCCTGCAATAACCCAGGTTGTAGCTCCGGTGTAAAAGGGGTATTATTGGCCATCTGTGCAGGCTATTTCTGTTACTGTTGCAGTATTTTTCCATGTGACATGATCTGCACAGGGCCGGATTAAGGTCAGTGGGGGCCCATGGTCAACAAATGTGTTGGGGCCCCTATCAATAAAATATATGTGTGTGTGTATATATATATATATATATATATATATAAAATGATATATTAATATACATACATATATAATATATATGTGCATGTGTATATGTGTATATATATATATAAATATATATATATATATAGTGTATATTAAGGGTGAGCGGGTTCGGATTTCTGAAATCCGAACCCCCCCGAGCCCCCCCGATCCGAGGCAGATCCGAGTCAGGCTCGACTTTTCCCGCCTGACTCGGATCTGAAATCGAGGGAAAACTTCATCATCCCGCCTTCCGGGTCTCACGGGTTTTGGATCCTATATAAGGTACCCGTGTCGGCGCCATTTTCTCACTCGGCTGTGGACAGTGAAGAGGGAGGGTGGGAGTTAGGGCTGGCTGGGCTGTGTAGTGTAGTGTAGTGTAGTGCAGAGTAGTGTTGTGCTGTGCTGTGCTGCGCTGTGCTGCTGTTGTCCATAGGGGCTGTGTCCACTACTTCAAAGTCCATAGGGGCTGGCTGTGTTGTGCTGTGCTGCTGTTGTTAATAGGGGCTGTGTCCACTACTTCAAAGTCCATAGGGGCTGGCTGGACTGTGTTGTGTAGTCAGTTGTCCATAGAGGCTGTGTCCACTCCAAAGGCCTGTGCAGTGTCCCAGTCCTAAAGGGGTGCTGTAGTGTTGTCCAGGGGGTGCTCTGTCCATCAGGGGTGCTCCCCCCAAGTGCTATAAAAAAATATTTTTTCTGTGTTTGTGAATTGTGTGCGCAGTAGCCGCACGTGCATCAACAAAGTAGTGCCAAGCGTGCGCCTGTGTCATAAGTAAAGGGCCGGCTGGCTTGACCGTTAAAGGGTGCTGTAACCCCCAAAGTACACTCCAAATCAAATAAAAAAATATTTTCTGTGTTTGTGAATTGTGTGCGCAGTAGCCGCACGTGCATCAACAAAGTAGTGCCGCACGTGCGCCTGTGTCATAAGTAAAGGGCCGGCTGGCTTGACCGTTAAAGGGTGCTGTAACCCCCAAAGTACACTCCAGTCCAAACCAAATAAAAAAATATTTTCTGTGTTTGTGAATTGAGTGCGCAGTAGCCGCACGTGCATCAACAAAGTAATGCCAAGTGTGCGCCTGTGTCATAAGTAAAGGGCCGGCTGGCTTGACCGTTAAAGGGTGCTGTAACCCCCAAAGTACACTCCAGTCCAAACCAAATAAAAAAATATTTTCTGTGTTTGTGAATTGTGTGCGCAGTAGCCGCACGTGCATCAACAAAGTAGTGCCAAGTGTGCGCCTGTGTCATAAGTAAAGGGCCGGCTGGCTTGACCGTTAAAGGGTGCTGTAACCCCCAAAGTACACTCCAGTCCAAACCAAATAAAAAAATATTTTCTGTGTTTGTAAATTGTGTGCGCAGTAGCCGCACGTGCATCAACAAAGTAGTGCCAAGCGTGCGCCTGTGTCATAAGTAATGGGCCAGCTGGCTTGACCGTTAAAGGGTGCTGTAAACTCCAAAGTACACTCCAAACCAAATAAAAAAATATTTTCTGTGTTTGTGAATTGTGTGCGCAGTAGCCGCACGTGCATCAACAAAGTAGTGCCAAGCATGCGGCTGTGTCATAAGTAAAGGGCCGGCTGGCTTGACCGTTAAAGGGTGCTGTAACCCCCAAAGTACACTCCAAACCAAATAAAAAAATATTTTCTGCGTTTGTGAATTGTGTGCGCAGTAGCCGCACGTGCATCAACAAAGTAGTGCCAAGCGTGTGCCTGTGTCATAAGTAAAGGGCCGGCTGGCTTGACCGTTAAAGGGTGCTGTAACCCCCAAAGTACACTCCAAACCAAATAAAAAAATATTTACTGTGTTTGTGAATTGTGTGCACTGTGGCTGCACGTGCATCAACAAAGGAGCAGTGCCAAGCGTGCGCCTGTGTCCCATAAGTAAAGAGCCGGCTGGCTCATTTCATAAAGGGCGGTGTAACCCACAAAGTGCACTACTCTCCAGCAAAAATAAAAAAATATTTTCTGTGTTTGTGTGCGCCTTAGCCGCACGTATATATCAATATAACATAAATGGAGGACCAAACTTTCTCCGATAAAAATAAAATAGGGAAAGATCAAGAACCACTTCCTCCTAGTGCTGTTGCTGCTGCTGGGAGTTGTTCATCATCCCAGAGAGGAAGTAGGAACACCACTACTTTTACTAAACAATTGACCCTCCAACAGTCCCTAGCGATGAGGATGAAGTACGACAGCAGTCATCCTGAAGCAAAACGCATAACTGAGGCCTTGACTGCTATGTTGGTGTTAGACATGCGTCCGGTATGCGCCATTAGTGCAGTGGGGTTTAGACAATTGATGGAGGTAGTGTGTCCCCGGTTCCAAATCCCATCTAGATTCCACCTGCATCCTCAAAGCAGCAGCGACAAGCGTGCGTCTGTCTGTTAAAGGGTGGTGTAACCCTCAAAGTGCGCTCCACAAGCAATAAAAAAATTCTTCTTTTTTTCTCTTTGTGAAATGTGTGGGCTGTAGCCGCACGTGCATCCTTAAAGCAGCAGCGACAAGCGTGCGTCTGTCTGTTAAAGGGTGGTGTAACCCTCAAAGTGCGCTCCAGAAACAATAAAAAAATTCTTCTTTTTTTTTCTCTTTGTGAAATGTGTGGGCTGTAGCCGCACCTGCATCCTTAAAGCAGCAGTGAAAAGCGTGCGTCTGTCTGTTAAAGGGTGGTGTAACCCTCAAAGTGCTCCAAAAAATAAAAAACTATTTTTTTTATGTGTTTGTGACTTGTGTGCGATGTAGCAGCACGTGCATCCCTAAAGCAGCAGCGAAAAGCGTGCGTCTGTCTGTTAAAGGATTACATCGGTGACAGCATCCAAGTAGGCATGTCAGACAGTCCGTACCTGTACTGGCAGGAAAAAGAAGCAATTTTGAGGTCCCTGTACAAACTGGCTCTATTTTATCTGAGTTGCCCCCCCTCCAGTGTGTACTCCGAAAGAGTGTTTAGTGCAGCCGGGAACCTTGTCAGCGAAAGGCGTAGGAGGTTGCTTCCACAAAATGTGGAGAAGATGATGTTCATAAAATTAATAATCAACTCTTCCAGGGAGACCAGCCTCCAGAACGTACAGAGGGACCTGTGGTTGTTGATTCCAGCAGGGACGAATTAATACTCTGTGAGGATGAGGATGTACACAACACTGAAGAGGGTGAGGAATCGGTGGATGAGGAGGATGAGGACGACATCTTGCCTCCGTAGAGCCAGTTTGTGCAGGGACAGATTAATTGCCAGCTTGTTTTGTGGGGGCCCAAACGAACCAATCATTTCAGCCACAGTCGTGTGGCAGACCCTGGCGCTGAAATGTTTGGTTTGTTAAAGTGTGCATGTCCTGTTTATACAACATAAGGGTGGGTGGGAGGGCCCAAGGACAATTCCATCTTGCACATCTTTTTTTTCTTTGAATTATGTACTGTTTGGGGCCTAGTTTTTCAAACTGCCATCCTGTCTGCCACTGCAGTGTCACTCCTAGATGGACCACGTGTTTGTGCCGCCCACTCGTATCTCTTAGCATAGTCATCCAGCTACCTCGGTGCAACCTATTGGATATAAAAACACTATTGTGAGGTGTGAGGTGTTCAGAATAGACTGGAAATGAGTGTAAATTAAGGTTATAGAGGTTAATAATAGCATAGGAGCAGAAAAACACACAAATTCTGTGATTTTAGCTGTTTTTATGCTTTTTAAAAAAAAAAATACAGATCCAAAACACAAAACCCAGAACCCAAAACACGGAAGGGTGGTTTTGGCAAAACCAATCTAGATCCAAAACACGAAGAAAGATCCAGATCCAAAACCAAAACACAAAACACGAGAAGTGGCCGGTGCACACCCCTAGTGTATATATATATATATTAGGGGTGTGCATGTCTAACACCAACATAGCAGTCAAGGCCTCAGTTATACGTTTTGCTTCAGGATGACTGCTGTCGTACTTCATCCTCCTCGCTAAGGACTGTTGGAGGGTCAATTGTTTAGTAAAAGTAGTGGTGTTCCTACTTCCTCTCTGGGATGATGAACGACTCCCAGCAGCAGCAACAGCAGCAGCGGCAGCAGTAGGCGTAGCAATGCAGGATCCTCCAGAGGAATCCCGGATAGGAGAGTCAGTCATGCCAGTGACATGGCCTGCAGGACTACTTCCGATCCTGACTAAGGAGGAAATTGACGAGGAGGGAGTTGACTGTGTGGTTTGCAGGCGCTTGGATACAACAGGACAACGGGATTTAGGTGTCCCTGGACTGCTTACGGTCTTAGCCAAAGTTTCTGAACTTGACAGTAACTTTTTATGAACGCGCTGCAGGTGCCGTATAAGGGAGGATGTTCCTAGGTGGTTGACGTCCCTACCCCTACTTATTTCACCTTTACATATGGTACATATGGCAAGACAGTTGTTGTCCGGATTTGGATAGAAATATTGCCAGACCAAAGAGGTGGAATGTTTGGTCTTCTGCCCAGGCATGACCGTGATGGGCTTTTTCATCCCACGGACAACAACTGTCTCCCCCGGAGCCTGATTTAAACAAACCACATCACCATCAGAATCCTCCTCGCCAACTTCCTCCTCAGCGCCAGCTACACCAGTATCCTCATCCTGTTGTACTTCAACAGTGACATCTTCAATTTGCATATCAGCAAGTGGACTGTGGGTGCTCCTTTCAGCACTTGCAGGGGGCGTGCAAATGGTGGAAAGAGCCACCTCTTCCCGTCCAGTGCTGGGAAGGTCAGGCATCGCAACCACCACCACACTTGGACTCTCCTTGGGGATTTGTGATATCTTCTTAGAAAGCAAAGTTCTTCGCTGTGCTTTTGCCAGCTTAACTCTTTTGATTTTTTTAGTGGGAGGAGGGCTTCCATCGTCATGTGAAGCTGAACCACTAGTCATGAACATACTAGGGATCGACCTTAGCCGTTCCTTGCCACTCCGTATTGTAAATGGCATATTGGCAAGTTTACGTTTCTCTTCAGCTGATTTAAATGTCTTTTTCAAGGTCATTTTCCTGAACTTTGCCATTTGGGATTGTATGTGCCCTCTACTATGACATTGGGCATCGGCCTTGGCAGACGACGTTGATGGCATGTTATCGTCTATGTCATGACTAGTGGCAGCAGCTTCAGCACTAGGAGAAAGTGGTTCTTGATCTTTCTCTATTTTATTTTTATCGGAGAAAGTTTGGTCCTCCATTTATGTTATATCGATTTGATATATACGTGCGGCTAAACACAGAAAATAATTTTTTTTTTGGTTTGGACTGGAGTGTACTTTCGGGGGTTACAGCACCCTTAACGGTCAAGCCAGCCGGCCCTTTACTTATGACACAGGCGCACGCTTGGCACTACTTTGTTGATGCACGTGCGGCTACTGCGCACACAATTCACAAACACAGAAAATATTTTTTTTTTTGGTTTGGACTGGAGTGTACTTTGGGGGTTACAGCACCCTTAACGGTCAAGCCAGCCGGCCCTTTACTTATGACACAGGCGCACGCTTGGCACTACTTTGTTGATGCACGTGCGGCTACTGGGCACACAATTCACAAACACAGAAAATAATTTTTTTTTTGGTTTGGACTGGAGTGTACTTTCGGGGGTTACAGCACCCTTAACGGTCAAGCCAGCCGGCCCTTTACTTATGACACAGGCGCACGCTTGGCACTACTTTGTTGATGCACGTGCGGCTACTGCGCACACAATTCACAAACACAGAAAATTATTTTTTTTTGGTTTGGATTGGAGTGTACTTTCGGGGGTTACAGCACCCTTTAACGGTCAAGCCAGCCGGCCCTTTACTTATGACACAGGCGTACGCTTGGCACTACTTTGTTGATGCACGTGCGGCTACTGCGCACACAATTCACAAACACAGAAAATAATTTTTTTTTTGGTTTGGACTGGAGTGTACTTTGGGGGTTACAGCACCCTTTAACGGTGAAGCCAGCCGGCCCTTTACTTATGACACAGGCGCACGCTTGGCACTACTTTGTTGATGCACGTGCGGCTACTGCGCACACAATTCACAAACACAATAAATATATTATTTTTTTAGCACTTGGGGGGAGCACCCCTGATGGACAGAGCACCCCCTGGACAACACTACAGCACCCCTTTAGGACTGGGACACTGCACAGGACTTTGGAGTGGACACAGCCCCTATGGAGAACTGACTGCACAACACAGTCCAGCCAGCCCCTATGGACTTTGAAGTAGTGGACACAGCCCCTATTAACAACAGCAGCACAGCACAACACAGCCAGCCCCTATGGACTTTGAAGTAGTGGACAACAGCAGCACTACACTACACTACACTACACAGCCCTAACTCCCACCCTCCCTCTTCACTGTCCACAGCCGAGTGAGAAAATGGCGCCGACGCGGGTACCTTATATAGGATCCAAAACCCGCGAGACATGGAATGCGGGATGATGACGTTTTGCCTCGATTTCAGATCCGAGTCAGGCGGGAAAAGTCGAGCCTGACTCGGATCGGACTCGGATCGGGGGGGCTTGGGGGGGTTCGGATTTCAGAAATCCGAACCCGCTCACCCCTAATATATATACACACACACACACATGCATATATATATATGTATATTAACCTACATATATTTATATATACATGTTAATATACATATACATATATATATATATATATATATATATATATTAGGGGTGAGCGGGTTCTGTTTTACTCGGTTCTTATCGCCACTTTACCGCATTTTCGGCTTGATTTCATTCGCTATCCAAAACACGTGTTCGGCGATAGCCAATAAAAAGATCAGAGTAAAACCGAGTAAAACCGAACCCGCTCACCCCTAATATATATATATATGCATGTGTGTGTGTATATACAGTGTGTGTGTATATATATATATATATATATATGTGTATATAAGAAATAGGAAAAGTACTTTGTAACAGGTACAGAGTACAAAACCACGCAGGTCACTCCAGGTCTTGTGCAAAAAAGATTTCTCTATGGAAGTGTCACATCGACGTTTCAGGACCACGCAGAGTCCCGTTCTCAAGATCACAACCACATAAAAACAAGTACAAAAACAGGCTTACATTATATCCACTGTGCCCTAAGTCACACTGCCGTCGGGGGTGAGAGCGGCGTCCATGTCCATCCTGCGTCGAAATCCGATGGCGTCATCGCCCCTGTTGGTAAGCATTGTCATGATAATCTCATTGATACACTGACCAGTCTCTCCCTCCGACTTGCAGCTGAAATATACATAAACAAGTGATGAGCACTGATACACTATGCTTACCAGATGTCATACACAGCACCATTTAAAAAAAAAAACACATTATACGCTACTAAGATAATCTATACCCACTACTGCAGAGGTCATAAGTAATTCTGTTAGCTTAATTGATCTTTACAATTTTAGCATCTGAGGGGAATGTCAAAAATAAATTTTTCTATCTCATTAACCATTGCAAAACCATTGAAATATTGTAAATAAAACATGAAATAACATTATTTGTACATGAAATCTTGATTATTGCAGAGAGTTTCAATTTATTTTTTCATTAAGTCCATGTGGATGCATTGTATTTAAGCGCAAAATCCATTTTGTTTCCAATCTCATTAAATCTTGTATTCTATCCCCACCTCGGGGTTTGGGGGGAATATGATCAATGATCATATATTTTAAAGATGCCAGGGGATGCTTTAACTGTTTGAAATGTTTAGCCACTGGCTGCTCAATGTCTAATGGCTGAGCGATGAAGGGCCATTCGTTCTTTGAAGGCACGTGTGGTCATTCCAACATAGTACTTACTACATGGACATACTATAAAGTAAACAACAAATTGTGAGCTACAGGTCAAGACATGTCTGATGTTAAATATTATATTTGAATGAGGGTGACTGAATACTGAACCAACTTTTAAATACCCACAATGAGATTTTGATGGAAATTATTATTTAAATTCCGGGTCTGATCCGGATAGGAACCCAGGGCCTGATTCAGAGCCGCTCGTAAGCGGCCGCTCGTTCGTTCCGAGCGATGTTCGCACATCTGCGCATGCATATGGGTTGTCAAACGGGCGTTTTAAGGGTGTGCATAATTAACAAAGCAGCGTCATCGACCACGTCAGTTGGGTGTCTTTTAGCCTGAACTGCTCGCATGATTGCGGTAGGAAAATGCTGCCACAAGAATAGCGAGCAGTTCATACGCCTTTCGATGTACTCGATTAATCTAATAAATAGCGGAGATGACGTATGATGCGAGCGGCCAGGGGGCGTCTTTACAAAATAGCGAGCACATGTTTTGTTCGCTCGTTCAGACATAGAGGCGTCAACAGACCGCAAAGAGCGAGTGCTTAATTTAAATATCCGGCCCCTTTTTCAGAACGACCGTCCACAAATAGCGTCTGGCTCTGAATCAGGCCCCAGTTCCAACTCCGGGTCAGACCCGGAATTTCGGTGGAAAGGGGGTATTAGTCTGCTCTTTAGCCCATGATACCCACTAATGTGAAAGGTTTTGCCATAGGTGTGATTGTGCATTAAAAATTATAAAACACACATACATTGGTCTGCCTGTATGATGTGTGTGTGTGTGCGCGCATCTATATATATATATATATATAAATACACATACTCCCCCCTCCGGCGATCCCGGCTGAGCTCACAGATGCGCTGTGTCTCACTCCCAGCAACCTACACTGAGCAAGCCGGCAGTTGCCGCAGCAGGTACAGCGCTATGCCTGCTATGGTGATATGGCAACAACAGTTGCAGCTGTCAATATTGATAGCTGCAGCTGTCAGAACGGCCAGTGCAACTGACCGTTCATACCTTGCCATCCATATCAGCACTGCTATCTTGTAGACAGCAGCACCGATAATGACGGGCCCATAGCGTCTCTGCAAATTACTGCCCAAGCCCACAATAAGGGCGGCCATACATGGTAAGATTTTTTCTAAGATGTGTACGATTTCGATCGATAGTATCAAGCGATTGTACACATCGATTCTTATTTTGGTGTACATACGATGGTGATGCGCATCCCCACAATCGTATAATTGGATCGAATCTCGTACTGGAAAACCATACGAGGGCGACCTATCTTACCACAATGTGACACACATTATGTCACTCTTGGCAGGTAATACGATCCAAAGTCTGATTACGAGGTGTATAAAAATCCCTAGTCACTCCCCTCCTCCATTTTGTCAAGAGAGATGGCGTTCCGAACAACAGCATCGCATCGCATTGCAAAGTGTGTAGTGTTGAGATTGAAGTGAGTATACATCGTAATGCATGGGGGAGAAGCAGTGTCAGTGCGCATAATGTACACTGATACCACTTTTTCTCCATATCGACACTTAATACATCTACCCCATGGTTTGCAAAAATTAAATACATTTTCGGAATAGTGTAGATTTCACTGTACTGTACACCTTGGTCCTGATTCAGATCCGCAAACAAATGCCATCACAGCTGTGTTATCTCACGGATAGCAATTGCGAAAATATGCTCTAAACCGCCGCCCAATGCTCGGAAACGCCCACTGAAAGCATCCCACATCTGCCGCTCATGCACAAAACCAGAAGCCATCAAACCACAAAAGCAGATCCTATTTCCTTCGGTGAAAGTCTAATGTGCAGCAGACACAGCATTCTCCAGACATGCAGAGGGCTCTCCTGCTGTGAGCAAGGAGACAGTGGCTAATTTATGCACAAAAAGGAAAAAAGTGTAGCGCCGTATGGAATTCAGTAAAAAGTATTTATTAATATATAATAAAATGGCTGTATATACAGGGTATTCTCATCAAAGAACCCACCAATAAAACGGATAATAAAGCACTTATATATAATATATGAATTCACACAGTTAATATAGGGATATGGTATAAACAACACAATAAAGGTCCTATGGACATAGGTGAGCCACACTAGAATAAGTGGCAATCCACAATTTATGTGTAGATGCAGCTGAAAACTGAGGGAATACACATGGTTTGTGTCCAACTTCAAAGTGGTAATATTAATTTGTAGCAAAAAGCTGAATAGATAGTTGCTGGGAGACCAGCTGGTATACTTGCAAACCAGGTAGGTTGAAAGCAGGGTAAAACCAGCAGGAGGTCCAAATATGTATGCCTTTTCAGGACGTGGTGGAGTAAGTGCTCCGGCAGGCAGAAAAGCCGACGCTCAGAGGGAGGAATGTCTCTCCGTGAAGTAGAGGGGAAAGGAGTCCGTAGAAAGGCTGGATACCTCTAATCCGGTATACGCTCCAGCGAGCATGTGCACTGACTGTCCCACAAGGTGTTGGGTTTGAGTGTATTGCCGTGAAGATGGAGCGGCTCACAGATGGCTAATAGGAGCCGGCGTCTGCAGCCAGCGTGAGCTCCGTATAGTGCAGTCCTTAATGCAGTAGACAGGTGTCTATCGTTAACGCGTTTCTCCGGGTAACAGCACACTCCCGGTTTCCTCAGAAAGCAAAGTGTAAGTTTGTTTGGTTTTGGAGGATATATATAGGGCCACCCATTCATTACAGCAAGTATCAAGTGTTTTCAGATGTTAGCTTTTTACCAGTTCAATCTATCTTTTGCAGTGTTTAAACCATATTTTGTTTTGTTTTAAAAAGTATATTTAATAGACATATTTAATAGACATAATTGTCTACCCTTTAAATGTTACACAATAACAAATTCATTACACTATAGAAAATCATTATAAAAAATCTTTACATTAGAAAGGAGGTAGACATATATTTGAATTCAGGATAATATTGTTTGAAAACCAGCGCACCTTTTCTTGTTTTCTCCTATTCTAATTTATGCACGCTCTGAAATCTGAATACACTCTTTAAACCAGGTGTGGGGAACCTTTTTGCTCCCGAGGGCCATTTTGATATATATAAAATTATTAGCGGGCCTAGTGCAGACCATGCCCCCTCCATGTGACATCACATTGGGTGGGGCCACAATCTGAGGATTACTATTTCTTTTCTATTTTCTAACTACATTTAGGATTAATACAGATATTGTATAAAATAGTTAACCTCTTGTATGCCAGATTGCTTTTTTTTTTTAACATAATTTATGTTTAAAATAGAGATGAGCTCCAGACCATTTTTGCTAGTTTTGTTTTAGTTCTAATTCATCGTCTGATTTTGGTTTTGATTTTGGCAAAACGCCATGACCAGGTTTTGATTTTGGATTTTTTTCCAAAAATTTTTAAAAAAGCTAAAGTCACATAATTAGTGTAATGTATTATTAATCTCAATAACATTAATTTCCAGTTATTTTCACTCAATTTTGACCACCTCACAGCTCACAACATTGTTCACCAATATAAGCCAAAGGCTGGCTGGCTAAACTAAGAAATAGAGCACAAATACACCAAGCACGCACGCAGGGAAAGTTTCTGAGTACCCAGAAACCCCCCCTTTCCGCCGATCAGAGGCGGTTTCAGTAAGTGTAGTGCAGACTGCAGTGAGTGCAGTCTGCACTACACAGTAACATACACACCGCCACCGATGCCAGGTAGTACACTCATACTACCCAGCGGCAGTGTATTTGTTTTAGCAGCCAATGAGAGTCAGGCAGACTCTCAGTGGCTGCTGCATCCATGGCGGGAGCCGGGTTGGAGTTAGAAATAGTAATACGCGGGTTGTTCAAAAAGTGATGCCTAAATGCTCACAACTCAAATTTTATTATAGATACAATTTTGACATTTTGCAGTAAAATAATTTGAAGTCTTAGTAACAGAATGACCATCTGCCCTCAAACATTTTCTCCACCTGTCAACCCAAGTTGTGAATCCACTTTGGAAAAATTTCAGTGGTTGATGTTTAACCCAGGAACGTATGGCATTTTTAACAACCTCTATGTCTTCAAAATGTTGACCCCAGTGACAGTATTTGAGAGGGCCAAACAGATGAAAGTCAGTGGGGGCCAAATCAAGACTGTATGGTGGATGTGGCATTATTGCCCACCCCATTATGGCAATGGCCGAAGATTTTGCCATCAAAGTGTGAGGTCTGGAATTGTCGTGGTATAAGATGACATTTAACAGTGGAATTGTTGACCTTTTTTGGCGGATGGCTTCTTTCAGCTTCTTAAGTGTAATAATGTATCGATCACTGTTGATTGATTAGTTTGGTTCCAAGTAATCTATGAGAATAACACCTCGGCAATCCCAGAAGAATTTGGCCATGACTTTGTTTAGTGATCGCTGTGATTTAAACTTTTTTGGCCTAGGTGAACTTGGGTGTTTCCATTGCTTTGATTGGGCCTTTGTTTCTGGATCATAAAGGAATACCAAAGTCTCATCTCCTGTAATGACATTTTCCATAAACGTCTCAGGGTTGGCTTCAAAGTTGGTCAAAAGGTCATTGCACACTTCCACCCTCTGGACCTTATGATCCCTGGTTAATTGCTTTGGAACCCATTTAGCACACACTTGACCATATCCCAAATCATTGATTAGTGTTTTTACAGTGCCATGGCTACATTCAAGTTCATCACTGACATCTCTGATGGTCACACAATGGTCTTTCTGAATCATGGCATCAACTTTGTGTCAGTTCTCTGCTGTCACTGCAGTTGATTGTCTGCCACAGTGAGGTTTGTCGCACACGGATGATTCTCCCAATTGAAAACGCTTTCTTCACCTTCTGACATTGCTATAGTCAATTGTATGCTCACCATACACTTTTTTCAGTCTTCTTTGGATTTCTGTAGCACTGCAGCCTTCTTTTTCCAGAAATTCAATGACGGCTCTTTGTTTCATCTTGGATTCCATGGTATTTCTTGGACTACCTAAACAAAAATACATATATAGCTAGCAGACATATTAAACTACAAACTGACAAAGTTTCAAATAAATATTGCATATTATTTCAGAGTTATGAGCATTTAGGCATTACTTTTTGAACAACCCTCGTATAATAGAATTTTACTAGTGCTGCATGTTCTTCTCAGTATCACAAATGAAATAATTAGCACCACCTGTGGATCTTTTAACATGTATCAGCCAGTAATAAATAACCTATGCACCAACTAGGAGATCTGGAAAACATTCACTGTTAAGGATGTGCTGCTATAGAGTCCAATATGTACATATATGTCCAGGGCAGTGCTAGGTTCCTCTGCTGCTCCCCCAGACTCCCGGACTTGCTCTAATACTCTGGAATGGTGCTCACATCTAAAATAAAAACATTCAGCTCAGGCAGGATGGCCCTACTGCCGCATTTAATGGCTTAATGTGATTGCTGGTCCTCTATATGCTGGAATTATGACACACAATATATTTTGTATGATGCATATTAAAACTGATTAAGTGCTAATTCTACCCTCTTCATGGTCTGGCCACGCTCACTCTAAAATCAGGCATTTGGAAACCCCCCTATAGAAATCCTGCGTTTGCCATTGACATCTGCACAGGGCCGGATTAAGGTTAGTGGGGGCCCATGGTCAACAAATGTGTTGGGGCCCCTATCAATAAGAAAAAGTGTATGTATATATATATATATATATATATATATATATATATACAGTCAGGTGCATAAATATTGGAACATTGACAGAATTTTCATATTTTGGCCTCTATTCACCACCACAATGCCTTTGAAATCAAACAAACAAGATGCGCTTTAACTGCAGACTTTCAGATTTAATTTGAGGGTAATTACATCCAAAACAGGTGAACGGTGTAGGAATTACAACGGGGCCAAATACCAAGAGGGGGCGGAGCTTAATCACGGGCCGTGACAGGCGGCTCCAATAAAATAAAAACAAACAGTTCATCTTGGGGATGGGGACGGCCGGCTGAGGACAGGATGAGGGGGCCCCCTATGTGTGGGGGCCCCGGGACGACCGCCCCTGTCGCCCTCCCTATAAACCAGCCCTGCATCTGCACATGGAAGTAGATGTATTATAGCGGCACATGTCGTGCCTCTATAACTCTTCCTGCTTCGCCTACTTACCGGTGCAGGAAGCAGTACCGATGAGATGTAAGAAAATATCATCTGCCGGAGTGGGGGAGTGAAAACTCCCCCCTCCGGCGATCCCGGCTGAGCTCACAGATGCGCTGTGTCTCACTCCCAGCAAGCTACACTGGGCAAGCTGGCAGTTGCCACAGCAGGTACAGCGCTATACCTGCTATGGTGATAGGGCAACAACAGTTGCAGCTGTCAATATTGATAGCTGCAGCTGTCAGAACGGCCAGTGCAACTGACCGTTCATACATTGCCATCCATATCAGCACTGCTATCTTGTAGACAGCAGCACCGATAATGACGGGCCCATAGCGTCTCTGCAAATTACTACCCAAGTCCACAATAAGGGCGGCCATACATGGTAAGATTTTTTATAAGATGTGTATGATTTCGATCGATAGTAACAAGCGATTGTACACATCGTATGTTGTTTTGGTGTACATACGATGGTGATGCGCGTCCCCACAGTCGTATAATTGGATCGAATCTCGTACTGGAAAACCATACGAGGGCGACCTATCTTACCACGATGTGACACACATTGTATCATATTTGGCAGGTAACACGATCCAAAGTCTGATTACGAGGTGTATAAAAATCCCTAGTCACTCCCCTCCTCCATTTTGTCAAGAGAGATGGCGTTCCGAGCAACAGCATCGCAGAGCAAAGTGTGTAGTGTTGAGATTGAAGTGAGTATACATCGTAATGCATGGGGGAGAAGCAGTGTCAGTGCGCTCGCAACCGGGTCGATGGTTCCCACAGAGCATGTGCACGATGGAGCCGGCTCTGTCATGCCCTTGCGCGAGACCCGGCTAGCAACGGGCGCTCCGTTGCTAGGGGTCTCGCAGCAGACGGGGTGAGCTGTCGATGTTGAGTGACAGCTCGCCCCGTTTGCTGGGTGGGCCGGGGGTGTGCCCGGCCAAATGGAGGCGTTCCAGTCGGAACGCTTGCCATTTGGGGGCGGCCTCACTGACATCATTGATGATGTCAGTGGGGAACTTCCTGCTCAAACAGAGCAGGAAGTTCCCTGGGGCTTACGAGAGCCCAGACCCAACCTTAGGGTCTGGTCGTAAGCCCCGATGGTCGCGATGGTGATGACCATCGCGACCATCACCCTGTCAGTCGCTAGAGCTGTGGGTGGTAACCCACAGACTAGCGATTGACCAGCAAGCGGTCAACTCTGAATGAGGTCCATAATGTGCACTGATACCACTTTTTCTCCATATCAACACTTAATACATCTCCCCATGGTTTGCAAAACTTAAATACATTTTCGGAATAGTGTAGATTTCACTGTACTGTACACCTTGGTCCTGATTCAGATCCGCAAGCAAATGCCATCACAGCTGTGTTATCTCACGGATAGTACAGTTATTGCGAAAATATGCTCTAAACCGCCGCCCAATGCTCGGAAACGCCCACTGAAAGCATCCCACATCTGCCGCTCATGCACAAAACCGGAAGCCATCAAACCACAAAACCAGATCCTATTTCCTTCGGTGAAAGTCTAATGTGCAGCAGACACAGAATTCTCCAGACATGCAGAGGGCTCTCCTGCTGTGAGCAAGGAGACAGTGGCTAATTTATGCATAAAAAGGAAAAAAGTGTAGCGCCGTATGGAATTCAGTAAAAAGTATTTATTAATATATAATAAAATGGCTGTATATACAGGGTATTCTCATCAAAGAACCCACCAATAAAACGGATAATAAAGCACTTATATATAATATATGAATTCACACAGTTAATATAGGGATATGGTATAAACAACACAATAAAGGTCCTATGGATATAGGTGAGCCACACTAGAATAAGTGGCAATCCACAATTTATGTGTAGATGCTGCTGAAAACTGAGGGAATACACAGGGTTTGTGTCCAACTTCAAAGTGGTAATATTAATTTGTAGCAAAAAGCTGAATAGATAGTTGCTGGGAGACCAGCTGGTATACTTGCAAACCAGGTAGGTTGAAAGCAGGGTAAAACCAGCAGGAGGTCCAAATATGTATGCCTTTTCAGGACGTGGTGGAGTAGGTGCTCCGGCAGGCAGAAAAGCCGACGCTCAGAGGGAGGAATGTCTCTCCGTGAAGTAGAGGGGAAAGGAGTCCGTAGAAAGGCTGGATACCTCTAATCCGGTATACGCTCCAGCGAGCATGTGCACTGACTGTCCCACAAGGTGTTGAGTTTGAGTGTATTGCCGTGAAGATGGAGCGGCTCACAGATGGCTAATAGGAGCCGGCGTCTGCAGCCAGCGTGAGCTCCGTATAGTGCAGTCCTTAATGCAGTAGACAGGTGTGGATCGTTAATGCGTTTCTCCGGGTAACAGCACACTCCCAGTATCCTCAGAAAGCAAAGTGTAAGTTTGTATGGTTTTGGAGGATATATATAGGGCCACCCATTCATTACAGCAAGTATCAAGTGTTTTCAGATGTTAGCTTTTTACCAGTTCAATCTATCTTTTGCAGTGTTTAAACCATATTTTGTTTTGTTTTAAAAAGTATATTTAATAGACATATTTAATAGACATAATTGTCTACCCTTTAAATGTTTCACAATAACAAATTCATTACACTATAGAAAATCATTATAAAAAATCTTTACATTAGAAAGGAGGTAGACATATATTTGAATTCAGGATAATATTGTTTGAAAACCAACGCACCTTTTCTTGTTTTCTCCTATTCTAATTTATGCACTCTCTGAAATCTGAATACACTCTTTAAACCAGGTGTGGGGAATCTTTTTGCTCCCGAGGGCCATTTTGATATATATATAAAATTATTAGCGGGCCTAGTACAGACCATGCCCCCTCCATGTGACATCACATTGGGTGGGGCCACAATCTGAGGATTACTATTTCTTTTCTATTTTCTAACTACATTTAGGATTAATACAGATATTGTATAAAATAGTTAACCTCTTGTATGCCTGATTGCTTTTTTTTTTAACATAATTTATGTTTAAAATAGAGATGAGCTCCAGACCATTTTTGCTAGTTTTGTTTTAGTTCTAATTCATCGTCTGATTTTGGTTTTGATTTTGCCAAAACGCCATGACCAGGTTTTGATTTTGGATTTTTTTCCAAAAATTTAGAAAAAAGCTAAAGTCACATAATTAGTGTAATGTATTATTAATCTCAATAACATTAATTTCCAGTTATTTTCACTCAATTTTGACCACCTCACAGCTCACAACATTGTTCACCAATATAAGCCAAAGGCTGGCTGGCTAAACTAAGAAATAGAGCACAAATACACCAAGCACGCACGCAGGGAAAGTTTCTGAGTACCCAGAAACCCCCCCTTTCCGCCGATCAGAGGCGGTTTCAGTAAGTGTAGTGCAGACTGCAGTGAGTGCAGTCTGCACTACACAGTAACATACACACCGCCACCGATGCCAGGTAGTACACTCATACTACCCAGCGGCGGTGTATTTGTTTTAGCAGCCAATGAGAGTCAGGCAGACTCTCAGTGGCTGCTGCATCCATGGCGGGAGCCGGGTTGGAGTTAGAAATAGTAATACGCGGGTTGTTCAAAAAGTGATGCCTAAATGCTCACAACTCAAATTTTATTATAGATACAATTTTGACATTTTGCAGTAAAATAATTTGAAGTCTTAGTAACAGAATGACCATCTGCCCTCAAACATTTTCTCCACCTGTCAACCCAAGCTGTGAATCCACTTTGTAAAAATTTCAGTGGTTGATGTTTAACCCAGGAACGTATGGCATTTTTAACAACCTCTATGTCTTCAAAATGTTGACCCCAGTGACAGTATTTGAGAGGGCCAAACAGATGAAAGTCAGTGGGGGCCAAATCAAGACTGTATGGTGGATGTGGCATTATTGCCCACCCCATTATGGCAATGGCCGAAGATTTTGCCATCAAAGTGTGAGGTCTGGAATTGTCGTGGTATAAGATGACATTTAACAGTGGAATTGTTGACCTTTTTTGGCGGATGGCTTCTTTCAGCTTCTTAAGTGTAATAATGTATCGATCACTGTTGATTGATTAGTTTGGTTCCAAGTAATCTATGAGAATAACACCTCGGCAATCCCAGAAGAATTTGGCCATGACTTTGTTTAGTGATCGCTGTGATTTAAACTTTTTTGGCCTAGGTGAACTTGGGTGTTTCCATTGCTTTGATTGGGCCTTTGTTTCTGGATCATAAAGGAATACCAAAGTCTCATCTCCTGTAATGACATTTTCCATAAACGTCTCAGGGTTGGCTTCAAAGTTGGTCAAAAGGTCATTGCACACTTCCACCCTCTGGACCTTATGATCCCTGGTTAATTGCTTTGGAACCCATTTAGCACACACTTGACCATATCCCAAATCATTGATTAGTGTTTTTACAGTGCCATGGCTACATTCAAGTTCATCACTGACATCTCTGATGGTCACACAATGGTCTTTCTGAATCATGGCATCAACTTTGTGTCAGTTCTCTGCTGTCACTGCAGTTGATTGTCTGCCACAGTGAGGTTTGTCGCACACGGATGATTCTCCCAATTGAAAACACTTTCTTCACCTTCTGACATTGCTATAGTCAATTGTATGCTCACCATACACTTTTTTCAGTCTTCTTTGGATTTCTGTAGCACTGCAGCCTTCTTTTTCCAGAAATTCAATGACGGCTCTTTGTTTCATCTTGGATTCCATGGTATTTCTTGGACTACCTAAACAAAAATACATATATAGCTAGCAGACATATTAAACTACAAACTGACAAAGTTTCAAATAAATATTGCATATTATTTCAGAGTTATGAGCATTTAGGCATTACTTTTTGAACAACCCTCGTATAATAGAATTTTACTAGTGCTGCATGTTCTTCTCAGTATCACAAATGAAATAATTAGCACCACCTGTGGATCTTTTAACATGTATCAGCCAGTAATAAATAACCTATGCACCAACTAGGAGATCTGGAAAACATTCACTGTTAAGGATGTGCTGCTATAGAGTCCAATATGTACATATATGTCCAGGGCAGTGCTAGGTTCCTCTGCTGCTCCCCCAGACTCCCGGACTTGCTCTAATACTCTGGAATGGTGCTCACATCTAAAATAAAAACATTCAGCTCAGGCAGGATGGCCCTACTGCCGCATTTAATGGCTTAATGTGATTGCTGGTCCTCTATATGCTGGAATTATGACACACAATATATTTTGTATGATGCATATTAAAACTGATTAAGTGCTAATTCTACCCTCTTCATGGTCTGGCCACGCTCACTCTAAAATCAGGCATTTGGAAACCCCCCTATAGAAATCCTGCGTTTGCCATTGACATCTGCACAGGGCCGGATTAAGGTTAGTGGGGGCCCATGGTCAACAAATGTGTTGGGGCCCCTATCAATAAAAAAAAGTGTATGTATATATATATATATATATATATATATATCTATACAGTCAGGTGCATAAATATTGGAACATTGACAGAATTTTCATATTTTGGCCTCTATTCACCACCACAATGCCTTTGAAATCAAACAAACAAGATGCGCTTTAACTGCAGACTTTCAGATTTAATTTGAGGGTAATTACATCCAAAACAGGTGAACGGTGTAGGAATTACAACGGGGCCAAATACCAAGAGGGGGCGGAGCTTAATCACGGGCCGTGACAGGCGGCTCCAATAAAATAAAAACAAACAGTTCATCTTGGGGATGGGGATGGCCGGCTGAGGACAGGATGAGGGGGCCCCCTATGTGTGGGGGCCCCGGGACGACCGCCCCTGTCGCCCTCCCTATAAACCAGCCCTGCATCTGCACATTGAAGTAGATGTATTATAGCGGCACATGTCGTGCCTCTATAACTCTTCCTGCTTCGCCTACTTACCGGTGCAGGAAGCAGTACCGATGAGATGTAAGAAAATATCATCTGCCGGAGTGGGGGAGTGAAAACTCCCCCCTCCGGCGATCCCGGCTGAGCTCACAGATGCGCTGTGTCTCACTCCCAGCAAGCTACACTGGGCAAGCTGGCAGTTGCCACAGCAGGTACAGCGCTATACCTGCTATGGTGATAGGGCAACAACAGTTGCAGCTGTCAATATTGATAGCTGCAGCTGTCAGAACGGCCAGTGCAACTGACCGTTCATACATTGCCATCCATATCAGCACTGCTATCTTGTAGACAGCAGCACCGATAATGACGGGCCCATAGCGTCTCTGCAAATTACTACCCAAGTCCACAATAAGGGCGGCCATACATGGTAAGATTTTTTATAAGATGTGTATGATTTCGATCGATAGTAACAAGCGATTGTACACATCGTATGTTGTTTTGGTGTACATACGATGGTGATGCGCGTCCCCACAGTCGTATAATTGGATCGAATCTCGTACTGGAAAACCATACGAGGGCGACCTATCTTACCACGATGTGACACACATTGTATCATATTTGGCAGGTAACACGATCCAAAGTCTGATTACGAGGTGTATAAAAATCCCTAGTCACTCCCCTCCTCCATTTTGTCAAGAGAGATGGCGTTCCGAGCAACAGCATCGCAGAGCAAAGTGTGTAGTGTTGAGATTGAAGTGAGTATACATCGTAATGCATGGGGGAGAAGCAGTGTCAGTGCGCTCGCAACCGGGTCGATGGTTCCCACAGAGCATGTGCACGATGGAGCCGGCTCTGTCATGCGCATGCGCGAGACCCGGCTAGCAACGGGCGCTCCGTTGCTAGGGTTCTCGCAGCAGACGGGGTGAGCTGTCGATGTTGAGTGACAGCTCGCCCCGTTTGCTGGGTGGGCCGGGGGTGTGCCCGGCCAAATGGAGGCGTTCCAGTCGGAACGCTTGCCATTTGGGGGCGGCCTCACTGACATCATTGATGATGTCAGTGGGGAACTTCCTGCTCAAACAGAGCAGGAAGTTCCCTGGGGCTTACGAGAGCCCAGACCCAACCTTAGGGTCTGGTCGTAAGCCCCGATGGTCGCGATGGTGATGACCATCGCGACCATCACCCTGTCAGTCGCTAGAGCTGTGGGTGGTAACCCACAGACTAGCGATTGACCAGCAAGCGGTCAACTCTGAATGAGGTCCATAATGTGCACTGATACCACTTTTTCTCCATATCAACACTTAATACATCTCCCCATGGTTTGCAAAACTTAAATACATTTTCGGAATAGTGTAGATTTCACTGTACTGTACACCTTGGTCCTGATTCAGATCCGCAAGCAAATGCCATCACAGCTGTGTTATCTCACAGATAGTACAGTTATTGCGAAAATATGCTCTAAACCGCCGCCCAATGCTCGGAAACGCCCACTGAAAGCATCCCACATCTGCCGCTCATGCACAAAACCGGAAGCCATCAAACCACAAAACCAGATCCTATTTCCTTCGGTGAAAGTCTAATGTGCAGCAGACACAGAATTCTCCAGACATGCAGAGGGCTCTCCTGCTGTGAGCAAGGAGACAGTGGCTAATTTATGCATAAAAAGGAAAAAAGTGTAGCGCCGTATGGAATTCAGTAAAAAGTATTTATTAATATATAATAAAATGGCTGTATATACAGGGTATTCTCATCAAAGAACCCACCAATAAAACGGATAATAAAGCACTTATATATAATATATGAATTCACACAGTTAATATAGGGATATGGTATAAACAACACAATAAAGGTCCTATGGATATAGGTGAGCCACACTAGAATAAGTGGCAATCCACAATTTATGTGTAGATGCTGCTGAAAACTCAGGGAATACACAGGGTTTGTGTCCAACTTCAAAGTGGTAATATTAATTTGTAGCAAAAAGCTGAATAGATAGTTGCTGGGAGACCAGCTGGTATACTTGCAAACCAGGTAGGTTGAAAGCAGGGTAAAACCAGCAGGAGGTCCAAATATGTATGCCTTTTCAGGACGTGGTGGAGTAGGTGCTCCGGCAGGCAGAAAAGCCGACGCTCAGAGGGAGGAATGTCTCTCCGTGAAGTAGAGGGGAAAGGAGTCCGTAGAAAGGCTGGATACCTCTAATCCGGTATACGCTCCAGCGAGCATGTGCACTGACTGTCCCACAAGGTGTTGGGTTTGAGTGTATTGCCGTGAAGATGGAGCGGCTCACAGATGGCTAATAGGAGCCGGCGTCTGCAGCCAGCGTGAGCTCCGTATAGTGCAGTCCTTAATGCAGTAGACAGGTGTGGATCGTTAATGCGTTTCTCCGGGTAACAGCACTCTCCCGGTTTCCTCAGAAAGCAAAGTGTAAGTTTGTATGGTTTTGGAGGATATATATAGGGCCACCCATTCATTACAGCAAGTATCAAGTGTTTTCAGATGTTAGCTTTTTACCAGTTCAATCCATCTTTTGCAGTGTTTAAACCATATTTTGTTTTGTTTTAAAAAGTATATTTAATAGACATATTTAATAGACATAATTGTCTACCCTTTAAATGTTTCACAATAACAAATTCATTACACTATAGAAAATCATTATAAAAAATCTTTACACTAGAAAAGAGGTAGACATATATTTGAATTCAGGATAATATTGTTTGAAAACCAGCGCACCTTTTCTTGTTTTCTCCTATTCTAATTTATGCACTCTCTGAAATCTGAATACACTCTTTAAACCAGGTGTGGGGAATCTTTTTGCTCCCGAGGGCCATTTTGATATATATATAAAATTATTAGCGGGCCTAGTACAGACCATGCCCCCTCCATGTGACATCACATTGGGTGGGGCCACAATCTGAGGATTACTATTTCTTTTCTATTTTCTAACTACATTTAGGATTAATACAGATATTGTATAAAATAGTTAACCTCTTGTATGCCAGATTGCTTTTTTTTTTTAACATAATTTATGTTTAAAATAGAGATGAGCTCCAGACCATTTTTGCTAGTTTTGTTTTAGTTCTAATTCATCGTCTGATTTTGGTTTTGATTTTGGCAAAACGCCATGACCAGGTTTTGATTTTGGATTTTTTTCCAAAAATTTTGAAAAAAGCTAAAGTCACATAATTAGTGTAATGTATTATTAATCTCAATAACATTAATTTCCAGTTATTTTCACTCAATTTTGACCACCTCACAGCTCACAACATTGTTCACCAATATAAGCCAAAGGCTGGCTGGCTAAACTAAGAAATAGAGCACAAATACACCAAGCACGCACGCAGGGAAAGTTTCTGAGTACCCAGAAACCCCCCCTTTCCGCCGATCAGAGGCGGTTTCAGTAAGTGTAGTGCAGACTGCAGTGAGTGCAGTCTGCACTACACAGTAACATACACACCGCCACCGATGCCAGGTAGTACACTCATACTACCCAGCGGCGGTGTATTTGTTTTAGCAGCCAATGAGAGTCAGGCAGACTCTCAGTGGCTGCTGCATCCATGGCGGGAGCCGGGTTGGAGTTAGAAATAGTAATACGCGGGTTGTTCAAAAGTGATGCCTAAATGCTCACAACTCAAATTTTATTATAGATACAATTTTGACATTTTGCAGTAAAATAATTTGAAGTCTTAGTAACAGAATGACCATCTGCCCTCAAACATTTTCTCCACCTGTCAACCCAAGCTGTGAATCCACTTTGGAAAAATTTCAGTGGTTGATGTTTAACCCAGGAACGTATGGCATTTTTAACAACCTCTATGTCTTCAAAATGTTGACCCCAGTGACAGTATTTGAGAGGGCCAAACAGATGAAAGTCAGTGGGGGCCAAATCAAGACTGTATGGTGGATGTGGCATTATTGCCCACCCCATTATGGCAATGGCCGAAGATTTTGCCATCAAAGTGTGAGGTCTGGAATTGTCGTGGTATAAGATGACATTTAACAGTGGAATTGTTGACCTTTTTTGGCGGATGGCTTCTTTCAGCTTCTTAAGTGTAATAATGTATCGATCACTGTTGATTGATTAGTTTGGTTCCAAGTAATCTATGAGAATAACACCTCGGCAATCCCAGAAGAATTTGGCCATGACTTTGTTTAGTGATCGCTGTGATTTAAACTTTTTTGGCCTAGGTGAACTTGGGTGTTTCCATTGCTTTGATTGGGCCTTTGTTTCTGGATCATAAAGGAATACCAAAGTCTCATCTCCTGTAATGACATTTTCCATAAACGTCTCAGGGTTGGCTTCAAAGTTGGTCAAAAGGTCATTGCACACTTCCACCCTCTGGACCTTATGATCCCTGGTTAATTGCTTTGGAACCCATTTAGCACACACTTGACCATATCCCAAATCATTGATTAGTGTTTTTACAGTGCCATGGCTACATTCAAGTTCATCACTGACATCTCTGATGGTCACACAATGGTCTTTCTGAATCATGGCATCAACTTTGTGTCAGTTCTCTGCTGTCACTGCAGTTGATTGTCTGCCACAGTGAGGTTTGTCGCACACGGATGATTCTCCCAATTGAAAACGCTTTCTTCACCTTCTGACATTGCTATAGTCAATTGTATGCTCACCATACACTTTTTTCAGTCTTCTTTGGATTTCTGTAGCACTGCAGCCTTCTTTTTCCAGAAATTCAATGACGGCTCTTTGTTTCATCTTGGATTCCATGGTATTTCTTGGACTACCTAAACAAAAATACATATATAGCTAGCAGACATATTAAACTACAAACTGACAAAGTTTCAAATAAATATTGCATATTATTTCAGAGTTATGAGCATTTAGGCATTACTTTTTGAACAACCCTCGTATAATAGAATTTTACTAGTGCTGCATGTTCTTCTCAGTATCACAAATGAAATAATTAGCACCACCTGTGGATCTTTTAACATGTATCAGCCAGTAATAAATAACCTATGCACCAACTAGGAGATCTGGAAAACATTCACTGTTAAGGATGTGCTGCTATAGAGTCCAATATGTACATATATGTCCAGGGCAGTGCTAGGTTCCTCTGCTGCTCCCCCAGACTCCCGGACTTGCTCTAATACTCTGGAATGGTGCTCACATCTAAAATAAAAACATTCAGCTCAGGCAGGATGGCCCTACTGCCGCATTTAATGGCTTAATGTGATTGCTGGTCCTCTATATGCTGGAATTATGACACACAATATATTTTGTATGATGCATATTAAAACTGATTAAGTGCTAATTCTACCCTCTTCATGGTCTGGCCACGCTCACTCTAAAATCAGGCATTTGGAAACCCCCCTATAGAAATCCTGCGTTTGCCATTGACATCTGCACAGGGCCGGATTAAGGTTAGTGGGGGCCCATGGTCAACAAATGTGTTGGGGCCCCTATCAATAAGAAAAAGTGTATGTATATATATATATATATATATATATATATCTATACAGTCAGGTGCATAAATATTGGAACATTGACAGAATTTTCATATTTTGGCCTCTATTCACCACCACAATGCCTTTGAAATCAAACAAACAAGATGCGCTTTAACTGCAGACTTTCAGATTTAATTTGAGGGTAATTACATCCAAAACAGGTGAACGGTGTAGGAATTACAACGGGGCCAAATACCAAGAGGGGGCGGAGCTTAATCACGGGCCGTGACAGGCGGCTCCAATAAAATAAAAACAAACAGTTCATCTTGGGGATGGGGACGGCCGGCTGAGGACAGGATGAGGGGGCCCCCTATGTGTGGGGGCCCCGGGACGACCGCCCCTGTCGCCCTCCCTATAAACCAGCCCTGCATCTGCACATGGAAGTAGATGTATTATAGCGGCACATGTCGTGCCTCTATAACTCTTCCTGCTTCGCCTACTTACCGGTGCAGGAAGCAGTACCGATGAGATGTAAGAAAATATCATCTGCCGGAGTGGGGGAGTGAAAACTCCCCCCTCCGGCGATCCCGGCTGAGCTCACAGATGCGCTGTGTCTCACTCCCAGCAAGCTACACTGGGCAAGCTGGCAGTTGCCACAGCAGGTACAGCGCTATACCTGCTATGGTGATAGGGCAACAACAGTTGCAGCTGTCAATATTGATAGCTGCAGCTGTCAGAACGTCCAGTGCAACTGACCGTTCATACATTGCCATCCATATCAGCACTGCTATCTTGTAGACAGCAGCACCGATAATGACGGGCCCATAGCGTCTCTGCAAATTACTACCCAAGTCCACAATAAGGGCGGCCATACATGGTAAGATTTTTTATAAGATGTGTATGATTTCGATCGATAGTAACAAGCGATTGTACACATCGTATGTTGTTTTGGTGTACATACGATGGTGATGCGCGTCCCCACAGTCGTATAATTGGATCGAATCTCGTACTGGAAAACCATACGAGGGCGACCTATCTTACCACGATGTGACACACATTGTATCATATTTGGCAGGTAACACGATCCAAAGTCTGATTACGAGGTGTATAAAAATCCCTAGTCACTCCCCTCCTCCATTTTGTCAAGAGAGATGGCGTTCCGAGCAACAGCATCGCAGAGCAAAGTGTGTAGTGTTGAGATTGAAGTGAGTATACATCGTAATGCATGGGGGAGAAGCAGTGTCAGTGCGCTCGCAACCGGGTCGATGGTTCCCACAGAGCATGTGCACGATGGAGCCGGCTCTGTCATGCGCATGCGCGAGACCCGGCTAGCAACGGGCGCTCCGTTGCTAGGGGTCTCGCAGCAGACGGGGTGAGCTGTCGATGTTGAGTGACAGCTCGCCCCGTTTGCTGGGTGGGCCGGGGGTGTGCCCGGCCAAATGGAGGCGTTCCAGTCGGAACGCTTGCCATTTGGGGGCGGCCTCACTGACATCATTGATGATGTCAGTGGGGAACTTCCTGCTCAAACAGAGCAGGAAGTTCCCTGGGGCTTACGAGAGCCCAGACCCAACCTTAGGGTCTGGTCGTAAGCCCCGATGGTCGCGATGGTGATGACCATCGCGACCATCACCCTGTCAGTCGCTAGAGCTGTGGGTGGTAACCCACAGACTAGCGATTGACCAGCAAGCGGTCAACTCTGAATGAGGTCCATAATGTGCACTGATACCACTTTTTCTCCATATCAACACTTAATACATCTCCCCATGGTTTGCAAAACTTAAATACATTTTTGGAATAGTGTAGATTTCACTGTACTGTACACCTTGGTCCTGATTCAGATCCGCAAGCAAATGCCATCACAGCTGTGTTATCTCATGGATAGTACAGTTATTGCGAAAATATGCTCTAAACCGCCGCCCAATGCTCGGAAACGCCCACTGAAAGCATCCCACATCTGCCGCTCATGCACAAAACCGGAAGCCATCAAACCACAAAACCAGATCCTATTTCCTTCGGTGAAAGTCTAATGTGCAGCAGACACAGAATTCTCCAGACATGCAGAGGGCTCTCCTGCTGTGAGCAAGGAGACAGTGGCTAATTTATGCATAAAAAGGAAAAAAGTGTAGCGCCGTATGGAATTCAGTAAAAAGTATTTATTAATATATAATAAAATGGCTGTATATACAGGGTATTCTCATCAAAGAACCCACCAATAAAACGGATAATAAAGCACTTATATATAATATATGAATTCACACAGTTAATATAGGGATATGGTATAAACAACACAATAAAGGTCCTATGGATATAGGTGAGCCACACTAGAATAAGTGGCAATCCACAATTTATGTGTAGATGCAGCTGAAAACTGAGGGAATACACAGGGTTTGTGTCCAACTTCAAAGTGGTAATATTAATTTGTAGCAAAAAGCTGAATAGATAGTTGCTGGGAGACCAGCTGGTATACTTGCAAACCAGGTAGGTTGAAAGCAGGGTAAAACCAGCAGGAGGTCCAAATATGTATGCCTTTTCAGGACGTGGTGGAGTAGGTGCTCCGGCAGGCAGAAAAGCCGACGCTCAGAGGGAGGAATGTCTCTCCGTGAAGTAGAGGGGAAAGGAGTCCGTAGAAAGGCTGGATACCTCTAATCCGGTATACGCTCCAGCGAGCATGTGCACTGACTGTCCCACAAGGTGTTGGGTTTGAGTGTATTGCCGTGAAGATGGAGCGGCTCACAGATGGCTAATAGGAGCCGGCGTCTGCAGCCAGCGTGAGCTCCGTATAGTGCAGTCCTTAATGCAGTAGACAGGTGTGGATCGTTAACGCGTTTCTCAGGGTAACAGCACACTCCCGGTTTCCTCAGAAAGCAAAGTGTAAGTTTGTATGGTTTTGGAGGATATATATAGGGCCACCCATTCATTACAGCAAGTATCAAGTGTTTTCAGATGTTAGCTTTTTACCAGTTCAATCTATCTTTTGCAGTGTTTAAACCATATTTTGTTTTGTTTTAAAAAGTATATTTAATAGACATATTTAATAGACATAATTGTCTACCCTTTAAATGTTTCACAATAACAAATTCATTACACTATAGAAAATCATTATAAAAAATCTTTACACTAGAAAAGAGGTAGACATATATTTGAATTCAGGATAATATTGTTTGAAAACCAGCGCACCTTTTCTTGTTTTCTCCTATTCTAATTTATGCACTCTCTGAAATCTGAATACACTCTTTAAACCAGGTGTGGGGAATCTTTTTGCTCCCGAGGGCCATTTTGATATATATATAAAATTATTAGCGGGCCTAGTACAGACCATGCCCCCTCCATGTGACATCACATTGGGTGGGGCCACAATCTGAGGATTACTATTTCTTTTCTATTTTCTAACTACATTTAGGATTAATACAGATATTGTATAAAATAGTTAACCTCTTGTATGCCAGATTGCTTTTTTTTTTTAACATAATTTATGTTTAAAATAGAGATGAGCTCCAGACCATTTTTGCTAGTTTTGTTTTAGTTCTAATTCATCGTCTGATTTTGGTTTTGATTTTGCCAAAACGCCATGACCAGGTTTTGATTTTGGATTTTTTTCCAAATTTTTTGAAAAAAGCTAAAGTCACATAATTAGTGTAATGTATTATTAATCTCAATAACATTAATTTCCAGTTATTTTCACTCAGTTTTGACCACCTCACAGCTCACAACATTGTTCACCAATATAAGCCAAAGGCTGGCTGGCTAAACTAAGAAATAGAGCAGAGTACAAATACACCAAGCACGCACGCAGGGAAAGTTTCTGAGTACCCAGAAACCCCCCCTTTCCGCCGATCAGAGGCGATTTCAGTAAGTGTAGTGCAGACTGCAGTGAGTGCAGTCCGCACTACACAGTAACATACACACCGCCACCGATGCCAGGTAGTACACTCATACTACCCAGCGGCGGTGTATTTGTTTTAGCAGCCAATGAGAGTCAGGCAGACTCTCAGTGGCTGCAGCATCCATGGCGGGAGCCGGGTTGGAGTTAGAAATAGTAATACGCGGGTTGTTCAAAAAGTGATGCCTAAATGCTCACAACTCAAATTTTATTATAGATACAATTTTGACATTTTGCAGTAAAATAATTTGAAGTCTTAGTAACAGAATGACTCTACTCCAAAAATTCACCATCTGCCCTCAAACATTTTCTCCACCTGTCAACCCAAGCTGTGAATCCACTTTGGAAAAATTTCAGTGGTTGGTGTTTAACCCAGGAACGTATGCCATTTTTAACAACCTCTATGTCTTCAAAATGTTGACCCGGTGAAAGTATTTGAGAGGGCCAAACAGATGAAAGTCAGAAGGGGCCAAATAAAGACTGTATGGTGGATGTGGCATTATTGCCCACCCCATTATGGCAATGGCCGAAGATTTTGCCATCAAAGTGTGAGGTCTGGAATTGTCGTGGTATAAGATGACATTTAACAGTGGAATTGTTGACCTTTTTTGGCGGATGGCTTCTTTCAGCTTCTTAAGTGTAATAATGTATCGATCACTGTTGATTGATTAGTTTGGTTCCAAGTAATCTATGAGAATAACACCTCGGCAATCCCAGAAGAATTTGGCCATGACTTTGTTTAGTGATCGCTGTGATTTAAACTTTTTTGGCCTAGGTGAACTTGGGTGTTTCCATTGCTTTGATTGGGCCTTTGTTTCTGGATCATAAAGGAATACCAAAGTCTCATCTCCTGTAATGACATTTTCCATAAACGTCTCAGGGTTGGCTTCAAAGTTGGTCAAAAGGTCATTGCACACTTCCACCCTCTGGACCTTATGATCCCTGGTTAATTGCTTTGGAACCCATTTAGCACACACTTGACCATATCCCAAATCATTGATTAGTGTTTTTACAGTGCCATGGCTACATTCAAGTTCATCACTGACATCTCTGATGGTCACACAATGGTCTTTCTGAATCATGGTATCAACCTTGTGTCAGTTCTCTGCTGTCACTGCAGTTGATTGTCTGCCACAGTGAGGTTTGTCGCACACGGATCATTCTCCCAATTGAAAACGCTTTCTTCACCTTCTGACATTGTTATAGTCAATTGTACGCTCACCATACACTTTTTTCAGTCTTCTGTGGATTTCTATAGCACTGCAGCCTTCTTTTTCCAGAAATTCAATGACGGCTCTTTGTTTCATCTTGGATTCCATGGTATTTCTTGGACTACCTAAACAAAAATACATATATAGCTAGCAGACATATTAAACTACAAACTGACAAAGTTTCAAATAAATATTGCATATTATTTCAGAGTTATGAGCATTTAGGCATTACTTTTTGAACAACCCTCGTATAATAGAATTTTACTAGTGCTGCATGTTCTTCTCAGTATCACAAATGAAATAATTAGCACCACCTGTGGATCTTTTAACATGTATCAGCCAGTAATAAATAACCTATGCACCAACTAGGAGATCTGGAAAACATTCACTGTTAAGGATGTGCTGCTATAGAGTCCAATTTGTACATATATGTCCAGGGCAGTGCTAGGTTCCTCTGCTGCTCCCCCAGACTCCCGGACTTGCTCTAATACTCTGGAATGGTGCTCACATCTAAAATAAAAACATTCAGCTCAGGCAGGATGGCCCTACTGCCGCATTTAATGGCTTAATGTGATTGCTGGTCCTCTATATGCTGGAATTATGACACACAATATATTTTGTATGATGCATATTAAAACTGATTAAGTGCTAATTCTACCCTCTTCATGGTCTGGCCACGCTCACTCTAAAATCAGGCATTTGGAAACCCCCCTATAGAAATCCTGCGTTTGCCATTGACATCTGCACAGGGCCGGATTAAGGTTAGTGGGGGCCCATGGTCAACAAATGTGTTGGGGCCCCTATCAATAAGAAAAAGTGTATATATATATATATATATATATTAGGGGTGAGCGGGTTCGGATTTCTGAAATCCGAACCCCCCCCGAGCCCCCCCGATCCGAGTCCGATCCGAGTCAGGCTCGACTTTTCCCGCCTGACTCGGATTCTGAAATCGAGGCATAACGTCATCATCCCGCCTTCCGAGTCTCGCAGGTTTTGGATCCTATATAAGGTACCCGTGTCGGCACCATTTTCTCACTCGGCTGTGGACAGTGAAGAGGGAGGGTGGGAGTTAAGGCTGGCTGGGCTGTGTAGTGTAGTGTAGTGTAGTGCAGAGTAGTGTTGTGCTGTGCTGTGCTGCGCTGTGCTGCTGTTGTCCATAGGGGCTGTGTCCACTACTCCAAAGTCCATAGGGGCTGGCTGTGTTGTGCTGTGCTGCTGTTGTTAATAGGGGCTGTGTCCACTACTTCAAAGTCCATAGGGGTTGGCTGGACTGTGTTGTGCAGTCAGTTGTCCATAGGGGATGTGTCTACTCCAAAGTCCTGTGCAGTGTCCCAGTCCTAAAGGGGTGCTGTAGTGTTGTCCAGGGGGTGCTCTGTTCGTCAGGGGTGCTCCCCCCAAGAGCTAAAAAAAAATTATTTTTTCTGTGTTTGTGAATTGTGTGCACAGTAGCCGCACGTGCATCAACAAAGTAGTGCCAAGCGTGCGCCTGTGTCATAAGTAAAGGGCCGGCTGGCTTGACCGTTAAAGGGTGCTGTAACCCCCAAAGTACACTCCAAACCAAATAAAACATTTTTTCTGTGTTTGTGAATTGTGTGCGCAGTAGCCGCACGTGCATCAACAAAGTAGTGCCAAGCGTGCGCCTGTGTCATAAGTAAAGGGCCGCCTGGCTTGACCGTTAAAGGGTGCTGTAACCCCCAAAGTACACTCCAAACCAAATAAAAAATTTTTTTCTGTGTTTGTGAATTGTGTGCGCAGTAGCCGCACGTGCATCAACAAAGTAGTGCCAAGCGTGCGCCTGTATCATAAGTAAAGGGCCGCCTGGCTTGACCGTTAAAGGGTGCTGTAACCCCCAAAGTACACTCCAGTCCAAACCAAATAAAAAAATATTTTCTGTGTTTGTGAATTGTGTGCGCAGTAGCCGCACGTGCATCATCAAAGTAGTGCCAAGCGTGCGCCTGTGTCATAAGTAAAGGGCCGGCTGGCTTGACCGTTAAAGGGTGCTGTAACCCCCAAAGTACACTCCAGTCCAAACCAAATACAAATTTTTTTTCTGTGTTTGTGAATTGTGTGCGCAGTAGCCGCACATGCATCATCAAAGTAGTGCCAAGCGTGCGCCTGTGTCATAAGTAAAGGGCCAGCTGGCTTGACCATTAAAGGGTACTGTAACCCCCAAAGTACACTCCTGTCCAAACCAAATAAAAATTTTTTTTCTGTGTTTGTGAATTGTGTGCGCAGTAGCCGCACGTGCATCATCAAAGTAGTGCCAAGCGTGCGCCTGTGTCATAAGTAAAGGGCCAGCTGGCTTGACCGTTAAAGGGTACTGTAACCCCCAAAGTACACTCCAAACCAAATAAAAAATTTTTTCCTGTGTTTGTGAATTGTATGCGCAGTAGCCGCACGTGCATCATCAAAGTAGTGCCAAGCGTGCGCCTGTGTCATAAGTAAAGGGCCGGCTGGCTTGACCGTTAAAGGGTGCTGTAACCCCCAAAGTACACTCCAAACCAAATAAAAATTTTTTTTCTGTATTTGTGAATTGTGTGCGCAGTAGCCGCACGTGCATCAACAAAGTAGTGCCAAGCGTGCGCCTGTGTCATAAGTAAAGGGCCGCCTGGCTTGACCGTTAAAGGGTGCTGTAACCCCCAAAGTACACTCCAGTCCAAACCAAATAAAAAAATATTTTCTGTGTTTGTGAATTGTGTGCGCAGTAGCCGCACGTGCATCAACAAAGTAGTGCCAAGCGTGCGCCTGTGTCCCATAAGTAAAGGGCCGGCTGGCTCATTTCTTAAAGGGTGGTGTAACCCACAAAGTGCACTAGTCTCCAACAAAAATAAAAAATTATTTTCTGTGTTTGTGTGCACCTTAGCCGCACGTATATATCAATATAACATAAATGGAGGACCAAACTTTCTCCGATAAAAATAAAATAGGGAAAGATCAAGAACCACTTCCTCCTAGTGCTGAAGTTGCTGCCACTAGTCATGACATAGACGATAACATGCCATCAACTTTGTCTGCCAAGGCCGATGCCCAATGTCATAGTAGAGGGCACATACAATCCCAAATGACAAAGTTCAGGAAAATGACCTTGAAAAAAACATTTAAATCATCTGAAGAGAAACGTAAACTTGCCAATAAGCCATTTACGACACGGAGTGGCAAGGAACGGCTAAGGTCTTTCCCTATGTTCATGACTAGTGGTTCAGCTTCACATAACGATGGAAGCCCTCCTCCTGCCCAAAAAAATCAAACGAGTTAAGCTGGCAAAAGCACAGCGAAGAACTGTGCGTTCTAAGAAGATATCACAAATCCCCAAGGAGAGTCCAAGTGTGGTGGCGGTTGCGATGCCTGACCTTCCCAGCACTGGACGGGAAGAGGTGGCTCTTTCCACCATTTGCACGCCCCCTGCAAGTGCTGAAAGGAGCACCCACAGTCCACTTGCTGATATGCAAATTGAAGATGTCACTGTTGAAGTACAACAGGATGAGGATACTGGTGTAGCTGGCACTGAGGAGGAAGTTGGCGAGGAGGATTCTGATGGTGATGTGGTTTGTTTAAATCAGGCTCCGGGGGAGACAGTTGTTGTCCGTGGGATGAAAAAGCCCATCACGGTCATGCCTGGGCAGAAGACCAAACATTCCACCTCTTTGGTCTGGCAATATTTCTATCCAAATCCGGACAACAACTGTCTTGCCATATGTACCATATGTAAAGGTGAAATAAGTAGGGGTAGGGACGTTAACCAGCTAGGAACATCCTCCCTTATACGGCACCTGCAGCGCGTTCATAAAATGTTACTGTCAAGTTCAGAAACTTTGGCTCAGACCGTAAGCAGTCCAGGGTCACCTAAATCCCTTTTTCCTGTTTTATCCAAGGAATCGGTGGATGAGGAGGATGAGGACGACATCTTGCCTCCGTAGAACCAGTTTGTGCAGGGACACATTAATTGCCAGCTTGTTTTGTGGAGGCCCAAACGAACCAATCATTTCAGCCACAGTCATGTGGCAGACCCTGGCGCTGAAATGATTGGTTTGTTAAGTGTGCATGTTCTATTTATACAACATAAGGGTGGGTGGGAGGGCCCAAGGACAATTCCATCTTGCACCTCTTTTTTTTCTTTGCAGTATGTACTGTTTGGGGCCTAGTTTTTCAAACTGCCATCCTGTCTGCCACTGCAGTGTCACTCCTAGATGGGCCACGTGTTTGTGCCGCCCACTCGTGTCGCTTAGCATAGTCATCCAGCTACCTTGGTGCCACCTTTTGGCTATAAAAACAATATTGTGAGGTGTGAGGTGTTCAGAATAGACTGGAAATGAGTGGAAATGAAGGTTATTGAGGTTAATAATAGCATAGGAGCAGAAAAACCCACAAATTCTGTGATTTTAGCTGTTTTTATGCTTTTTTAAAAAAAAAAAACAGATCCAAAACACAAAACCCAGAACCCAAAACACGGAAGGGTAGTTTTGGCAAAGCCAATCCAGATCCAAAACACGAAGAAAGATCCAGATCCAAAACCAAAACACAAAACACGAAAAGTGGCCGGTGCACACCCCTAATATATATATATATATATATATATATATATATATATATATATATCTATACAGTCAGGTGCATAAATATTGGAACATTGACAGAATTTTCATATTTTGGCCTCTATTCACCACCACAATGCCTTTGAAATGAAACAAACAAGATGCACTTTAACTGCAGACTTTCAGATTTAATTTTAGGGTAATTACATCCAAATCAGGTGAACGGTGTAGGAATTACAACGGGGCCAAATACCAAGAGGGGGCGGAGCTTAATCACGGGCCGCGACAGGCGGCTCCGATAAAATAAAAACAAACAGTTCATCTTGGGGACGGGGACGGCCAGCTGAGGACAGGATGAGGGGGCCCCCTATGTGTGGGGGCCCCGGGACGACCGCCCCTGTCGCCCTCCCTATAAACCAGCCCTGCATCTGCACATGGAAGTAGATGTATTATAGCGGCACATGTCGTGCCTCTATAACTCTTCCTGCTTCGCCTACTTACCGGTGCAGGAAGCAGTACCGATGAGATGTAAGAAAATATCATCTGCCGGAGTGGGGGAGTGAAAACTCCCCCCTCCGGCGATCCCGGCTGAGCTCACAGATGCGCTGTGTCTCACTCCCAGCAAGCTACACTGGGCAAGCCGACAGTTGCCGCAGCAGGTACAGCGCTATACCTGCTATGGTGATAGGGCAACAACAGTTGCAGCTGTCAATATTGATAGCTGCAGCTGTCAGAAAGGCCAGTGCAACTGACCGTTCATACATTGCCATCCATATCAGCACTGCTATCTTGTAGACAGCAGCACCGATAATGACGGGCCCATAGCGTCTCTGCAAATTACTACCCAAGTCCACAATAAGGGCGGCCATACATGGTAAGATTTTTTATAAGATGTGTATGATTTTGATCGATAGTAACAAGCGATTGTACACATCGTATGTTGTTTTGGTGTACATACAATGGTGATGCGCATCCCCACAGTTGTATAATTGGATCGAATCTCGTACTGGAAAACCATACGAGGGCGACCTATCTTACCACGATGTGACACACATTGTATCACTTTTGGCAGGTAACACGATCCAAAGTCTGATTACGAAGTGTATAAAAATCCCTAGTCACTCCCCTCCTCCATTTTGTCAAGAGAGATGGCGTTCCGAGCAACAGCATCGCATCGCATCGCAAAGTGTGTAGTGTTGAGATTGAAGTGAGTATACATCATAATGCATGGGGGAGAAGCAGTGTCAGTGCGCTCGCAACCGGGTCGATGGTTCCCACAGAGCATGCGCACGATTGAGCCGGCTCTGTCATGCGCATGCACGAGACCCGGCTAGCAACGGGCGCTCCGTTGCTAGGGGTCTCGTAGCAGACAGGTTGAGCTGTCGATGTTGAGTGACAGCTCGCCCCGTTTGATGGGCGGGCCGGGGGTGTGCCCGGCCAAATGGAGGCGTTCCAGTCGGAACGCTTGCCCTTTGGGGCGGCATCACTGACATCATTGATGTCATTGATGATGTCAGTGGGGAACTTCCTGCTCAATCAGAGCAGGAAGTTCCTTGGGGCTTACGAGAGCCCAGACCCAACCTTAGGGTCTGGTCGTAAGCCCCGATGGTCGCGATGGCGATGACCATCGCGACCATCACCCTGTCAGTCGCTAGAGCTGTGGGGGGTAACCGACAGCCTAGCGATTGACCAGAAGGCGGCACTTTAAAAAGTAAGTGGCCACCCTCATTCAGAGTGATCGCTTGCAGGTCCATAATGTGCACTGATACCACTTTTTCTCCATATCGACACTTAATACATCTACCCCATGGTTTGCAAAAATTAAATACATTTTCGGAATAGTGTAGATTTCACTGTACTGTACACCTTGGTCCTGATTCAGATCCGCAAACAAATGCCATCACAGCTGTGTTATCTCACGGATAGCAATTGCGAAAATATGCTCTAAACCGCCGCCCAATGCTCGGAAACGCCCACTGAAAGCATCCCACATCTGCCGCTCATGCACAAAACCAGAAGCCATCAAACCACAAAAGCAGATCCTATTTCCTTCGGTGAAAGTCTAATGTGCAGCAGACACAGCATTCTCCAGACATGCAGAGGGCTCTCCTGCTGTGAGCAAGGAGACAGTGGCTAATTTATGCACAAAAAGGAAAAAAGTGTAGCGCCGTATGGAATTCAGTAAAAAGTATTTATTAATATATAATAAAATGGCTGTATATACAGGGTATTCTCATCAAAGAACCCACCAATAAAACGGATAATAAAGCACTTATATATAATATATCACAAATTCTCAAACTCGGTCCTCAGGACCCCAAACAGTGCATGTTTTCCAGTTCTCCTCACAGAATCACAAGTGAAATAATTAGTTCCACCAGTGGAGCTTTTAAACCTGTGTAGCTGCTAGGTGACCTGGAAAACAAGAACTGTGTGGGGTCCTGAGGACCGAGTTTGAGAACCACTGTAACTGACACAGTGGATATATGGATATGGTATAAACAACACAATAAAGGTCCTATGGATATAGGTGAGCCACACTAGAATAAGTGGCAATCCACAATTTATGTGTAGATGCAGCTGAAAACTGATGGAATACACAGGGTTTGTGTCCAACTTCAAAGTGGTAATATTAATTTGTAGCAAAAAGCTGAATAGATAGTTGCTGGGAGACCAGCTGGTATACTTGCAAACCAGGTAGGTTGAAAGCAGGGTAAACCCAGCAGGAGGTCCAAATATGTATGCCTTTTCAGGACGTGGTGGAGTAGGTGCTCCGGCAGGCAGAAAAGCCGACGCTCAGAGGGAGGAATGTCTCTCCGTGAAGTAGAGGGGAAAGGAGTCCGTAGAAAGGCTGGATACCTCTAATCCGGTATACGCTCAAGCGAGCGTGTGCACTGACTGTCCCACAAGGTGTTGGGTTGAGTGTATTGCCGTGAAGACGGAGCGGCTCACAGATGGTTAATAGGAGCCGGCGTCTGCAGCCAGCGTGAGCTCCGTATAGTGCAGTCCTTAATGCAGTAGACAGCTGTGGATCGTTAACGCGTTTCTCCGGGTAACAGCACACTCCCGTTTTTCTCAGAAAGCAAAGTGTAAGTTTGTATGGGGGTGGAGGATATATATAGGGCCACCCATTCATTACAGCAAGTATCAAATGTTTTCAGATGTTAGCTTTTTACCAGTTCAATCTATTTTTTGCAGTGTTTAAACCATTTTTTTTTTTAAAAGTATATTTAATAGACATATTTAAAAGACATAATTGTCTACCCTTTAAATATTATACAATAACAAATTCATTACACTATAGAAAATCATTATAAAAAATCTTTACACTAGAAAAGAGGTAGACATATATTTGAATTCAGGATAATACTGTTTGAAAACCAGCGCACCTTTTCTCGTTTTCTCCTATTCTAATATATGCACGCTCTGAAATCTGAATACACTCTTTAAACCAGGTGTGGGGAACCTATTTCTCCCGAGGGCCATTTTGATATATATAAAATTATAAGCGGGCCTAGTGCAGACCATGCCCCCTCCATGTGACATCACATTGGGTGGGGTCACAATCACCAGTAATTACAGCAATGCCTGGAGCATCCTGAGGATACTCCAGGGAGCTGTAAGGATAGCAGTGTAACAGTATGAAGTGTCCTAAGGACACCCCAGGTGGCACTGCTGAATAGATTCTGGCTGTAGTGTGCCATTTTAGGCACCTTGCTAACCAGATGAGGCTATCAGAAAAAATCTCATAGGGCCAGACCAAATGATCCCGGGGGCCTTATACGGCCCCCATGCCTGAGGTTTCCCATCCCTGCTTTAAACTGTCAAACACACCTCCAGTTTTCTAATCACTCCCCCAAACGCTCACTACCTGTCAGTCACTTTGCAAGTGAATCTTCTGTGTGTGTGATCGCAAAACAAATGCTACGTGCGCGCAGTACGGCTTTTACACTTGAGGAACAGCTCCCAATTGTTCAGACTGCGTAAATGTCGAAATTGCATGCGGATCTGAATCAGGTCCATTGTAGAGAAACCATCTCATTCACTATAGACAACCCCAATGAGATATTCCAAGAATAAGCTCTACCACCATGAGTAGCCTAACCAACACTTTCACTACATTTAGGTTTCCTTTCTGCTAATAAAACAGTGTATTGTTCAAGTCAGAGACTAGGAATGTGAGATGGAGATTCACAGAAATATGTCAGAGGGCAGCGTAGTCAAACTCAAAATTATTTTATCAGATGCAAAAGAATACAGTGGAAGCTTGAAACTGTTTTAACGTCACATATTAAGGGTACAGTTATATACTGACATCAAGGCATGCATCTTATAATGTTTTTGGGAATTATTTAACATATACGTATGTATTTTTTTAGCTTACATAACCCTCAATGTACATGTGGTGCCTGATATCTGCATTTCTGAGATGTTCTTAAAAACATCTATCAGTGCATTAATTTACTGTACTCATTCTTAATACAACCTTTTCTATTCTTTCCAGCAAAAGAAAAGCCCAGCATGATCAGCTTATTTATACATAACATTCAATGCATGTTAACAGTGATTAATGGCCATAACAACACACTCGCAATGAAAGAAGTCAGCTAACAGAACATAAATGTTGAAGTACAAAGATTGTACCCTCAGCCTTATACAGTGCCCTATTATTCTAAAAGGGAATTAGGCATCATTTGTTCACCGTGGTGGTTGTGGTATAGTACAAATAACACGGTAAACATCTGGAGCCACAGACACTCATTATAATTGCCGAACCCCAGAAAAGCAGCATTAAAGTAGATTAAATTTCCTTTTTCAGATTTTATATTGTTCAGTTGCTTTTCAAAAGAGCTTTAAAAAAAAAGTGTTAAATGAATGCATATCCTATATTAATAATACCCCTAACACAATTAAAGACCACAAGTGGCGCTAAGGGAGCAGTGGATTTACTGATCGGCTGTGTATGCCTCTCAAGGTCCATTGTTTTGGATAGAAATCTTTACTGTTCCTGCTATTGTGATTTAAAGCAGAAGATCTATTTTCTAACTACATTTAGGATTAATACAGATATTGTATAAAATAGTTAACCTCTTGTATGCCAGATTGCTTTTTTTTTAACGTAATTTATGTTTAAAATAGAGATGTGCACAAGGTAATTTTTGCTAGTTTTGTTTTTAGTTCTAATTTGTCGTCCGGTTTTGGTTTTGATTTTGCCAAAACGCCATGACCAGGTTTTGTTTTTGGATTTTTTTCCAAAAATTTAGAAAAAAGCTAAAGTCACATAGTGTTATGTATTATTAATCTCAAAAACATTCATTTCCAGTTATTTTCACTCAATTTTGACCACCTCACAGCTCACAACATTGTTCACTGATATAAGCCAAAGGCTGGCTGGCTAAGCTAAGAAATAGAGCAGAGCACAAATACACCAAGCACGCAGAAACCCCCCCTTTCCACCGATCAGAGGCGATTTCAGTAAGTGTAGTGCAGACTGCAGTGAGTGTGGTCCGCACTACACAGTAACATGCACACTGCCGCCGATGCCGGCGGTGTGTATGTTACTCATACTACCCGGTGGTGGTGTATTTGTTTTAGCAGCCAATGAGAGTCAGTCAGACTCTCATTGGCTGCTGCATCCACGGCGGGAGCCGGGTTGGGGATCACTCATGAGCTCTGCCTTCCGGCTCCTGCAGTGGGTGATGGGAGTGACATCATGACATTTCTCCCATAGTGCAGAGCGGGCCAGGAGGACAGAGGAGTGGACAGCGGCGGGCGTGGCAGGTGCGGGGATTCAGGTAAGTTGTTTTTCTTTTTTTGGGTGTGTTTTTGTCCTATTTATGTAAAGGGCACAGCATAGGGGGGCCCACTACTGGGGGCACTGCATAGGGGGGACTACTATTGAGGCATATATAAGGGGCACTGCATAGGGAGGACCACTACTGGGGGTACTGCATAGGGGGGACTACTACTGGGGGCACTATATAATGGGCACTACTATGGGCACTGCATAGGGGTGACCACTTCTGGGGGCACTGCATAGGGGAGACTACTACTGGGGGCACTACTGGGGGCACTGCATAGGGGGGACTACTCCTGGGGGCACTATATAAGGGGCACTGCATAGGGTCGACTACTACTGGGGGCACTGCATAGGGGGGACTACTACTGGGGGCATTACTGGGGGCACTGCATAGGGGGGACCACTACTGGGGGCACTGTATAAGGGGTACTACTGGGGGCAGTGGGGGTTTTAATAAATCATGATGGCTGTATTTATTTGCCTGCTGCAGTCATGTATTTTAGTGATAGAGGTCAATAGTGGTAGAGGTGACACCTGCGCGATGGATCTGGCAGGCACCAGGACCAATGCATGCGCATGAGCGGCAGTGATACCGCGCATGCGCATAACACCAGCTTCTGGGAACTGCATTGACTGCAGCCCCTAGAAGCTGTGTAGAACTGCCCGAAAGGCAGAGCAGCGGCTTCCACTGGAAAGACACCTCCCCCTTGGGCTGCCTGTCCTTTGCATAACTGGCAGGTGGCGCTTCCAATGGGAAGCCACCTCCAGTCACAGTGTAGCTAGTGCAGCCACAGACTGCAGCTGGCTCACTGAAGTGGTGGATTTTACTGGGAGGGCTGAAGCCCCTAGGTAAAATTCGCCACTGCACGCAGCGCTGGTGCACTGTCAGGACTTGGGACAGTCAGCTCGAAGTCCCAGATGTGCATGCGATCACGGTGTGCAGTGCTCACTGCTCAGTCATTTCACATCCCCCATTCTGGGATCAACATAATCACTAGTGATCCCATGTCCCCAATCCCCAATAAGTAAATAAGCATTCCATCCCATAAAGCCCATAATTAGTATACACTCATCCCCACCTTAAATTAATAGACAGAAAGATACCACTATTATAATAAATATACCTCTTAATTAAATGAATAGTTCCCACCCACCGTTAAATAATTTACCCCACCACACCAATAGATAGCCCACCCCGCACCCTCATTACATTAAATTATTAACCCTCACCACACTAATAAACAGCCAAGTCCTCCATCCAATTACATTAAATTACTAATCCACAGAATAATAAATTAATAGCACAGTCCTCTCCCCTATTACATTATATGGTTCACCCCGACTACAGTACATTAATAAATTAATAGACCAACTCCATTACTTCAATAGGTATTCCCTCCACAATTACCTTATTTAATCCTTTTCAAGCTTTACAGTGACATCATTATGTCAGCAGGGGGGCCTGGCTGTTCCTGGCTGCAGCCTCCACAGAGATCCAGGGGCAGAGTCAACATAGAGATCTGGGGGCGGAGTCTGGCTGCATGTGAGGGGAGGAGCAGCAGGGTGCAAGCATCTGTCCTACTTGATGACAGACTGCTAAGGACAGCTGTCTGCTGCAGTGGATGCATACCTCCCAACATGACCCTCTCCAGTAGGGACACAATGCTCTGGTCCTGGACTTCCCTGGTAAGAGGCGGGGCTGCAGCACAGTTCAAAAGTCAAATAAGGGAGCCACACCAACTGTCATTTCACACGCTGCCAAACATCACTGGCTGGGACTCACTGGCAGTTGGTGTGACTCCCCTATTTGAATTTTGGACTGTGCTGTAGCCTCACCTCCGGAGCCACCACCAATCATACATTACCAGGGAAGTCCAGGACCAGAGCATTGTGTCCCCCCTGGAGAGGGTCATGTTGGGAGGTATGTGGATGACTGACGGGCGGCGCTACTGTCATTACACACCGATGCCGCTGCCATTGGTAAAAATACAACAGCCGCAAGTAGGTAGCACATGTGCAGTCAGGAGTGTATCTACCCCCTGCCCCTAGGTGGCACCGCCGGGCAGAGCCCCGCCCCCCTTCCTCGGCTGGCGCCCCTGGTGAGTGCCATCCTGGCCACGTGATAGATACGCCCCTGCATCCCTGATAGAAACCTATGGGGTTGCAGCGGGTGGCGGGAATGGAGGGATCTCAGTAGGTATCAGAGCTATCTGCTGTGGTCCTTTTGTCATACTGTGGAATCCTACCTATCCATAAACCTCTAAAGTCGCTGTTTAGCGTTGCACACGATAATAATTGTAGACCAGCCCAAGTGTGGTTCCAAAGCACAAAAAGTTATATTATTCAGCAAAAAGAAATAATACATGCTTTGATCTAAACACATGAACAATAGTGCAATTATCCTACAAGGTTACAGCCAAATACATACGCTTTGCGCCCTGGTACCAGGTCCCAGTCGATCAATCCTGACGTCTGCGGTCATCAAACAGGTAATGACTGCAGACCTAGCCATTGCGCAAACCTATATACTCTTCCAAGATTATCAACACAATGGGGACAGACAAACACTTCTTCATTGGTTCTTGTTCCAGCTTGATCTTCTCATTGGACGGGATGGCTTATCTTGGAGCTGTCTCTTTGTGTGGTCATTCCCGCCGCATAGTTAATTAAAAGTAACCCTTTAATGCATTTAACATTTCCCAATATGACCAGATTCTCTTGATGATCCATATTTCGGAAATACACGATGCGGCTTCCTCATTGTCAGAACCGGAAGCCTGCAAAGGAACAGAGCATGAGTTGGATACTAAACATGATAGTTTTACATTGCTCTATGCCTTAGATATCAAATATATGCATTTCATATTATAACTTATATTTCTTACATAAACCATATTGTGCAGGAACCTTCTATTAGTATAAATATGTGTATATGATTGTGGTCGCTAATGTGCGTCTATATTTAAAACTATGTATAAGGCCATCAATGTGTATATACTTCAGTAAGATCACGCGCGTCCACGTGTACTTAAATGGGTATATAAGCCCCTATAAATGTGTGTTTATTTATATTTATATGAGAGTATGCGTTGTGCGTCTATAGTACAAAAAGATACACAATGTGTTGGGGAAGTATGCAGCGCAAGTTTGCGCTGTACATGATTATGTTGACAATAACTACAGTGCAAACGTGTGTTTGCATAATAGCGTTTGTAAGATCGTCTATGTGTGTGCATCTATAGAAAAGTGTGCGTCAGTGATGTTAAGTGTGGGGAACACAATACTGCGCACTAGATTGCGCAGTCGCAGAGTTTCGTCCAATTTGCTCTTCATACAACCATCGATGATGTGATCGGCAGATAACAATCTGCAAACGATCACACCCAATTATTCGACTTCGACAGTCCACCCTTCGATAGACAATTCACATGCTATCACAACCTGTCTTTAAATCTGTTTAGCCATGCATGAAAACATACCGTTTAATGTTACTATGGTATGACACAGTCTGGTCATTTGAACCATCAAAATAATGCATCTCCAAGAGGGTAGAACAACCCTTATATGCCATCTGCAGATCCATAAGGGATCATTGGCAGGATGTGGGAACTCATCTAACCCATAAAGGAAGTTTGGAAGGGGGAATTGGGACTGCATTATCTAGGGTGTTTTAAAATAACATCAACAATATATCTATGCATAGCCAAACAAATCTAGATTACATTGTCATACAGTACATTCTAAGTCTGGGTTGTAATACAGTTCTTCCTTAACCTCGGTATCCATATCATCGCTGCTCACCACCATCATCTCGATTTCTCTGTTCGCCCTAGTGCCTTTTCGACATTTCAACACATTAGGAACACATCTGACACATAAGCCAATTATTAAAATGACACATATTATATGGATCAGGAGTTTACCCACTGTAGCAACCAATTCCTGGACCCACTCTCCTAGACCGGAGAAGCATTTCATAGGGTTCAACCATATGAACCACTCTTCTACCTTTTCCTCAACTTCAGTCAATGAAGCATTATCGTTCTTTCGGAATTCCTATTTCAGCTGCAAAATTTCGTCCATCTTCTGGTCTATCACCTCCTTAGGGTCCCTGGTATTATTAGTAATATAAGTGCAACACTTTACACCAAACTGGGTGGCCAATGTCACACAGTATCCTCCTATGACAGCTGTTAAATAATTTAACACTAGTCTATGTTGCACAAGTTCTTTCTTATAGGCTTGTAACTCTGTACCTGTATACCTAAATGTGTCATCATACATCTCGGTGATATCATCTATTAATTTTGCAAGATCTTGAATGTATTTAAAATTTAAACTACCCGAAGCGATCCTGGTGGGATCTAGTGCTACCAAAACTTGGAATCCAGTTGTCTCACTAATCAACTGTGTAGCTTTATGTATGTCACCAGGTATCATGTTTCTTTTGTCACAGTGTTCATAATGTGTATGAAGATATGGGGATGTGTGTCTTTATGGATACCGAGCATTTCACCATGTATAAGGGTCATTACTTCTGGAAGTACTCTTCCTAGATAACATAAACCTTCTGAACTCGGGGAGAGCTACTTATACGCTTTTCTTCCACATATAAAATATACATCGTCTGGGAGTACATAGGGAATAGAATACATCATAATCATTAAGCACATATTTCTAGCAAACAATCCTATTTCAGGTTCTCCCATCTGATGCATACATGTTTCTGGTTGTATAACCCTGGCACAGTACCCTTCTGATACCCTACCAACCATTTCTTTAGTATCACTGAGTGTATAATGATATCTAAAGTGTCTCCCATTTGATCTAATTGTGCATAACAGGTCATAATTCATAGGCTCACTATCAGCTCTTACTGAGAAGGTCATCGTCTGATTATTTCCCATTACCTCCCAACTCCCTGGTTTATTGGGGTTGGAGATGTTCAAACATAAAAGTGATTTATCAACTTGGTACTGATGGAGTTTAAAATGAGGCTGTTTGGATGACAAGAATTTTCCATCCAAAGTTTTCCCTCTTTGCAATTCTAAGACCTCAGAGACATTTAATGGAAATGCCACTAACCCTATGTTATGCTGTCCCTGAGGCACATGAGAGCACACCCAACAGTCGGTTTGATTTAGAACTTTACCCACCATGTTATGATAATCCTCTAAAGGATACCCACCCCAATACGGGCTGTAATTTGGTTGGCACTGTTGGATGCATCTCTCATTAACTAGAGACCCACAGAATTCACAAATACAAGACTCTTCAGATGATAGTCTCCGAGTTCCAGGTATTACAGATCTCTTAACAAGTACTGTACTAAGATTGGTCAGACACTCCCTGATTGGCATAGCACTCCGCCTCTAGACTCCACTCCATCAATACTGCCATTAGCTCCCATCTCCTCTATCAGTCCCCCGTCACAGAAACCAGAAATCCCCGAACAAACCAGGATGATGGAAACTCTGGAAGAGAATACAAAAATGAACACAGCAGACCAGTCCATTGTCGTAACAAGGATCTACAAATTTCTTTAGCTCAGATATCTCACTGCAACCTTTAACCCTCCCGGAACAAGCTTGCGTTCGACAGGTCCACGTTATCTGCCTCATCTCCGCCTTGTATCTCCACCGGTTGGTTGACCTTCCTGCAGTGAGTGGAATGGACCCAGGTATCTCTCTCTGCCACTTTCAAGGATGTAGTACTCGTCAGCAACACCTGGTATGGACCTTCCCACCGATCTATCAGGCAACCTGAACGTAAGAAATTTCTGATCATAACAAAATCTCCAGGTTTGACATCATGACAGTTTGTTTCAGGCATAACAGGTGACAACAATTTCAGTTTCTGCTGCTGCTGTTTCAACTGTTTACTCAATGTTATAAGATACTTTACAGTGACCTCGTTGTTACTTTTCAGATCTTCCTGTGGACTTACAATCAAATGAGGTTGTCTACCAAACAGTATTTCAAAGGGGGACAGATTAAGAGGAGGTCTAGGAATAGTCATGATGCTATGGAGGACTAATGGTAATGCTTCTGGCCATCCCAGTTCAGTCTCTGCCATGATCTTACTTAATTTATTTTTAATAGTACCGTTCACTCTCTCCACCTTGGCACCGGTATTGCGGTCGATACAGGGTGTGGAATTTACTATTAATACCCATCAACTTACACATGTTCTGGAAGACATCATCTGTGAAATGAGTACCCCTATCACTTTCAATAATTCTAGGGATACCGTATCTGCATACAAACTCCTGTACAATCTTTTTAGCAATGAACACAGCAGTATTAGTGGCAGCTGGATAGGCCTCTACCCAATTAGAGAATACACCAGTAAAAACTAATACATACTTAAGATTCCTGCAAGGTGGTAATTGGATGAAATCAATTTGTGTTACCTGAAAAGGTCCATCTGTCAGAGGAATGTGGGATGGTTCACAGGGTATTGTCTTTCCGACATTCTTCCTCAAGCAAGTCAGACAAGACATTGCTATCTTTCCTGCTTGAGAAGAAAAACCTGGTGCACACCAATATGTTTTGACTAGCAGGCACATACCTCCTTTACCCAGGTGAGTCAGACCATGCGCTGCCTCAGCCAATCTTGGGTAATATGCCTTGGGTGCAACAGGCCCACCTTGTCCATCTCTCCAGAGTCCTGAGGACTCTTGTATACATCCCTTAGATCTCCAGGCTGCCTTTTCCTGTATGGAACACAAATTTTGCATCTCAATTAGTTTCTGCGAGTCAATTGTTTGAAAAGTCATCATTTGGTTAACTGGCATATTCATTCTTAAACCTGCTGCCCATTTGGCAGCTTCATCTGCCCTGTTATTGCCCAGTGACACTTCCTCACACATGTAGGCTTTACACTTAAAGATGGCTACTGCCTTTGGATTTTGAATTGCGGTCAACAGTCCTTTTATGTGTTTTGAATGGGCGACTGGTGTGCCTGCTGCTGTCATAAAATTTCTTAGACGCCATAGAGCACTGAAATTATGTACTACCCCGAACGTGTACCTAGAGTCAGTGTAAATGTTAGCAGATTTTCCTGCTGCCAATTCACAAACTTTTCTTAGTGCTACTAACTACCGCCTGGGCTGAGTGAGGAGGACCAAGGGGTTCGGCTTCTATGATGTCCTCGTCATTTACAACAGCATAACCTGTACATAATTCACCTGTGTCAATTTGTCTATGACAACTCCCATCCATATAAAATGTCAATTCTGCATTTTCTAGTGGTACATCACGTATACCAGGCCTAGCTGTAAAAGTTTGATTCAAATAATCCATACAATCATGCTCATCAATACCCCTGCAAAACTCACCTTTCGCCAACGACTCACCCTCCACCCTTTGTGTATCTCGAGACACATACCGTAAGTACGTTGCTGGATTTAACATATTGCACTGCTTTATGGTGATGTTTGCAGGTGCAACCAGGGCTAGCTCCCACTTCGTGAACCTAGCTGAGGAGACATGTCTGGTTTGGGCAGAATTCAACAAAGCAGATGCAGCATGCGGTGTATAAATAATCATATCATGACCTAATACCACATCTTCCGTCTTATCTACCAGTAGAGCAGTTGTTGCTACACATCTTAAACAGGTTGGGAGTGATCTTGCCACAGTGTCCAATTGTGTACTGTAGTATGCTATAGGTCTGCTAGCGTCACCATTTTTTTGAGTGAGGACACCTGCAGCGCAGCCAGCAGCTTCCATACAATACAACTCGAAGGGTCTTTCATAACCTGGTATTCCCAAAGAGGGTGCTTTTGTCAGACTGCCCTTAAGATTAAGGAAAGCCTGATCTGTTTCCTCTGTATGAAGATTTTGAGGATGACACCAATTCCTGCAATGGTAATGCCAAAATAGAAAAACCTGGGATCCACGTTCTGCAGTATCAACACATGCCCAAGAAGGTATGGATTTGCTGCTGGTTCTGCGGCAGGGTCATGGTCTGTATGGCCTGGATTCTATAAGTCATCAAGTGTCGTAGTCCCTGGGTTAGACAGTGTCCCAAGTATTTAACCTTAGTCTGACATGGCTGGAATTTGTCCTTTGCAAACTTGTGCCCTGTTTGTGAGAGATGAAGTAACAAAACTTAGTATCATTTAGACATGACATAAACGAATCAGAGCATAACAATAAATCATCCACATATTGTATTAGAACAGATCCATTGGCAGGTTGAAAAGATTGTAAACAGTCATGTAAAGCCTGGGAGAAGATACTGGGGCTGTCTATGAAACCCTGGGGCAATCGTGTCCATGTGTATTGTACTCCCCTGTATGTGAAAGCAAAGAGGTACTGACAGTCAGGGTGTAAGGGAACAGAGAAGAAAGCAGAACAGAGGTCAATGACAGTGAAATGGGTTGCATTTGGTGGGATCTGCATTAAGATGACAGCTGGATTTGGCACAACAGGGAATTGGCTCTCTACTACCTTATTAACCCCTCTAAGGTCCTGTACCAGCCTACAACCCCTCCCTCCACTCTTCTTTACAGGAAAGATGGGACTATTGGCTACACTAGCTGTACGGACTAAAATTTCTTGTTGGAGCAATTTCTCAATTACTGGATATACTCCTAGCTCAACTTCTGGGTTTAATTGGTACTGGGGAATTTTTGGAGTTTGCCTACCAACTTTGAGATTCACCATTACTGGGGCTACATTTGCCATTAATCCAGTGTCCTGCCTATCTTTGGTCCATAGGGAACTTGGTATTTGTGCTAACATTTGTCCCACCTGTGCTGGAGTTTTATCTGTAATGGTAGAGTGAAACATTAGCCTTTGTGGGATGTCCAATATATCCCTTACCTCATTTGCAACTCTCTCTGAGATATTTAGGAATATACCATCAGGGGTACAATAAATGACACATCCCATTTTACACAACAAATCTCATCCCAATAAGTTAGTAGGGGCCGCTGCTGCCAGCAAAAAAGAATGCCTGGTGTGTAGTGGACCAGTAGTAACTTCGGCGGATTCTGTTAAAGGATAATGCTGAACTTTACCTGTTACACCCATTGCTGGTACTGTCTGATTGGTCACCTGTAAATTGGATTGGGATTTGAACACTGACCTGGTCGCCACGGTATCTACAAGAAAAGAATGTTTAATACCAGCTACATCAACTGTCATTACAGGTTCTTCTCTATTACTCCTAGTTACCCTGACTGGCTGTAGACTACAGGTGTGACCTAACCCCTAGAGCTGACTGTCTTGCTCCAATAGGGCATTTACTGCCACTATGTGAGCAGGTGATTGCTGGAAATTTCCAGCATTCTGGGGATACCTAGGAGCTCCCTGATTTGGAGGTCCCTGCTTCCTTACTTTACAATCTTTAATTAGGTGTCCAGTACGGTTGCAGTTGTAACACCTTTGTGGTTGGAATGGCCTGGGAGGTTGTTGTGAGATGGGTTGGGGAGAGTAAGAAGAAAAAGATTGAGGATGGTGATAAGGGGGTTAAGGTTGTGTATGATATGTGTTTTGTGGCTGTAATGTGTGGTATGGTTGTGTAGGATGTGACTGCGCAGGTTGATATGTATTGAGGACTTGGAGCTGCGCAGGTGCATAAGGGTCTCGTGGCTGTAGATGCATTGCTTCAAGAGCTTGAATGCTAACAATCATCAGCTTCTCACTGTGTTTCACGCTTCCTGAGGATGTATTTGTCATGTTCTATTGCAGTTTCCCTGAGGGTATCTACCATAATTCCCCTCCACCCAGGAGTTGAGGTCTGAACCCTGGTCTTTAGAGTATCTTTCAGACCATCCATAAGCACAGTTATGACCATTTCCCTATAGTGAGTGTTATCTTTTATGCTCTCTATCCCTTGTGTTGGGTAATAGTCTGCAACCCTCTGGTGAAATAATCTTCTGCAGACTCACTCTCTTTCTGTTTAATGGTGAAAATTTTACTCCAGTTAACTACTACTGGGAAATATATGGCCAATTGGGTGATTATGCGGGTTATGTTATCCTGATTACTTTCATCAGTTAAGAGACTATCTCCATCCAATGCACAGGCTGTGGTAAACTTTTTCACATCGGTATTGTGAGGAAGACATGCACGTAATACCACTCGCCAATCCTTGTTGGTTGGCTCATGCGCATTACCTAAATCTTTTACAAATTTTTGGCACTTAGCTAAATCTTTTCTAGGGTCAGGGAAATCTGTCATTATAGAATGTAACTCTGCTCTCGTCCATGGACAATGCATAGTTACATCCCTTGTGGCCATTACACCATTCTTGTCCAGATTCCCATTAGGAACCGTTATTGTTCGGACTGGATGGATGCCTACCCCACCGCTACCTGTGGCCTTGTTACTTAATGAAGGGTTCAGCCTTTGACTATTGCGGATGGCATTAACACCTTCCACTACTGTTGCAGCAGGTGTTAATACTTCCTGTACTACTCTCGATGGGGCACTCCCTGAAGCAGGCACTGATGAAGACATCACTGCCTCTGATGTGGGTGGAGCTGCGTGTGTGTGTGATGGTGAAAGATTTAACATTTGGGCTGCAAGGGAAATGGCGGACATAACAACAGAGTCATCATCTGCATTATAAACATTTTCCTTATAATTACTCAGGACAGGGTACAAATTTCTTGTTACATTTTTATGATTTTTACATTTGGCTGTACCTTCACCATCAACCGCATAGGGCGGAGGAGGTGCATCTGCGACACCAGCATTACTTTTGGCAACACTACCTTGCTGTGCGTGCGTGCTCCCTGGCGACACCGACGCTGCTACTCTCTGTCGCGTGTACGCTTCCCTACGTCGTGGCCGCAGCGCAAGTTTGTGCCACGTGCACACTGCTAAGCCACGTGTTGCCCTCATGCTGCCACAACTTCAAACAATCGTGATATTCTACTCTTTTACTCAGGGATTTCACCATACAGATACTATCCCTCACATTGTTCAATATCTCCACATCAAAACTTCCAATCCTAGGAAAAGGTTTAACACACTTTCTAGTCATCTTAACCCATACATTGCAATGTGCAACTGCATCTGCACCATGCTTTGTATACATTATATGTCTTGCCGACCCAATCTGCCCACTCAAAAGCAGCACATCGTCGACCATTCCCGAGGACTGCCTGATTCCAATCTTGGGAAAAACTTCTAAAACAGCTCAGGTAATGTGGACCGGAAAACGATTCAAAGCTAATGTTTACGCACTCCTTTCCCAATGTACACACTCAGCTAGTGTACACCAGGAAGATTTGGATAGTCAAACACAGAGTGACCCTATCCTTGAGAGAACACACAGTAACCTCTACAACAAATAATCCCTTCTCGGCTACTTTCCACCGCTAGCATGTAGAAGTTCCAATAACCCCTACCGTTTTCAGCGATTTCACCCACCACTCCCAGTTCACAATCACAATATGCCACAACCGTGTGGTTCAATTGCAAATCTCAATAACCCTAACCGATTGCTGAACTCTACAATCACATTGAGAGCCGAAGAAAACCACCCTGTTTTCTATTTCAAGGTACAAAATCACTGTTCTTGCTGCAATACACCTGCCGGATGTCTAAAACTAGACAACACACAGTACCTCCTTGAAGCTTTAAATAGGCAACACACAGTACTCCTGTTTCCACAACACAATGTACACCTATCAAACACCCTTTCTGTGCAGAAAAGAAACTTACTCTCAGATATGGCAGTATGACTAGGAGATATTGGCCCTCATTCAGAGCCACTCGCTAGCGGCAGTACGCTCGTTCCGAGCGATGTTCGCACATCTGCGCATGCGTACGGTTTTTAGTACGCATGCGCGAACCAGTCAGTGCGGCCGAAAATCGTTGGTACGCAATATAGCGAGGGCCTGCTATTTTGAGTGACAGAATGAGGCATATGAGGGTGGTAACAGGGGAAGGTGCTTGAAAACGGGGAGTGGAGATCCGAACGCAGGCGTGCTTAAAGGTCAAAACGGGCGTTTTAAGGGAGTGCATAATTAATACAGCAGCGTCATTGACCACGTCACTTGGTTTTTTTTAACTCAGAACTGCTCGCAAAATAGCGGTTGAAAACACCAACCACAAGAATAGCGAGCAGTTCATACGCTGTGCGATGTACTCGATTAATCTAATAAATAGCGGACATGACGTATGGTGCGTGCGGCCAGGGGGCGTTTTTATCAAAAAAACGAGCGTATGTTTTGCTCGCTCGTTCAGACTTAGAGGTGGGAACAGACTGCAATTTGCGAACGGATCATTTGAATAGCCACCCCTTGTTTTTGAACGAACGACCACAAATAGCGAACGGCTCTGAATCAGGCCCATAGACAATGTAACCACGCTATCAATACAAACAGTACAATGAAAACAATTTGTTTGAACAAGTGGCAGCACTACTGGAAACACGTGAACGCTACTGTGCTAACTCGCCCCAAACGTAAAAACTTTTAGAGGAAGAAAACAACTTTTCCTTCTTCGTCCGTAAGTCCTAATCAGCGCTCCTTGACCTTACATGATGTACGGACAGCGGTCTCAACAATAAAGTGGTAGCACATTTTTGAAGGCTTATACGTTCTTGCCTGCATATGGCGCCTTCCACCCTTTTGATGAGAGATTGGTAACCGGGTGTTATCATGTAAGTAGGTAGCGTGATTAATACTACGAGCCCCCAACTATGGAATCCTACCTATCCATAGACCTCTAAAGTCGCTGTTTAGCGTTGCACACGATAATAATTGTAGACCAGCCCAAGTGTGGTTCCAAAGCACAAAAAGTTATATTATTCAGCAAAAAGAAATAATACACGCTTTGATCTAAACACATGAACAATAGTGCAATTATCCTACAAGGTTACAGCCAAATACATACGCTTTGCGCCCTGGTACCAGGTCCCAGTCAATTAAACCTGACGTCTGCAGTCATCAAACAGGTAATGACTGCAGACCTAGCCATTGCACAAACCTATATACTCTTCCAAGATTATCAACACAATGGGGACAAACACCTCTTCATTGGTTCTTGTTCCAGCTTGATTTTCTCATTGGACAGTTCATATAGTGTCATTAGGGGAATGGCTTGATCTTGGAGCTGTCTCTTTGTGTGGTCTTTTCCACTGCATAGTTAATTAAAAGCAACGCTTTAATGCATTTAACATTTCCCAATATGACCAGATTCTCTTGATGATCCATATTTTGGAAATACACGATGCGGTTTCCTCGTTGTCAGAACTGGAAGCCTACAAATGAACAGAGCATCAGTTGGATACTAAACATGATAGTTTTACATTGCTCTATGCCTTAGATATCAAATATATGCATTTCATATTATAACTTATATTTCTAACATAAACCATATTGTGCAGGAACCTTCTATTAGTGTAAATATGTGTATATGATCGTGGTCGCTAATGTGCGTCTGTATTTAAAACTATGTATAAGGCCATCAATGTGTATATACTTCAGTAAGATCACGCGCGTCCACGTGTACTTAAATGGGTATATAAGCACCTATCAATGTGTGTTTATTTATATTTATGTAAGAGTATGCGTTGTGTGTCTATAGTGCAAAAAGATACACAATGTGTTGGGGAAGTATGCAGCGCAAGTTTGCGCTGTACATGATTATGTTGACATGAACTACGGTGCAAACGTGCGTTCGCATAATAGCGTTTGTAAGATCGTCTATGTGTGTGCATCTATAGTAAAGTGTGCATCAGTGAAGTTAAGTGTGGGGAACGCAATACTGCGCACTAGATTGCGCAGTCGCAGAGTTTCGTCCAATTTGCTCTTCATACAACCATCGATGATGTGATCGGCAGATGACAATCTGCAAACGATAACACCCAATTATTCGATTTTAACAATACATTCAGGGGATGCAAAATATTTTTTAGTTACCCCCCGGTAGCGGGTGTTTTTCTGGAATAAGCCGCAAATATTTATTGATAAATGGGCCTCAAAGTTAGATGGTCACTATAGGAAGACATAGGAGGTCACAGTCGATGGAGACATGTGTCCTGGGCACCCATACAAGGGAGAAACAGACCTTCTCTCCATCTCTGCTGTCACAGCACAGGGCATTCTAGGGGCCAACGAGGTGTGGAGGCCACAGAACTGTGATGAACTGCTGCTATGCCAGGAGCCACAGTCCAGACCAATGATGAGAGAGCTGCCATCTCAGGGGCCACAGCCAAAAACAATGAAGGGACAGCTACCATGCCAGGAGCCATAGACCAATGATGGGACAGCTTCCATGACAGGGGATAGTGGCATCACTATGGGGGTGCGGGCCGTACATGGGTGTTATCCTCAGAGGGGGTGACACCAAAATGCCAGGTCCTCTACAGTGACAGAAGCTGGGTGCGGCAGTGTGACATGCTGGGCACTCCCCTGGAGTGATGCAATTGGGATTTCCCGTGAGGATATGCCCCCTTTATGTTAGGCCATGCCTACTTTTTGGGCGCATACAAGGTGGGCACCGCGTGTCACCAGACTCGGTGGTGCCTCTGCCAGGGCCCTAAGCTCAGACCAATGATGGAACAGGTTCCATGCTGGGGGCCACAGCCCAGACCAGTGATGGGGACAGCTTCTGTGCTGGAGGATCAATCTGGGGAGTTTTCAGGTGTCATACTAGATGGAGGGGGCATCTCCATCTCAGAGGAAGGGGGGTGGGGTGCACAGCTCAAAACATTAGGAGGTACAACCTCTATGTCAGGGGTCACAGACTTCATGTCAGGGGCCACAACACAGATTATTAAGGGGCACAGCTTCCATGCCAGGGGTCACATTCTGGGGAAAGAAGGCATCTCCATCTCAGGGTAGGGGACGGTCACCACACAGATCATATCCTGGGGTGTCACTCTGATCAGGTATGACATCCAGCATGTACCCCTCCCAGGGTCTCTATGCCCTCCTCCCATGACTGACACCCCTCACTGGGGGCAAGCCTATTTGATAATTGCGCATGTACATGCTGCCTGCTTGTGCACTATAGAAACATAACAAATTTATTGAAAACATGCAGACTCTGTCCACCAACTCCTGTGACATCACTAGATGGAGAAAAGTTGGCTGGTCTGATTAAAAAGTTGGCTGGTCTGATGAAAAAGTTGGTTTGATGTATGGAGCACTGCTTTAGTTGGACAGACAAGTTGGATGGTTGGAGGAAAGTTGGTCTGATGTATAGCAGCTTTAAGCTGGCCATACACCTGTATGATTTCAGGCCAATTGCCCGATTTTCGACGAGTCATATGATGGATCTTGTTAAAATCGTGTATTTTTTTAGTAAGATACGATCCGATGCGCGCTCACACAGCTCCTTAAATCGATCTTATGATCAGATGCGCAGCCCATATGTTCCATCCTATTGTGTGCAGATCGTGCTGTTTATTTTGTTCATGCGATGCATCGTGTATCCATTCAAAACTGTTTCCCTGATGAGCGCGAGAGGCACAAGATTCATCATACGACAGATCCTGTGCTAAGAAAAACAACACATATGCTGCCGGGACTGCCAGGGAGCTCTGGGGAGTCGGATGGTGAATCTGATCTGATGCTGGTGGTGCAGGTGTATGGCCAGCTTAAGGGGGAGATTTATCAAAACTTGGAGAGAGATAAAGTACCAACCAATCAGATCCTAATGTTACTATACAAGGTCCAAATGGGCCTGGAGCTGAAATTTATGAAGGGCGTATTGTATGCTGTCGCAGGGGTGTGACCAGTATCACAGGGGTGTGACTAACGATGTGGGGGGCGTGGCCAGTATGTTGTGGAGTTGTCTAGCGTCTACCTTCAACCACCCCAGTGACCCTCCCCACTTTGCATATATATATTTGTGCCCCCACCACATACATTTTGGTAGGCCAATAGCAGTCACCTATCACACTACATTTGTGTAGGCACAGTTGTAATTATTGCTGCCTGTACTACACTACCTTACCCACCACCCACTGAAATACATTTTGCCCATCAATCAATGCTATAAACACCAAACCTCTTACCCACTACCACTCATGGAGACCATCCTGCAAACACTGAAGTACCCATCATTCACTATCGCTCACTGACCCTATATTTCACCATCTGTGATCCCTCTCACCACCACTCCCTGACCCTGATGCTGACACACTGATATACCCCTCATAACAGATGCAAAAATACCCCTCACTCACATCATTCCCTCACCACATAACAGACACACAATTACCCTTCACTCACATGATTCCCTCACCACATAACAGACACAAATACCCCTCACTCACATCATTCCCTCACCACATAACAGACACACAAATACCCCTCACTCACATAATTCCCTCACCACATAACAGACACACAAATACACCTAACTCACATCATTCCCTCTCCACATACCAGACACAAATACCCCTCACTCACATCATTCCCTCACCACATAACAGACACACAAATACCCTTCACTCACATCATTCCCTCACCACATAACAGACACAAATACCCCTCACTCACATCATTCCCTCACCACATAACAGACACACAAATACCCCTCACTCACATCATTCCCTCACCACATAACAGACACACAAATACCCTTCACTCACATCATTCCCTCACCACATAACAGACACACAAATACAACTCACTCACAACATTCCCTCACCACATAACAGACACACAAATACCCCTCACTCACATAATTCCCTCACTACATAACAGACACACAAATACCCCTCACTCAAATAATTCCCTCACCACATAACAGACACACAAATACCCCTCACTCACATCATTCCATCACCACATAACAGACACACAAATGCCCTTCACTCACATCATTCCCTCATCAAATGACAGACACACAAATACCCCTCACTCACATGATTCCCTCACGACATAACAGACACACAAATACCCCTCACTCACATCATTCCCTCACCACATAAAAGCCACACAAATACCCCTCACTCACATCATTCCCTCACCATATAACAGACACACAAATACCCCTCACTCACATCATTCCCTCACCACATAACAGACACACAAATACCCCTCACTCACATCATTCCCTCACCACATAACAGACAGACAAATACGCCTCACTCACATCATTCCCTCACCACATAACAGACACACAAATACCCCTCACTCACATCATTCCTTCACCACATAACAGACACACAAATGCCGCTCACTCACATCATTCCCTCATCACATAACAGACACACAAATACCCCTCACTCACATGAGTCCCTCACCACATAACAGACACACAAATGCCCCTCACTCACATCATTCCCTCACCACATAACAGACACACAAATACCCTTCACTCACATCATTCCCTCACCACATAACACACACAAATACCCCTCACTCACATCATTCCCTCACCACATAACAGACACACAAATACCCCTCACTCACATAATTCCCTCACCACATAACAGACACAAATACCCCCACTCACATCATTCCCTCACTACATAACAGACACACAAATACCCCTTACTCACACGATTCCCTCACCACATAACAGACACACAAATACCCTTCACTCACATGAATCCCTCACCACATAACTGACACACAAATACCCCTCACTCACATCATTCCCTCACAACATAACAGACACAAATACCCCCACTCACATCATTCCCTCACTACATAACAGACACACAAATACCCCTCACTCACATCATTCCCTCACCACATAACAGACACACAAATACCCCTCACTCACATCATTCCCTCACCACATAACAGACACACAAATACCCCTCACTCACATCATTCCCTCACCACATAACAGACACACAAATACCCCTCACTCACATCATTCCCTCACCACATAACAGACACATTAATACCCCTCACTCACATCATTCCCTCACCACATAACAGACACACAAATACCCCTCACTCAAATCATTCCCTCACCACATAACAGACACACAAATACCCCTCACTCACATCATTCCCTCACCACATAACAGACACACAAATGCCCCTCACTCACATCATTCCCTTATCACATAACAGACACACAAATACCCCTCACTCACATCATTCCCTCATCACATAACAGACACACAAATACCCCTCACTCACATGATTCCCTCACCACATAATAGACACACAAATACCCCTCACTCACATCATTCCCTCACCACATAACAGACACACAAATACCCTTCACTCACATCATTCCCTCACCACATAACACACACAAATACCCCTCACTCACATCATTCCCTCACAACATAACAGACATGCAAATACCCCTCACTCACATCATTCCCTCACCACATACCAGACACAAATACCCCCACTCACATCATTCCCTCACTACATAACAGACACACAAATACCCCTCACTCACATAATTCCCTCACCACATAACAGACACCCAAATACCCCTCACTCACATCATTCCCTCACCACATAACAGACGCACAAATACCCCTCACTCACATCATTCTCTCACCACATAACAGACACACAAAAGCCTCTCACTCACATGATTCCCTCATTACATAACAGACGCACAAATACCCCTCACTCACCTCATTCCCTCATCACATAACAGACACACAAATACCCCTCACTCACATCATTCCCTCACCACATAACAGACACACAAATACCCCTCACTCACATCATTCCCTCACCACATAACAGACACACAAATACCCCTCACTCACAACATTCCCTCACCACATAACAGACACACAAATACCCCTCACTCACATAATTCCCTCACCACATAACAGACACACAAATACCCCACACTCAAATAATTCCCTCACCACATAACAGACACACAAATACCCCTCATTCACATCATTCCCTCATCACATAACAGACACACAAATACCCCTCACTGACATCATTCCCTCACCACATAACAGACGCACAAATACCCCTCACTCACCTCATTCCCTCATCACATAACAGACACACAAATACCACTCACTCACATCATTCCCTCACCACATAACAGACACACAAATACCCCTCGCTCACATCATTCCCTCACCACATAACAGACACACAAATACCCCTCACTCACTACATTCCCTCACCACATAACAGACACACAAATACCCCTCACTCACATAATTCCCACACCACATAACAGACACACAAATACCCCACACTCAAATAATTCCCTCACCACATAACAGACACACAAATACCCCTCACTCACATCATTCCATCACCACATATCAGACACACAAATGCCCCTCACTCACATCATTCCCTTATCAAATGACAGACACACAAATACCCCTCACTCACATCATTCCCTCACCACATAACAGACACACAAATACCTCTCACTCACATCACTCCCTCACCACATAACAGACACACAAATACTCCTCACTCACATCATTCCCTCACCACATAACAGACACACAAATACCCCTCACTCACCTCATTCCCTCATCACATAACAGACACACAAATACCCCTCACTCACATCATTCCCTCACCACATAACAGACACACAAATACCCCTCACTCACATCAATCCCTTACCACATAACAGACACACAATACCCCTCACTCAAATCATTCCCTCACCAGATAACAGACACACAAATACCCCTCACTCACATCATTCCCTCACCTCATAACAGACACACAAATACCCCTCACTCACATCATTCCCTCACCATATAACAGACACACAAATGCCCTTCACTCACATCATTCCCTCATCACATAACAGATGCACAAATACCCCTCACTCACCTCATTCCCTCATCACATAACAGACACACAAATACCCCTCACTCACATCATTCCCTCACCACATAACAGACACACAAATACCCCTCACTCACATCATTCCCTCACCACATAACAGACACACAAATGCCCCTCACTGACATCATTCCCTCACCACATAACAGACACAAATACCCCCACTCACATCATTCCCTCACTACATAACAGACACACAAATACCCCTCACTCACATAATTCCCTCACCACATAACAGACACACAAATACCCCACACTCTCCTCATTCCCTCATCATATAACAGACACACAAATACCCCTCACTCACATCATTCCCTCACCACATAACAGACATACAAATACCCCTCACCACGTCATTCCCTCACCACATAACAGACACACAAATACCCCTCACTCAAATCATTCCCTCACCACATAACAGACACACAAATACCCATCACTCACATCATTCCCTCACCACATAACAGACACACAAATGCCCCTTACTCACATCATTCCCTTATCACATAACAGACACACAAATACCCCTCACTCACATCATTCCCTCATCACATAACAGACACACAAATACCCCTCACTCACATGATTCCCTCACCACATAATAGACACACAAATACCCCTCACTCACATCATTCCCTCACCACATAACAGACACACAAATACCCTTCACTCACATCATTTCCTCACCACATAACACACACAAATACCCCTCACTCACATCATTCCCTCACAACATAACAGACACGCAAATACCCCTCATTCACATCATTCCCTCACCACATAACAGACACAAATACCCCCACTCACATCATTCCCTCACTACATAACAGACACACAAATACCCCTCACTCACATAATTCCCTCACCACATAATAGACACACAAATACCCCTCACTCACATCATTCCCTCACCACATAACAGACGCACAAATACCCCTCACTCACATCATTCTCTCACCACATAACAGACACACAAAATCCCCTCACTCACATGATTCCCTCATAACATAACAGACGCACAAATACCCCTCACTCACCTCATTCCCTCATCACATAACAGACACACAAATACCCCTCACTCACATCATTCCCTCACCACATAACAGATGCACAAATACCCCTCACTCACCTCATTCCCTCATCACATAACAGACACACAAATACCCCTCACTCACATCATTCCCTCACCACATATCAGACACACAAATACCCCTCACTCACATCATTCCCTCACCACATAACAGACACACAAATACCCCTCACTCACAACATTCCCTCACCACATAACAGACACACAAATACCCCTCACTCACATAATTCCCTCACCACATAACAGACACACAAATACCCCACACTCAAATAATTCCCTCACCACATAACAGACACACAAATACCCCTCACTCACATCATTCCCTCATCACATAACAGACACACAAATACCCCTCACTGACATCATTCCCTCACCACATAACAGACGCACAAATACCCCTCACTCACCTCATTCCCTCATCACATAACAGACACACAAATACCCCTCACTCACATCATTCCCTCACCACATAACAGACACACAAATACCCCTCACTCACATCATTCCCTCACCACATAACAGACACACAAATACCCTTCACTCACAACATTCCCTCACCACATAACAGACACACAAATACCCCTCACTCACATAATTCCCTCACCACATAACAGACACACAAATACCCCACACTCAAATAATTCCCTCACCACATAACAGACACACCAATACCCCTCACTCACATCATTCCATCACCACATAACAGACACACAAATACCCCTCACTCACATCATTCCCTCACCACATAACAGACACACAAATACCCCTCACTCACCTCATTCCCTCATCACATAACAGACACACAAATACCCCTCACTCACATCATTCCCTCACCACATAACAGACACACAAATACCCCTCACTCACATCAATCCCTCACCACATAACAGACACACAATACCCCTCACTCACATCATTCCCTCACCAGATAACAGACACACAAATACCCCTCACTCACATCATTCCCTCACCTCATAACAGACACACAAATACCCCTCACTCACATCATTCCCTCACCACATAATAGACACACAAATACCCCTCACTCACATCATTCCCTCACCACATAACAGACACACAAATACCCTTCACTCACATCATTTCCTCACCACATAACACACACAAATACCCCTCACTCACATCATTCCCTCACAACATAACAGACACGCAAATACCCCTCATTCACATCATTCCCTCACCACATAACAGACACAAATACCCCCACTCACATCATTCCCTCACTACATAACAGACACACAAATACCCCTCACTCACATAATTCCCTCACCACATAATAGACACACAAATACCCCTCACTCACATCATTCCCTCACCACATAACAGACGCACAAATACCCCTCACTCACATCATTCTCTCACCACATAACAGACACACAAAATCCCCTCACTCACATGATTCCCTCATAACATAACAGACGCACAAATACCCCTCACTCACCTCATTCCCTCATCACATAACAGACACACAAATACCCCTCACTCACATCATTCCCTCACCACATAACAGATGCACAAATACCCCTCACTCACCTCATTCCCTCATCACATAACAGACACACAAATACCCCTCACTCACATCATTCCCTCACCACATATCAGACACACAAATACCCCTCACTCACATCATTCCCTCACCACATAACAGACACACAAATACCCCTCACTCACAACATTCCCTCACCACATAACAGACACACAAATACCCCTCACTCACATAATTCCCTCACCACATAACAGACACACAAATACCCCACACTCAAATAATTCCCTCACCACATAACAGACACACAAATACCCCTCACTCACATCATTCCCTCATCACATAACAGACACACAAATACCCCTCACTGACATCATTCCCTCACCACATAACAGACGCACAAATACCCCTCACTCACCTCATTCCCTCATCACATAACAGACACACAAATACCCCTCACTCACATCATTCCCTCACCACATAACAGACACACAAATACCCCTCACTCACATCATTCCCTCACCACATAACAGACACACAAATACCCTTCACTCACAACATTCCCTCACCACATAACAGACACACAAATACCCCTCACTCACATAATTCCCTCACCACATAACAGACACACAAATACCCCACACTCAAATAATTCCCTCACCACATAACAGACACACCAATACCCCTCACTCACATCATTCCATCACCACATAACAGACACACAAATACCCCTCACTCACATCATTCCCTCACCACATAACAGACACACAAATACCCCTCACTCACCTCATTCCCTCATCACATAACAGACACACAAATACCCCTCACTCACATCATTCCCTCACCACATAACAGACACACAAATACCCCTCACTCACATCAATCCCTCACCACATAACAGACACACAATACCCCTCACTCACATCATTCCCTCACCAGATAACAGACACACAAATACCCCTCACTCACATCATTCCCTCACCTCATAACAGACACACAAATACCCCTCACTCACATCATTCCCTCACCATATAACAGACACACAATTGCCCTTCACTCACATCATTCCCTCATCACATAACAGATGCACAAATACCCCTCACTCACCTCATTCCCTCATCACATAACAGACACACAAATACCCCTCACTCACATCATTCCCTCACCACATAACAGACACACAAATACCCCTCACTCACATCATTCCCTCACCACATAACAGACACACAAATGCCCCTCACTGACATCATTCCCTCACCACATAACAGACACAAATACCCCCACTCACATCATTCCCTCACTACATAACAGACACACAAATACCCCTCACTCACATAATTCCCTCACCACATAACAGACACACAAATACCCCACACTCTCCTCATTCCCTCATCATATAACAGACACACAAATACCCCTCACTCACATCATTCCCTCACCACATAACAGACATACAAATACCCCTCACCACGTCATTCCCTCACCACATAACAGACACACAAATACCCCTCACTCAAATCATTCCCTCACCACATAACAGACACACAAATACCCATCACTCACATCATTCCCTCACCACATAACAGACACACAAATGCCCCTTACTCACATCATTCCCTTATCACATAACAGACACACAAATACCCCTCACTCACATCATTCCCTCATCACATAACAGACACACAAATACCCCTCACTCACATGATTCCCTCACCACATAATAGACACACAAATACCCCTCACTCACATCATTCCCTCACCACATAACAGACACACAAATACCCTTCACTCACATCATTTCCTCACCACATAACACACACAAATACCCCTCACTCACATCATTCCCTCACAACATAACAGACACGCAAATACCCCTCATTCACATCATTCCCTCACCACATAACAGACACAAATACCCCCACTCACATCATTCCCTCACTACATAACAGACACACAAATACCCCTCACTCACATAATTCCCTCACCACATAATAGACACACAAATACCCCTCACTCACATCATTCCCTCACCACATAACAGACGCACAAATACCCCTCACTCACATCATTCTCTCACCACATAACAGACACACAAAATCCCCTCACTCACATGATTCCCTCATAACATAACAGACGCACAAATACCCCTCACTCACCTCATTCCCTCATCACATAACAGACACACAAATACCCCTCACTCACATCATTCCCTCACCACATAACAGATGCACAAATACCCCTCACTCACCTCATTCCCTCATCACATAACAGACACACAAATACCCCTCACTCACATCATTCCCTCACCACATATCAGACACACAAATACCCCTCACTCACATCATTCCCTCACCACATAACAGACACACAAATACCCCTCACTCACAACATTCCCTCACCACATAACAGACACACAAATACCCCTCACTCACATAATTCCCTCACCACATAACAGACACACAAATACCCCTCACTCACATCATTCCCTCACCACATAACAGACGCACAAATACCCCTCACTCACATCATTCTCTCACCACATAACAGACACACAAATACCCCTCACTCACATCATTCCCTCACCACATAACAGACACACAAATACCCCTCACTCACATCATTCCCTCACCACATAACAGACACACAAATGCCCCTCACTGACATCATTCCCTCACCACATAACAGACACAAATACCCCCACTCACATCATTCCCTCACTACATAACAGACACACAAATACCCCTCACTCACATAATTCCCTCACCACATAACAGACGCACAAATACCCCACACTCACCTCATTCCCTCATCATATAACAGACACACAAATACCCCTCACTCACATCATTCCCTCTCCACATAACAGACACACAAATAGCCCTCACCACGTCATTCCCTCACCACATAACAGACACACAAATACCCCTCACTCAAATCATTCCCTCACCACATAACAGACACACAAATACCCCTCACTCACATCATTCCCTCACCACATAACAGACACACAAATGCCCCTTACTCACATCATTCCCTTATCACATAACAGACACACAAATACCCCTCACTCACATCATTCCCTCATAACATAACAGACACACAAATACCCCTCACTCACATGATTCCCTCACCACATAATAGACACATAAATACCCCTCACTCACATCATTCCCTCACCACATAACAGACACACAAATACCCTTCACTCACATCATTCCCTCACCACATAACACACACAAATACCCCTAACTCACATCATTCCCTCACAACATAACAGACACGCAAATACCCCTCACTCACATCATTCCCTCACCACATAACAGACACAAATACCCCCACTCACATCATTCCCTCACTACATAACAGACACACAAATACCCCTCACTCACATAATTCCCTCACCACATAATAGACAGACAAATATCCCTCACTCACATCATTCCCTCACCACATAACAGACGCACAAATACCCCTCACTCACATCATTCTCTCACCACATAACAGACAGACAAAAGCCCCTCACTCACATGATTCCCTCATTACATAACAGACGCACAAATACCCCTCACTCACCTCATTCCCTCATCACATAACAGACACACAAATACCCCTCACTCACATCATTCCCTCACCACATAACAGACGCACAAATACCCCTCACTCACCTCATTCCCTCATCACATAACAGACACACAAATACCCCTCACTCACATCATTCCCTCACCACATATCAGACACACAAATACCCTTAACTCACATCATTCCCTCACCACATAACAGACACACAAATACCCCTCACTCACAACATTCCCTCACCACATAACAGACACACAAATACCCCTCACTCAGATAATTCCCTCACCACATAACAGACACACAAATACCCCACACTCAAATAATTCCCTCACCACATAACAGACACACAAATACCCCTCACTCACATCATTCCCTCATCACATAACAGACACACAAATACCCCTCACTGACATCATTCCCTCACCACATAACAGACGCACAAATACCCCTCACTCACATCATTCCCTCACCACATAACAGACACAGAAATGCCCCTTACTCACATCATTCCCTTATCACATAACAGACACACAAATACCCCTCACTCACATGATTCCCTCACCACATAATAGACACACAAATACCCCTCACTCACATCATTCCCTCACCACATAACAGACACACAAATACCCTTCACTCACATCATTCCCTCACCACATAACACACACAAATACCCCTCACTCACATCATTCCCTCACAACATAACAGACACGCAAATACCCCTCACTCACATCATTCCCTCACCACATAACAGACACAAATACCCCCACTCACATCATTCCCTCACTACATAACAGACACACAAATACCCCTCACTCACATAATTCCCTCACCACATAATAGACACACAAATACCCTTCACTCACATCATTCCCTCACCACATAACAGATGCACAAATACCCCTCACTCACATCATTCTCTCACCACATAACAGACACACAAAATCCCCTCACTCACATGATTCCCTCATTACATAACAGACGCACAAATACCCCTCACTCACCTCATTCCCTCATCACATAACAGACACACAAATACCCCTCACTCACATCATTCCCTCACCACATAACAGACGCACAAATACCCCTCACTCACCTCATTCCCTCATCACATAACAGACACACAAATACCCCTCACTCACATCATTCCCTCACCACATATCAGACACACAAATACCCCTCACTCACATCATTCCCTCACCACATAACAGACACACAAATACCCCTCACTCACAACATTCCCTCACCACATAACAGACACACAAATACCCCTCACTCACATAATTCCCTCACCACATAACAGACACACAAATACCCCACACTCAAATAATTCCCTCACCACATAACAGACACACAAATACCCCTCACTCACATCATTCCCTCACCACATAACAGATGCACAAATACCCCTCACTCACCTCATTCCCTCATCACATAACAGACACACAAATACCCCTCACTCACATCATTCCCTCACCACATAACAGACACACAAATACCCCTCACTCACATCATTCCCTCACCACATAACAGACACACAAATACCCCTCACTCACAACATTCCCTCACCACATAACAGACACAAAAATACCCCTCACTCACATAAATCCCTCACCACATAACAGACACACAAATACCCCACACTCAAATAATTCCCTCACCACATAACAGACACACAAATACCCCTCACTCACATCATTCCATCACCACATAACAGACACACAAATACCCCTCACTCACATCATTCCCTCACCACATAACAGACACACAAATACCCCTCACTCACCTCATTCCCTCATCACATAACAGACACACAAATAACCCTCACTCACATCATTCCCTCACCACATAACAGACACACAAATACCCCTCACTCACATCAATCCCTCACCACATAACAGACACACAATACCCCTCACTCACATCATTCCCTCACCAGATAACAGACACACAAATACCCCTCACTCACATCATTCCCTCACCTCATAACAGACACACAAATACCCCTCACTCACATCATTCCCTCACCACATAACAGACACACAAATGCCCTTCACTCACATCATTCCCTCATCACATAACAGATGCACAAATACCCCTCACTCACCTCATTCCCTCACCACATAACAGACACACAAATACCCCTCACTCACATCATTCCCTCACCACATAACAGACACACAAATACCCCTCACTCACATCATTCCCTCACCACATAACAGACACACAAATGCCCCTCACTGACATCATTCCCTCACCACATAACAGACACAAATACCCCCACTCACATCATTCCCTCACTACATAACAGACACACAAATACCCCTCACTCACATAATTCCCTCACCACATAACAGACGCACAAATACCCCACACTCACCTCATTCCCTCATCATATAACAGACACACAAATACCCCTCACTCACATCATTCCCTCACCACATAACAGACACACAAATAGCCCTCACCACGTCATTCCCTCACCACATAACAGACACACAAATACCCCTCACTCAAATCATTCCCTCACCACATAACAGACACACAAATACCCCTCACTCACATCATTCCCTCACCACATAACAGACACACAAATGCCCCTTACTCACATCATTCCCTTATCACATAACAGACACACAAATACCCCTCACTCACATCATTCCCTCATCACATAACAGACACACAAATACCCCTCACTCACATGATTCCCTCACCACATAATAGACACACAAATACCCCTCACTCACATCATTCCCTCACCACATAACAGACACACAAATACCCTTCACTCACATCATTCCCTCACCACATAACACACACAAATACCCCTAACTCACATCATTCCCTCACAACATAACAGACACACAAATACCCCTCACTCATATAATTCCCTCACCACATAATAGACACACAAATACCCCTCACTCACATCATTCCATTCACCACATAACAGACGCACAAATACCCCTCACTCACATCATTCTCTCACCACATAACAGACACACAAAAGCCCCTCACTCACATGATTCCCTCATTACATAACAGACGCACAAATACCCCTCACTCACCTCATTCCCTCACCACATAACAGACACACAAATACCCCTCACTCACATCATTCCCTCACCACATAACAGACGCACAAATACCCCTCACTCACCTCATTCCCTCATCACATAACAGACACACAAATACCCCTCACTCACATCATTCCCTCACCACATATCAGACACACAAATACCCCTCACTCACATCATTCCCTCACCACATAACAGACACACAAATACCCCTCACTCACAACATTCCCTCACCACATAACAGACACACAAATACCCCTCACTCACATAATTCCCTCACCATATTACAGATACACAAATACCCCACACTCAAATAATTCCCTCACCACATAACAGACACACAAATACCCCTCACTCACATCATTCCCTCATCACATAACAGACACACAAATACCCCTCACTGACATCATTCCCTCACCACATAACAGACGCACAAATACCCCTCACTCACCTCATTCCCTCATCACATAACAGACACACAGATACCCCTCACTCACATCATTCCCTCACCACATATCAGACACACAAATACCCCTCACTCACATCATTCCCTCACCACATAACAGACGCACAAATACCCCTCACTCACCTCATTCCCTCATCACATAACAGACACACAAATACCCCTCACTCACATCATTCCCTCACCACATATCAGACACACAAATACACCTCACTCACATCATTCCCTCACCACATAACAGACACACAAATACCCCTCACTCACAACATTCCCTCACCACATAACAGACACACAAATACCCCTCACTCACATAATTCCCTCACCACATAACAGACACACAAATACCCCACACTCAAATAATTCCCTCACCACATAACAGACACACAAATACCCCTCACTCACATCATTCCCTCATCACATAACAGCCACACAAATACCCCTCACTGACATCATTCCCTCACCACATAACAGACGCACAAATACCCCTCACTCACCTCATTCCCTCATCACATAACAGACACACAAATACCCCTCACTCACATCATTCCCTCACCACATAACAGACACACAAATACCCCTCACTCACATCATTCTCTCACCACATAACAGACACACAAATACCCCTCACTCACAACATTCCCTCACCACATAACAGACACACAAATACCCCTCACTCTCATAATTCCCTCACCACATAACAGACACACAAATACCCCACACTCAAATAATTCCCTCACCACATAACAGACACACAAATACCCCTCACTCACATCATTCCATCACCACATAACAGACACACAAATGCCCCTCACTCACATCATTCCCTTATCAAATGACAGACACACAAATACCCCTCACTCACATCATTCCCTCACCACATAACAGACACACAAATACCTCTCACTCACATCACTCCCTCACCACATAACAGACACACAAATACCCCTCACTCACATCATTCCCTCACCACATAACAGACACACAAATACCCCTCACTCACCTCATTCCCTCATCACATAACAGACACACAAATACCCCTCACTCACATCATTCCCTCACCACATAACAGACACACAAATACCCCTCACTCACATCAATCCCTCACCACATAACAGACACACAATACCCCTCACTCACATCATTCCCTCACCAGATAACAGACACACAAATACCCCTCACTCACATCATTCCCTCACCTCATAACAGACACACAAATACCCCTCACTCACATCATTCCCTCACCACATAACAGACACACAAATGCCCTTCACTCACATCATTCCCTCATCACATAACAGATGCACAAATACCCCTCACTCACATCATTCCCTCACCACATAACAGACACACAAATACCCCTCACTCACATCATTCCCTCACCACATAACAGACACACAAATACCCCTCTCTCACATCATTCCCTCACCACATAACAGATACACAAATACCCCTCACTCACCTCATTCCCTCATCACATAACAGACACACAAATACCCCTCACTCACATCATTCCCTCACCACATAACAGACACACAAATACCCCTCACTCACCTCATTCCCTCATCACATAACAGACACACAAATACCCCTCACTCACATCATTCCCTCACCACATAACAGACACACAAATACCCCTCACTCACATCAATCCCTCACCACATAACAGACACACAATACCCCTCACTCACATCATTCCCTCACCAGATAACATACACACAAATACCCCTCACTCACATCATTCCCTCACCTCATAACAGACACACAAATACCCCTCACTCACATCATTCCCTCACCACATAACAGACACACAAATGCCCTTCACTCACATCATTCCCTCATCACATAACAGATGCACAAATACCCCTCACTCACATCATTCCCTCACCACATAACAGACACACAAATACCCCTCACTCACATCATTCCCTCACCACATAACAGACACACAAATACCCCTCACTCACATCATTCCCTCACCACATAACAGACACACAAATACCCCTCTCTCACATCATTCCCTCACCACATAACAGATACACACATACCCCTCACTCACATCATTCCCTCACCACATAACAGACACAAATACCCCCACTCACATCATTCCTTCACTACATAACAGACACAAATACCCCTTACTCACATGATTCTCTCACCACATAACAGACACACAAATACCCTTCACTCACATGATTCCCTCACCACATAACAGACACACAAATACCCCTCACTCACATCATTCCCTCACCACATAACAGACAAATACACCCACTCACATCATTCCCTCACTACATAACAGACACACAAATACCCCTCACTCACATGATTCCCTCACCATATAACAGACACACAAATACCCCTCACTCACATCATTCCCTCACCACATAACAGACACACAAATACCCCTCACTCACATCATTCCCTCATCACATAACAGACACACAAACGCCCCTCACTCACATCATTCCCTCATCACATAACAGACACACAAATGCCCCTCACTCACATCATTCCCTCATCACATAACAGACACACAAATACCCCTCACTCACATCATTCCCTCACCACATAACAGACACACAAATACCCTTCACTCACATCATTCCCTCACCACAAAACACACACAAATACCCCTCACTCACATCATTCCCTCACCACATAACAGACATACAAATACCCCTCACTCACATCATTCCCTCACCACATAACAGACACAAATACCCCCACTCACATCATTCCCTCACTACATAACAGACACACAAATACCCTTCACTCACATGATTCCATCACCACATAACAGACACACAAATACCCCTCACTCACATCATTCCCTCACCACATAACAGACACAAATACACCCACTCACATCATTCCCTCACTACATAACAGACACACAAATACCCCTCACTCACATGATTCCCTCACCACATAACAGACACACAAATACCCCTCACTCACATCATTCCCTCACCATATAACAGACACACAAATACCCCTCACTCACATCATTCCCTCACCACATAACAGACACACAAATACCCCTCACTCACATGATTCCCTCACCACATAACAGACACACAAATACCCCTCACTCACATCATTCCCTCACCACATAACAGACACACAAATGCCCCTCACTCACATCATTCCCTCATCACATAACAGACACACAAATACCCCTCACTCACATCATTCCCTCACCACATAACAGACACACAAATACCCCTCACTCACATCATTCCCTCACCACATAACTGACACACAAATACCCCTCACTCAAATCATTCCCTCAACCACATAACAGACTCACAAATACCCCTCACTCACATCATTCCCTCACCACATAACAGACACACAAATGCCCCTCACTCACATCATTCCTTCATCACATAACAGACACACAAATACCCCTCACTCACATCATTCCCTCATCACATAACAGACACACAAATGCCCCTCACTCACATCATTCCCTCCCCACATAACAGACACACAAATACCCTTCACTCACATCATTCTCTCACCACATAACACACACAAATGCCCCTCACTCAAAGCATTCCCTCACCACATAACAGACACAAATACCCCCAATCACATCATTCCCTCACTACATAACAGACACACAAATACCCCTCACTCACATCATTCCCTCACCACATAACAGACACACAAATACCCCTCACTCACATCATTCCCTCACCACATAACAGACGCACAAATACCCCTCACTCACATCATTCCCTCAACACATAACAGACACACAAAAGCCCCTCACTCACATGATTCCCTCATCACATAATAAATGCACAAATACCCCTCACTCACATAATTCCCTCACCACATAACAGACACACAAATACCCCTCACTCACATCATTCCCTCACCACATAACAGACACACAAATACCCCTCACTCACATCATTCCCTCACCACATACCAGACACACAAATACCCCTCACTCACAACATTCCCTCACCACATAACAGACACACAAATACCCCTCACTCACATAATTCCCTCACCACATAACAGACACACAAATACCCTCACTCAAATAATTCCCTCACCACATAACAGACACACAAATACCCCTCACTCACATCATTCCATCACCACATAACAGACACACAAATGCCCCTCACTCACATCATTCCCTCATCAAATGACAGAAACACAAATACCCCTCACTCACATCATTCCCTCACCACATAACAGACACACAAATACCCTTCACTCACATCATTCCCTCACCACATAACACACACAAATACCCCTCACTCACATGATTCCCTCACCACATAACAGACATACAAATACCCCTCACTCACATCATTCCTTCACCACATAACAGACACAAATACCGCCACTCACATCATTCCCTCACTACATAACAGACACACAAATATCCCTTACTCACATCATTCCCTCACCACATAACAGACACACAAATACACCTCACTCACATCATTCCCTCACCACATAACAGACACAAATACCCCTCACTCACATCATTCCCTCACCACATAACAGACACACAAATACCCTTCACTCACATCATTCCCTCACCACATAACAGACACAAATACCCCTCACTCACTTCATTCCCTCACCACATAACAGACACACAAATACCCCTCACTCACATCATTCCCTCACCACATAACAGACGCACAAATACCCCTCACTCACATCATTCCCTCACCACATAACAGACACACAAAAGCCCCTCACTCACATGATTCCCTCATCACATAACAGACGCACAAATACCCCTCACTCACATCATTCCCTCATCACATAACAGACACACAAATACCCCTCACTCACATCATTCCCTCACCACATAACAGACACACAAATACCCTTCACTCACATCATTCCCTCACCACAAAACACACACAAATACCCCTCACTCACATCATTCCCTCACCACATAACAGACATACAAATACCCCTCACTCACATTATTCCCTCACCACATAACAGACACAAATACCCCCACTCACATCATTCCCTCACTACATAACAGACACACAAATACCCTTCACTCACATGATTCCATCACCACATAACAGCCACACAAATACCCCTCACTCACATCATTCCCTCACCACATAACAGACACAAATACACCCACTCACATCATTCCCTCACTACATAACAGACACACAAATACCCCTCACTCACATGATTCCCTCACCACATAACAGACACACAAATACCCCTCACTCACATCATTCCCTCACCATATAACAGACACACAAATACCCCTCACTCACATCATTCCCTCACCACATAACAGACACACAAATACCCCTCACTCACATGATTCCCTCACCACATAACAGACACACAAATACCCCTCACTCACATCATTCCCTCACCACATAACAGACACACAAATGCCCCTCACTCACATCATTCCCTCATCACATAACAGACACACAAATACCCCTCACTCACATCATTCCCTCACCACATAACAGACACACAAATACCCCTCACTCACATCATTCCCTCACCACATAACTGACACACAAATACCCCTCACTCAAATCATTCCCTCACCACATAACAGACTCACAAATACCCCTCACTCACATCATTCCCTCACCACATAACAGACACACAAATGCCCCTCACTCACATCATTCCTTCATCACATAACAGACACACAAATACCCCTCACTCACATCATTCCCTCATCACATAACAGACACACAAATGCCCCTCACTCACATCATTCCCTCACCACATAACAGACACACAAATACCCTTCACTCACATCATTCTCTCACCACATAACACACACAAATGCCCCTCACTCACATCATTCCCTCACCACATAACAGACACAAATACCCCCAATCACATCATTCCCTCACTACATAACAGACACACAAATACCCCTCACTCACATCATTCCCTCACCACATAACAGACACACAAATACCCCTCACTCACATCATTCCCTCACCACATAACAGACGCACAAATACCCCTCACTCACATCATTCCCTCAACACATAACAGACACACAAAAGCCCCTCACTCACGTGATTCCCTCATCACATAATAGATGCACAAATACCCCTCACTCACATCATTCCCTCACCACATAACAGACACACAAATACCCCTCACTCACATCATTCCCTCACCACATAACAGACACACAAATACCCCTCACTCACATCATTCCCTCACCACATACCAGACACACAAATACCCCTCACTCACAACATTCCCTCACCACATAACAGACACACAAATACCCCTCACTCACATAATTCCCTCACCACATAACAGACACACAAATACCCTCACTCAAATAATTCCCTCACCACATAACAGACACACAAATATCCCTCACTCACATCATTCCATCACCACATAACAGACACACAAATGCCCCTCACTCACATCATTCCCTCATCAAATGACAGACACACAAATACCCCTCACTCACATGAATCCCTCACCACATGACAGACACACAAATACCCCTCACTCACATCATTCCCTCACCACATAACAGACACACAAATACCCTTCACTCACATCATTCCCTCACCACATAACACACACAAATACCCCTCACTCACATGATTCCCTCACCACATAACAGACATACAAATACCCCTCACTCACATCATTCCTTCACCACATAACAGACACAAATACCGCCACTCACATCATTCCCTCACTACATAACAGACACACAAATATCCCTTACACACATCATTCCCTCACCACATAACAGACACACAAATACACCTCACTCACATCATTCCCTCACCACATAACAGACACAAATACCCCTCACTCACATCATTCCCTCACCACATAACAGACACACAAATACCCTTCACTCACATCATTCCCTCACCACATAACAGACACAAATACCCCTCACTCACATCATTCCCTCACCACATAACAGACACACAAAAGCCCCTCACTCACATGATTCCCTCATCACATAACAGACGCACAAATACCCCTCACTCACATCATTCCCTCATCACATAACAGACACACAAATACCCCTCACTCACATCATTCCCTCACCACATAACAGACGCACAAAAACCCCTCACTCCCCTCATTCCCTCATCACATAACAGACACACAAATACCCCTCACTCACATCATTCCCTCACCACATAACAGACACACAAATACCACTCACTCACAACGTTCCCTCACCACATAACAAACACACAAATACCCCTCACTCACATAATTCCCTCACCACATAACAGACACACAAATACCCCTCACTCAAATAATTCCCTCACCACATAACAGACACACAAATACCCCTCACTCACATCATTCCATCACCACATAACAGACACACAAATGCCCCTCACTCACATCATTCCCTCGTCAAATGATGAGGGACACACAAATACCCCTCACTCACATCATTCCCTCACCACATAACAGACACACAAATACCCCTCACTCACCTCATTCCCTCATCACATAACAGACACACAAATACCCCTCACTCACATCATTCCCTCACCACATAACAGACACACAAATACCCCTCACTCACATTATTCCCTCACCACATAACAGACACACAAATACCCCTCACTCACAACGTTCCCTCACCACATAACAAACACACAAATACCCCTCACTCACATAATTCCATCACCACATAACAGACACACAAATACCCCTCACTCAAATAATTCCCTCACCACATAACAGACACACAAATACCCCTCACTCACATCATTCCATCACCACATAACAGACACACAAATGCCCCTCACTCACATCATTCCCTCGTCAAATGATGAGGGACACACAAATACCCCTCACTCACATCATTCCCTCACCACATAACAGACACACAAATACCCCTCACTCACATCATTCCCTCACCACATAACAGACAGACAAATACCCCTCACTCACATCATTCCCTCACCACATAACAGACACACAAATACCCCTCACTCACATCATTCCCTCACCACATAACAGACACACAAATGCTGCTCACTCACATCATTCCCTCATCACATAACAGACACAAAATACCCCTCACTCACATGAGTCCCTCACCACATAACAGACACACAAATGCCCCTCACTCACATCATTCCCTCACCACATAACAGACACACAAATACCCCCACTCACATCATTCCCTCACTACATAACAGACACACAAATACCCCTCACACACATGATTCCCTCACCACATAACAGACACACAAATACCCCTCACTCACATCATTCCCTCACCACATAACAGACACACAAATACCCCTCACTCACATCATTCCCTCACCACATAACAGACACACAAATACCCCTCACTCACATCATTCCCTCACCACATAACAGACACATTAATACCCCTCACTCACATCATTCCCTCACCACATAACAGACACACAAATACGCCTCACTCACACCATTCCCTCACCACATAACAAACACACAAATACCCCTCACTCACATCAATCCCTCATCACATAACAGACACACAAATACCCCTCTCTCACACCATTCCCTCACCACATAACAGACACACAAATACCCCTAACGCACATCATTCCCTCACCACATAACAGACACACAAATGCCGCTCACTCACATTATTCCCTCATCACATAACAGACACACAAATACCCCTCACTCACATGAGTCCCTCACCACATAACAGACACACAAATGCCCCTCACTCACATCATTCCCTCACCACATAACAGACACACAAATACCCTTCACTCACATCATTCCCTCACCACATAACACACACAAATACCCCTCACTCACATCATTCCCTCACCACATAACAGACACACAAATACCCCTCACTCACATAATTCCCTCACCACATAACAGACACAAATACCCCCACTCACATCATTCCCTCACTACATAACAGACACACAAATACCCCTTACTCACATGATTCCCTCACAACATAACAGACGCACAAATACCCCTCACTCACATCATTCCCTCACCACATAAGAGACACAAATACCCCTCACTCACATCATTCCCTCACCACATAACAGACACACAAATACCCCTCACTCACATCATTCCCTCACCACATAACAGACACACAAATGCCCCTCACTCACATCATTCCCTCATCAAATAACAGACACACAAATACCCCTCACTCACATGATTCCCTCACCACATAACAGACACACAAATACCCCTCACTCACATCATTCCCTCACAACATAACACACACAAATACCCCTCACTCACATCATTCCCTCATCACATAACAGACGCACAAATACCCCACACTCACCTCATTCCCTCATCATATAACAGACACACAAATACCCCTCACTCACATCATTCCCTCACCACATAACAGACACACAAATACCCCTCACCACATCATTCCCTCACCACATAACAGACACACAAATACCCCTCACTCAAATCATTCCCTCACCACATAACAGACACACAAATACCCCTCACTCACATCATTCCCTCACCACATAACAGACACACAAATGCCCCTCACTCACATCATTCCCTTATCACATAACAGACACACAAATACCCCTCACTCACATCATTCCCTCACCACATAACACACACAAATACCCCTCACTCACATCATTCCCTCAATACATAACAGACACAAATACCCCTCACTCACATGATTCCCTCACCACATAACAGACACAAATACCCCCACTCACATCATTCCCTCACTACATAACAGACACACAAATACCCCTTACTCACATGATTCCCTCACCACATAACAGACGCACAAATACCCCTCACTCACATAATTCCCTCACCACATAAGAGACACAAATACCCCTCACTCACATCATTCCCTCACCACATAACAGACACACAAATACCCCTCACTCACATCATTCCCTCACCACATAATAGACACACAAATGCCCCTCACTCACATCATTCCCTCATCAAATAACAGACACACAAATACCCCTCACTCACATGATTCCCTCACCACATAACAGACACACAAATACCCCTCACTCACATCATTCCCTCACCACATAACACACACAAATACCCCTCACTCACATCATTCCCTCAATACATAACAGACACACAAATACCCCTCACTCACATCATTCCCTCACCACATAACACACACAAATACCCCTCACTCACATCATTCCCTCAATACATAACAGACACAAATACCCCTCACTCACATGATTCCCTCACCACATAACAGACACAAATACCCCTCACTCACATCATTCCCTCACCACATAACAGACACACAAATACCCCTCACTCACATCATTCCCTCACCACATAACAGACACACAAATTCCCCTCACTCACATCATTCCCTCACCACATAACAGACACACAAATACCCCTCACTCACATCATTCCCTCACCACATAACAGACACACAAATACCCTTCACTAACATCATTCCCTCACCACATAACAGACACACAAATGCCCCTCACTGACATCATTCCCTCATCACATAACAGACGCACAAATACCCCACACTCACCTCATTCCCTCATCATATAACAGACACACAAATACCCCTCACTCACATCATTCCCTCACCACATAACAGACACACAAATACCCCTCACCACATCATTCCCTCACCACATAACAGACACACAAATACCCCTCACTCAAATCATTCCCTCACCACATAACAGACACACAAATACCCCTCACTCACATCATTCCCTCACCACATGACAGACACACAAATGCCCCTCACTCACATCATTCCCTTATCACATAACAGACACACAAATACCCCTCACTCACATCATTCCCTCATCACATAACAGACACACAAATACCCCTCACTCACATGATTCCCTCACCACATAATAGACACACAAATACCCCTCACTCACATCATTCCCTCACCACATAACAGACACACAAATACCCTTCACTCACATCATTCCCTCACCACATAACACACACAAATACCCCTCAGTCACATTATTCCCTCACAACATAACAGACACGCAAATACCCCTCACTCACATCATTCCCTCACCACATAACAGACACAAATACCCCCACTCACATCATTCCCTCACTACATAACAGACACACAAATACCCCTCACTCACATAATTCCCTCACCACATAACAGACACACAAATACCCCTCACTCACATCATTCCCTCATCACATAACAGACGCACAAATACCCCACACTCACATCATTCTCTCACCACATAACAGACACACAAAAGCCCCTCACTCACATGATTCCCTCATTACATAACAGATGCACAAATACCCCTCACTCACCTCATTCCCTCATCACATAACAGACACACAAATACCCCTCACTCACATCATTCCCTCACCACATAACAGACACAAATACCCCCACTCACATCATTCCCTCACTACATAACAGACACACAAATACCCCTCACTCACATAATTCCCTCACCACATAACAGACACACAAATACCCCTCACTCACATCATTCCCTCACCACATAACAGACGCACAAATACCCCTCACTCACATCATTCTCTCACCACATAACAGACACACAAAAGCCCCTCACTCACATGATTCCCTCATTACATAACAGACGCACAAATACCCCTCACTCACCTCATTCCCTCATCACATAACAGACACACAAATACCCCTCACTCACATCATTCCCTCACCACATAACAGACGCACAAATACCCCTCACTCACCTCATTCCCTCATCACATAACAGACACACAAATACCCCTCACTCACATCATTCCCTCACCACATAACAGACACACAAATACCCCTCACTCACATCATTCCCTCACCACATAACAGACACACAAATACCCCTCACTCACAACATTCCCTCACCACATAACAGACACACAAATACCCCTCACTCACATAATTCCCTCACCACATAGCAGACACACAAATACCCCACACTCAAATAATTCCCTCACCACATAACAGACACACAAATACCCCTCACTCACATCATTCCCTCATCACATAACAGACACACAAATACCCCTCACTCACATCATTCCCTCACCACATAACAGACGCACAAATACCCCTCATTCACCTCATTCCCTCATCACATAACAGACACACAAATACCCCTCACACATCATTCCCTCACCACATAACAGACACACAAATACCCCTCACTCACATCATTCCCTCACCACATAACAGACACACAAATACCCCTCACTCACATAATTCCCTCACCACATAACAGACACACAAATACCCCACACTCAAATAATTCCCTCACCACATAACAGACACACAAATACCCCTCACTCACATCATTCCATCACCACATAACAGACACACAAATGCCACTCACTCACATCATTCCCTTATCAAATGACAGACACACAAAAACCCCTCACTCACATCATTCCCTCACCACATAACAGACACACAAATACCTCTCACTCACATCACTCCCTCAACACATAACAGACACACAAATACCGCTCACTCACATCATTCCCTCACCACATAACAGACACACAAATACCCCTCACTCACCTCATTCCCTCATCACATAACAGACACACAAATACGCCTCATTCACATCATTCCCTCACCACATAATAGACACACAAATACCCCTCACTCACATCAATCCCTCACCACATAACAGACACACAATACCCCTCACTCACATCATTCCCTCACCAGATAACAGACACACAAATACCCCTCACTCACATCATTCCCTCACCACATAACAGACACACAAATACCCCTCACTCACATCATTCCCTCACCACATAACAGACACACAAATACCGCTCTCTCACATCATTCCCTCACCACATAACAGACACACAAATACCCCTCACTCACATCATTCCCTCACCACATAACAGACACAAATACCCCCACTCACATCTTTCCCTCACTACATAACAGACACACAAATACCCCTTACTCACATGATTCTCTCACCACATAACAGACACACAAATACCCTTCACTCACATGCTTCCCTCACCACATAACAGACACACAAATACCCCTCACTCACATCATTCCCTCACCACATAACAGACAAATACACCCACTCACATCATTCCCTCACTACATAACAGACACACAAATACCCCTCACTCACATGATTCCCTCACCACATAACAGACACACAAATACCCCTCACTCACGTCATTCCCTCGCCATATAACAGACACACAAATACCCCTCAATCACATCATTCCCTCACCACATAACAGACACACAAATACCCCTCACTCACATCATTCCCTCACCACATAACAGACACACAAATACCCCTCACTCACATCATTCCCTCACCACATAACAGACACACACATACCCCTCACTCAAATCATTCCCTCACCACATAACAGACACACAAATACCCCTCACTCACATCATTCCCTCACCACATAACAGACACACAAACGCCCCTCACTCACATCATTCCCTCATCACATAACAGAAAAACAAATGCCCCTCACTCACATCATTCCCTCATCACATAACAGACACACAAATATCCCTCACTCACATCATTCCCTCACCACATAACAGACATACAAATACCCCTCACTCACATCATTCCCTCACCACATAACAGACACAAATACCCCCACTCACATCATTCCCTCACTACATAACAGACACACAAATACCCCTTACTCACATGATTCTCTCACCACATAACAGACACACAAATACCCTTCACTCACATGATTCCATCACCACATAACAGACACACAAATACCCCTCACTCACATCATTCCCTCACCACATAACAGACACAAATACACCCACTCACATCATTCCCTCACTACATAACAGACACACAAATACCCCTCACTCACATGATTCCCTCACCACATAACAGACACACAAATACCCCTCACTCACATCATTCCCTCACCATATAACAGACACACAAATACCCCTCACTCACATCATTCCCTCACCACATAACTGACACACAAATACCCCTCACTCAAATCATTCCCTCACCACATAACAGACTCACAAATACCCCTCACTCACATCATTCCCTCACCACATAACAGACACACAAATGCCCCTCACTCACATCATTCCTTCATCACATAACAGACACACAAATACCCCTCACTCACATCATTCCCTCATCACATAACAGACACACAAATGCCCCTCACTCACATCATTCCCTCACCACATAACAGACACACAAATACCCTTCACTCACATCATTCCCTCATCACATAACAGACACACAAATACACCCACTCACATCATTCCCTCACTACATAACAGACACACAAATTCCCCTCACTCACATGATTCCCTCACCACATAACAGACACACAAATACCCCTCACTCACATCATTCCCTCACCATATAACAGACACACAAATACCCCTCACTCACATCATTCCCTCACCACATAACTGACACACAAATACCCCTCTCTCAAATCATTCCCTCACCACATAACAGACTCACAAATACCCCTCACTCACATCATTCCCTCACCACATAACAGACACACAAATGCCCCTCACTCACATCATTCCTTCATCACATAACAGACACACAAATACCCCTCACTCACATCATTCCCTCATCACATAACAGACACACAAATGCCCCTCACTCACATCATTCCCTCACCACATAACAGACACACAAATACCCTTCACTCACATCAATCTCTCACCACATAACACACACAAATACCCCTCACTCACATCATTCCCTCACCACATAACAGACACAAATACCCCCAATCACATCATTCCCTCACTACATAACAGACACACAAATACCCCTCACTCACATCATTCCCTCACCACATAACAGACACACAAATACCCCTCACTCACATCATTCGCTCACCACATAACAGACGCACAAATACCCCTCACTCACATCAATCCCTCAACATATAACAGACACACAAAAGCCCCTCACTCACATGATTCCCTCATCACATAATAGATGCACAAATACCCCTCACTCACCTCATTCCCTCATCACATAACAGACACACAAATACCCCTCACTCACATCATTTCCTCACCACATAACAGACGCACAAATACCCCTCACTCACCTCATTCCCTCATCACATAACAGACACACAAATACCCCTCACTCACATCATTCCCTCACCACATAACAGACACACAAATACCCCTCACTCACATCATTCCCTCACCACATACCAGACACACAAATTCCCTCACTCACAACATTCTCTCACCACATAACAGACACACAAATACCCCTCACTCACATAATTCCCTCACCACATAACAGACACACAAATACCCTCACTCAAATAATTCCCTCACCACATAACAGACACACAAATACCCCTCACTCACATCATTCCATCACTACATAACAGACACACAAATGCCCTTCACTCACATCATTCCCTCACCACATGACAGACACACAAATACCCCTCACTCACATCATTCCCTCACCACATAACAGACACACAAATACCCTTCACTCACATCATTCCCTCATCACATAACAGACACACAAATGCCCCTCACTCACATCATTCCCTCACCACATAACAGACACACAAATACCCTTCACTCACATCATTCCCTCATCACATAACAGACACACAAATACACCCACTCACATCATTCCCTCACTACATAACAGACACACAAATTCCCCTCACTCACATGATTCCCTCACCACATAACAGACACACAAATACCCCTCACTCACATCATTCCCTCACCATATAACAGACACACAAATACCCCTCACTCACATCATTCCCTCACCACATAACTGACACACAAATACCCCTCTCTCAAATCATTCCCTCACCACATAACAGACTCACAAATACCCCTCACTCACATCATTCCCTCACCACATAACAGACACACAAATGCCCCTCACTCACATCATTCCTTCATCACATAACAGACACACAAATACCCCTCACTCACATCATTCCCTCATCACATAACAGACACACAAATGCCCCTCACTCACATCATTCCCTCACCACATAACAGACACACAAATACCCTTCACTCACATCATTCTCTCACCACATAACACACACAAATACCCCTCACTCACATCATTCCCTCACAACATAACAGACACAAATACCCCCAATCACATCATTCCCTCACTACATAACAGACACACAAATACCCCTCACTCACATCATTCCCTCACCACATAACAGACACACAAATACCCCTCACTCACATCATTCGCTCACCACATAACAGACGCACAAATACCCCTCACTCACATCAATCCCTCAACATATAACAGACACACAAAAGCCCCTCACTCACATGATTCCCTCATCACATAATAGATGCACAAATACCCCTCACTCACCTCATTCCCTCATCACATAACAGACACACAAATACCCCTCACTCACATCATTTCCTCACCACATAACAGACGCACAAATACCCCTCACTCACCTCATTCCCTCATCACATAACAGACACACAAATACCCCTCACTCACATCATTCCCTCACCACATAACAGACACACAAATACCCCTCACTCACATCATTCCCTCACCACATACCAGACACACAAATTCCCTCACTCACAACATTCTCTCACCACATAACAGACACACAAATACCCCTCACTCACATAATTCCCTCACCACATAACAGACACACAAATACCCTCACTCAAATAATTCCCTCACCACATAACAGACACACAAATACCCCTCACTCACATCATTCCATCACTACATAACAGACACACAAATGCCCTTCACTCACATCATTCCCTCATCAAATGACAGACACACAAATACCCCTCACTCACATGAGTCCCTCACCACATGACAGACACACAAATACCCCTCACTCACATCATTCCCTCACCACATAACAGACACACAAATACCCTTCACTCACATCATTCCCTCACCACATAACACACACAAATACCCCTCACTCACATGATTCCCTCACCACATAACAGACATACAAATACCCCTCACTCACATCATTCCCTCACCACATAACAGACACAAATACCGCCACTCACATCATTCCCTCACTACATCTCAGACACACAAATACCCCATACTCACATCATTCCCTCACCACATAACAGACACACAAATACCCCTCACTCACATCATTCCCTCACCACATAACAGACGCACAAATACCCCTCACTCACATCATTCTCTTACCACATAACAGACACACAAAAGCCCCTCCCTCACATGATTCCCTCATTACATAACAGACGCACAAATACCCCTCACTCACCTCATTCCCTCATCACATAACAGACACACAAATACCCCTCACTCACATCATTCCCTCACCACATAACAGACACTCAAATACCCCTCACTCACATCATTCCCTCACCACATAACAGACACACAAATACCCCTCACTCACATCATTCCCTCACCACATAACAGACACATTAATACCCCTCACTCACATCATTCCCTCACCACATAACAGACACACAAATACCCCTCACTCACATCATTCCCTCACCACATAACAGACACACAAATACCCTTCACTCACATCATTCCCTCACCACATAACAGACACACAAATGCCCCTCACTGACATCATTCCCTCATCACATAACAGACCACAAATACCCCACACTCACCTCATTCCCTCATCATATAACAGACACACAAATACCCCTCACTCACATCATTCCCTCACCACATAACAGACACACAAATACCCCTCACCACATCATTCCCTCACCACATAACAGACACACAAATACCCCTCACTCAAATCATTCCCTCACAACATAGCAGACACACAAATACCCCTCACTCACATCATTCCCTCACCACATAACAGACACACAAATGCCCCTCACTCACATCATTCCCTTATCACATAACAGACACACAAATACCCCTCACTCACATCATTCCCTCATCACATAACAGACACACAAATACCCCTCACTCACATGATTCCCTCACCACATAATAGACACACAAATACCCCTCACTCACATCATTCCCTCACCACATAACAGACACACAAATACCCTTCACTCACATCATTCCCTCACCACATAACACACACAAATACCCCTCACTCACATCATTCCCTCACAACATAACAGACACGCAAATACCCCTCACTCACATCATTCCCTCACCACATAACAGACACAAATACCGCCACTCACATCATTCCCTCCCTACATAACAGACACACAAAAACCCCTCACTCACATAATTCCCTCACCAAATAACAGACACACAAATACCCCTCACTCACATCATTCCCTCACCACATTACAGACGCACAAATACCCCTCACTCACATCATTCTTTCACCACATAACAGACACACAAAAGCCCCTCACTCACATGATTCCCTCATTACATAACAGACACACAAATACCCCTCACTCACCTCATTCCCTCATCACATAACAGACACACAAATACCCCTCACTCACATCATTTCCTCACCACATAACAGACGCACAAATACCCCTCACTCACCTCATTCCCTCATCACATAACAGACACACAAATACCCCTCACTCACATCATTCCCTCACCACATAACAGACACACAAATACCCCTCACTCACATCATTCCCTCACCACATAACAGACACACAAATACCCCTCACTCACAACATTCCCTCACCACATAACAGACACACAAATACCCCTCACTCACATAATTCCCTCACCACATAACAGACACACAAATACCCCACACTCAAATAATTCCCTCACCACATAACAGACACACAAATACCCCTCACTCACATCATTCCCTCATCACATAACAGACACACAAATACCCCTCACTCACATCATTCCCTCACCACATAACAGACGCACAAATACCCCTCACTCACCTCATTCCCTCATCACATAACAGACACACAAATACCCCTCACTCACATCATTCCCTCACCACATAACAGACACACAAATACCCCTCACTCACATCATTCCCTCACCACATAACAGACACACAAATACCCCTCACTCACATGAGTCCCTCACCACATAACAGACACACAAATGCCCCTCACTCACATCATTCCCTCACCATATAACAGACACACAAATACCCCTCACTCACATGATTCCCTCACCACATAACAGACACACAAATACCCCTCACTCACATCATTCCCTCACCACATAACAGACACACAAATGCCCCTCACTCACATCATTACCGCATCACATAACAGACACACAAATACCCCTCACTCACATCATTCCCTCACCACATAACAGACACACAAATAACCCTCACTCACATCATTCCCTCACCACATAACAGACACACAAATACCCCTCACTCAAATCATTCCCTCACCACATAACAGACTCACAAATACCCCTCACTCACATCATTCCCTCACCACATACCAGACACACAAATGCCCCTCACTCACATAATTCCCTCATCACATAACAGACACACAAATACCCCTCACTCACATCATTCCCTCATCACATAACACACACACATATGCCCCTCACTCACATCATTCCCTCACCACATAACAGACACACAAATACCCTTCACTCACATCATTCCCTCACCACATAACACACACAAATACCCCTCACTCACATCATTCCCTCACCACATAACAGACACAAATACCCCCAATCACATCATTCCCTCACTACATAACAGACACACAAATACCCCTCACTCACATCATTCCCTCACCACATAACAGACACAAAAATACCCCTCACTCACATCATTCCCTCACCACATAACAGACGCACAAATACCCCTCACTCACATCATTCCCTCACCACATAACAGACACACAAATACCCCTCACTCACATCATTCCCTCACCACATAACAGACACACAAATACCCCTCACTCACATCATTCCCTCACCACATAACAGACACACAAATACCCCTCACTCACCTCATTCCCTCATCACATAACAGACACACAAATACACCTCACTCACATCAATCCCTCACCACATAACAGACACACAATACCCCTCACTCACATCATTCCCTCACCAGATAACAGACACACAAATACCCCTCACTCACATCATTCCTTCATCACATAACAGACACACAATTACCCCTCACTCACATCATTCCCTCACTACATAACAGACACACAAATACCCCTTACTCACATGATTCTCTCACCACATAACAGACACACAAATACCCTTCACTCACATGATTCCCTCACCACATAACAGACACACAAATACCCCTCACTCACATCATTCCCTCACCACATAACAGACACAAATACACCCACTCACATCATTCCCTCACTACATAACAGACACACAAATACCCCTCACTCACATGATTCCCTCACCACATAACAGACACACAAATACCCCTCACTCACATCATTCCCTCACCATATAACAGACACACAAATACCCCTCACTCATATCATTCCCTCACCACATAACAGACACACAAATACCCCTCACTCACATGATTCCCTCACAACATACCAGACACACAAATACCCCTCACTCACATCATTCCCTCACCACATAACAGACACACAAATGCCCCTCACTCACATCATTCCCTCATCAAATGACAGACACACAAATACCCCTCACTCACATGAGTCCCTCACCACATGACAGACACACAAATACCCCTCACTCACATTATACCCTCACCACATAACAGACACACAAATACCCTTCACTCACATCATTCCCTCACCACATAACACACACAAATACCCCTCACTCACATAATTCCCTCACCACATAACAGACATACAAATACCCCTCACTCACATCATTCCCTCACCACATAACAGACACAAATACCGCCACTCACATCATTCCCTCACTACATAACAGACACACAAATACCCCTTACTGATATGATTCCCTCACCACATAACAGACACACAAATACCCTTCACTCACATGATTCCCTCACCACATAACAGACACACAAATACCCCTCTCTCACATCATTCCCTCACCACATAACAGACACAAATACCCCCACTCACATCATTCCCTCACTACATAACAGACACACAAATACCCCTCACTCACATGATTCCCTCACCACATAACAGACACACAAATACCCCTCACTCACATCATTCCCTCACCATATAACAGACACACAAATACCACTCACTCACATCTTTCCCTCACCACATAACAGACACACAAATACCCCTCACTCATATCATTCCCTCTTCAAATAACAGACACACAAATGCCCCTCACTCACATCATTCCCCCATCACATAACAGACACACAAATACCCCTCACTCATATCATTCCCTCATCACATAACAGACACACAAATACCCCTCACTCACATTATTCCCTCACCACATAGCAGACAAACAAATACCCCTCACTCACATCATTCCCTCACCACATAACAGACACACAAATACCCCTCACTCACAACATTCCCTCACCACATAACAGACACACAAATACCCCTCACTCACATAATTCCCTCACCACATAACAGACACACAAATACCCCTTACTCAAATAATTCCCTCACCACATAACAGACACACAAATACCCCTCACTCACATCATTCCATCACCACATAACAGACACACAAATGCCCCTCACTCACATCATTCCCTCATCAAATGACAGACACACAAATACCCCTCACTCACATGATTCCCTCATCACATAACAGACACACATGTACCCCTAACTCACATCATTCCCTCACCACATAACACACACAAATACCCCTCACTCACATCATTCCCTCACCACATAACAGACGCACAAATACCCCTCACTCACCTCATTCCCTCATCACATAACAGACACACAAATACCCCTCACTCACATCATTCCCTCACCACATAACAGATGCACAAATACCCCTCACTCACCTCATTCCGTCATCACATAACAGACACACAAATACCCCTCACTCACATCATTCCCTCACCACATAACAGACACACAAATACCCCTCACTCACATCATTCCCTCACCACATACCAGACACACAAATACCCCTCATTCACAACATTCCCTCACCACATAACAGACACACAAATACCCCTCACTCACATAATTCCCTCACCACATAACAGACACACAAATACCCCTCACTCAAATAATTCCCTCACCACATAACAGACACACAAATACCCTTCACTCACCTCATTCCATCAGCACATAACAGACACACAAATGCCCCTCACTCACATCATTCCCTCATCAAATGACAGACACACAAATACCCCTCACTCACATGAGTCCCTCACCACATGACAGACACACAAATACCCCTCACTCCCATCATTCCCTCACCACATAACAGACACACAAATACCCTTCACTCACATCATTCCCTCACCACATAACACACACAAATACCCCTCACTCACATCATTCCCTCACCACATGACAGACATACAAATACCCCTCACTCACATCATTCCTTCACCACATAACAGACACAAATATCCCCACTCACATCATTTCCTCACTACATAACAGACACACAAATACCCCTTACTCACATGATTCCCTCATCACATAACAGACACACAAATACCCTTCACTTACATGATTCCCTCACCACAAAACAGACACACAAATACCCCTCACTCACATCATTCCCTCACCACATAACAGACACAAAACCACCCACTCACATCATTCCCTCACTACATAACAGACACACAAATACCCCTCACTCACATGATTCCCTCACCACATAACAGACACACAAATACCCCTCACTCACATCATTCCCTCACCATATAACAGACACACAAATACCCCTCACTCACATCATTCCCTCACCACATAACAGACACACAAATACCCCTCACTCACATCATTCCCTCACCACATAACAGACACACAAATACCCCTCACTCACATCATTCCCTCACCACATAACAGACACACAAATGCCGCTCAATCACATCATTCCCTCATCACATAACAGACGCACAAATACCCCTCACTCACCTCATTCCCTCATCACATAACAGACACACAAATACCCCTCACTCACATCATTCCCTCACCACATAACAGACACACAAATACCCCTCTCTCACATCATTCCCTCACCACATAACAGACACACAAATACCCCTCACTCACATCATTCCCTCACCACATAACAGACACACAAATACCCCTCACTCACCTCATTCCCTCATCACATAACAGACACACAAATACCCCACACTCACATCATTCCCTCACCACATAACAGACACACAAATACCCCTCACTCACATCAATCCCTCACCACATAACGGACACACAATACCCCTCACTCACATCATTCCCTCACCAGATAACAGACACACAAATACCCCTCACTCACATCATTCCCTCACCACATAACAGACACACAAATACCCCTCACTCACATCATTCCCTCACCACATAACAGACACACAAATGCCCTTCACTCACATCATTCCCTCATCACATAACAGATGCACAAATACCCCTCACTCACCTCATTCCCTCATAACATAACAGACACACAAATACCCCTCACTCACATCATTCCCTCACCACATAACAGACACACAAATACCCCTCACTCACATCATTCCCTCACCACATAACAGACACACAAATACCCCTCTCTCACATCATTCCCTCACCACATAACAGACAAACAAATACCCCTCCCTCACATCATTCCCTCACCACATAACAGACACAAATACCCCCACTCACATCATTCCCTCACTACATAACAGACACACAAATACCCCTTACACACATGATTCTCTCACCACATAACAGACACACAAATACCCTTCACTCACATGATTCCCTCACCACATAACAGACACACAAATACCCCTCACTCACATCATTCCCTCACCACATAACAGACAAATACACCCACTCACATCATTCCCTCACTACATAACAGACACACAAATACCCCTCACTCACATGATTCCCTCACCACATAACAGACACACAAATACCCCTCACTCACATCATTCCCTCACCATATAACAGACACACAAATACCCCTCACTCACATCATTCCCTCACCACATAACAGACACACAAATACCCCTCACTCACATCATTCCCTCACCACATAACAGACACACAAATACCCCTCACTCACATCATTCCCTCACCACATAACACACACAAATACCCCTCACTCACATCATTCCCTCACCACATGACAGACATACAAATACCCCTCACTCACATCATTCCCTCACCACATAACAGACACAAATACCCCCACTCACATCATTTCCTCACTACATAACAGACACACAAATACCCCTTACTGACAAGATTCCCTCATCACATAACAGACACACAAATACCCTTCACTCACATGATTCCCTCACCACATAACAGACACACAAATACCCCTCTCTCACATCATTCCCTCACCACATAACAGACACAAATACCCCCACTCACATCATTCCCTCACCATATAACAGACACACAAATACCACTCACTCACATCTTTCCCTCACCACATAACAGACACACAAATACACCTCACTCATATCATTCCCTCTTCACATAACAGACACACAAATGCCCCTCACTCACATCATTCCCTCATCACATAACAGACACACAAATACCCCTCACTCACCTCATTCCCTCATCACATAACAGACACACAAATACCCCTCACTCACATCATTCCCTCACCACATAACAGACACACAAATGCCCCTCACTCACATCATTCCCTCATCACATAACAGACACACAAATGCCCCTCACTCACATCATTCCCTCATCACATAACAGACACACAAATACCCCTCACTCACATCATTCCCTCACCACATAACAGACACACAAATACCCTTCACTCACATCATTCCCTCACCACATAACACACACAAATACCCCTCACTCACATCATTCCCTCTCCACATAACAGACATACAAATACCCCTCACTCACATCATTCCCTCACCACATAACAGACACAAATACCCCCACTCACATCATTCCCTCACTACATAACAGACACACAAATACCCCTTACTCACATGATTCTCTCACCACATAACAGACACACAAATACCGTTCACTCACATGATTCCCTCACCACATAACAGACACACAAATACCCCTCACTCACATCATTCCCTCACCACATAACAGACACAAATACACCCACTCACATCATTCCCTCAATACATAACAGACACACAAATACCCCTCACTCACATGATTCCCTCACCACATAACAGACACACAAATACCCCTCACTCACATCATTCCCTCACCATATAACAGACACACAAATACCCCTCACTCACATCATTCCCTCACCACATAACAGACACACAAATACCCCTCACTCACATGATTCCCTCACCACATAACAGACACACAAATACCCCTCACTCACATCATTCCCTCACCACATAACAGACACACAAATGCCCCTCACTCACATCATTCCCGCATCACATAACAGACACACAAATACCCCTCACTCACATCATTCCCTCACCACATAACAGACACACAAATAACCCTCACTCACATCATTCCCTCACCACATAACAGACACACAAATACCCCTCACTCAAATCATTCCCTCACCACATAACAGACTCACAAATACCCCTCACTCACATCATTCCCTCACCACATACCAGACACACAAATGCCCCTCACTCACATAATTCCCTCATCACATAACAGACACACAAATACCCCTCACTCACATCATTCCCTCATCACATAACAGACACACAAATGCCCCTCACTCACATCATTCCCTCACCACATAACAGACACACAAATACCCTTCACTCACATCATTCCCTCACCACATAACACACACAAATACCCCTCACTCACATCATTCCCTCACCACATAACAGACACAAATACCCCCAATCACATCATTCCCTCACTACATAACAGACACACAAATACCCCTCACTCACATCATTCCCTCACCACATAACAGACACAAAAATACCCCTCACTCACATCATTCCCTCACCACATAACAGACGCACAAATACCCCTCACTCACATCATTCCCTCACCACATAACAGACACACAAATACCCCTCACTCACATCATTCCCTCACCACACAACAGACACACAAATACCCCTCACTCACATCATTCCCTCACCACATAACAGACACACAAATACCCCTCACTCACCTCATTCCCTCATCACATAACAGACACACAAATACACCTCACTCACATCAATCCCTCACCACATAACAGACACACAATACCCCTCACTCACATCATTCCCTCACCAGATAACAGACACACAAATACCCCTCACTCACATCATTCCCTCACCACATAACAGACACACAAATACCCCTCACTCACATCATTCCCTCACCACATAACAGACACACAAATGCCCTTCACTCACATCATTCCCTCATCACATAACAGATGCACAAATACCCCTCACTCACCTCATTCCCTCATAACATAACAGACACACAAATACCCCTCACTCACATCATTCCCTCACCACATAACAGACAAACAAATACCCCTCACTCACATCATTCCCTCACCACATAACAGACACACAAATACCCCTCTCTCACATCATTCCCTCACCACATAACAGACACACAAATACCCCTCACTCACATCAATCCCTCACCACATAACAGACACACAATACCCCTCACTCACATCATTCCCTCACCACATAACAGACACACAAATGCCCTTCACTCACATCATTCCCTCATCACATAACAGATGCACAAATACCCCTCACTCACCTCATTCCCTCATAACATAACAGACACACAAATACCCCTCACTCACATCATTCCCTCACCACATAACAGACACACAAATACCCCTCACTCACATCATTCCCTCACCACATAACAGACACACAAATAGCCCTCTCTCACATCATTCCCTCACCACATAACAGACACACAAATACCCCTCCCTCACATCATTCCCTCACCACATAACAGACACAAATACCCCCACTCACATCATTCCCTCACTACATAACAGACATACAAATACCCCTTACACACATGATTCTCTCACCACATAACAGACACACAAATACCCTTCACTCACATGATTCCCTCACCACATAACAGACACACAAATACCCCTCACTCACATCATTCCCTCACCACATAACAGACAAATACACCCACTCACATCATTCCCTCACTACATAACAGACACACAAATACCCCTCACTCACATGATTCCCTCACCACATAACAGACACACAAATACCCCTCACTCACATCATTCCCTCACCATATAACAGACACACAAATACCCCTCACTCACATCATTCCCTCACCACATAACAGACACACAAATACCCCTCACTCACATCATTCCCTCACCACATAACAGACACACAAATACCCCTCACTCACATCATTCCCTCACCACATAACACACACAAATACCCCTCACTCACATCATTCCCTCACCACATGACAGACATACAAATACCCCTCACTCACATCATTCCCTCACCACATAACAGACACAAATACCCCCACTCACATCATTTCCTCACTACATAACAGACACACAAATACCCCTTACTGACAAGATTCCCTCATCACATAACAGACACACAAATACCCTTCACTCACATGATTCCCTCACCACATAACAGACACACAAATACCCCTCTCTCACATCATTCCCTCACCACATAACAGACACAAATACCCCCACTCACATCATTCCCTCACTACATAACAGACACACAAATACCCCTCACTCACATGATTCCCTCACCACATAACAGACACACAAATACCCCTCACTCACATCATTCCCTCACCATATAACAGACACACAAATACCACTCACTCACATCTTTCCCTCACCACATAACAGACACACAAATACACCTCACTCATATCATTCCCTCTTCACATAACAGACACACAAATGCCCCTCACTCACATCATTCCCTCATCACATAACAGACACACAAATACCCCTCACTCACCTCATTCCCTCATCACATAACAGACACACAAATACCCCTCACTCACATCATTCCCTCACCACATAACAGACACACAAATGCCCCTCACTCACATCATTCCCTCATCACATAACAGACACACAAATGCCCCTCACTCACATCATTCCCTCATCACATAACAGACACACAAATACCCCTCACTCACATCATTCCCTCACCACATAACAGACACACAAATACCCTTCACTCACATCATTCCCTCACCACATAACACACACAAATACCCCTCACTCACATCATTCCCTCTCCACATAACAGACATACAAATACCCCACACTCACATCATTCCCTCACCACATAACAGACACAAATACCCCCACTCACATCATTCCCTCACTACATAACAGACACACAAATACCCCTTACTCACATGATTCTCTCACCACATAACAGACACACAAATACCCTTCACTCACATGATTCCCTCACCACATAACAGACACACAAATACCCCTCACTCACATCATTCCCTCACCACATAACAGACACAAATACACCCACTCACATCATTCCCTCAATACATAACAGACACACAAATACCCCTCACTCACATGATTCCCTCACCACATAACAGACACACAAATACCCCTCACTCACATCATTCCCTCACCATATAACAGACACACAAATACCCCTCACTCACATCATTCCCTCACCACATAACAGACACACAAATACCCCTCACTCACATGATTCCCTCACCACATAACAGACACACAAATACCCCTCACTCACATCATTCCCTCACCACATAACAGACACACAAATGCCCCTCACTCACATCATTCCCGCATCACATAACAGACACACAAATACCCCTCACTCACATCATTCCCTCACCACATAACAGACACACAAATAACCCTCACTCACATCATTCCCTCACCACATAACAGACACACAAATACCCCTCACTCAAATCATTCCCTCACCACATAACAGACTCACAAATACCCCTCACTCACATCATTCCCTCACCACATACCAGACACACAAATGCCCCTCACTCACATAATTCCCTCATCACATAACAGACACACAAATACCCCTCACTCACATCATTCCCTCATCACATAACAGACACACAAATGCCCCTCACTCACATCATTCCCTCACCACATAACAGACACACAAATACCCTTCACTCACATCATTCCCTCACCACATAACACACACAAATACCCCTCACTCACATCATTCCCTCACCACATAACAGACACAAATACCCCCAATCACATCATTCCCTCACTACATAACAGACACACAAATACCCCTCACTCACATCATTCCCTCACCACATAACAGACACAAAAATACCCCTCACTCACATCATTCCCTCACCACATAACAGACGCACAAATACCCCTCACTCACATCATTCCCTCACCACATAACAGACACACAAATACCCCTCACTCACATCATTCCCTCACCACATAACAGACACACAAATACCCCTCACTCACATCATTCCCTCACCACATAACAGACACACAAATACCCCTCACTCACCTCATTCCCTCATCACATAACAGACACACAAATACACCTAACTCACATCAATCCCTCACCACATAACAGACACACAATACCCCTCACTCACATCATTCCCTCACCACATAACAGACACACAAATACCCCTCACTCACATCATTCCCTCACCACATAACAGACACACAAATGCCCTTCACTCACATCATTCCCTCATCACATAACAGATGCACAAATACCCCTCACTCACCTCATTCCCTCATAACATAACAGACACACAAATACCCCTCACTCACCTCATTCCCTCATAACATAACAGACACACAAATACCCCTCACTCACATCATTCCCTCACCACATAACAGACAAACAAATACCCCTCACTCACATCATTCCCTCACCACATAACAGACACACAAATACCCCTCTCTCACATCATTCCCTCACCACATAACAGACACACAAATACCCCTCACTCACATCATTCCCTCACCACATAACAGACACAAATACCCCCACTCACATCATTCCCTCACTACATAACAGACACACAAATACCCCTTACTCACATGATTCTCTCACCACATAACAGACACACAAATACCCTTCACTCACATGATTCCCTCACCACATAACAGACACACAAATACCCCTCACTCACATCATTCCCTCACCACATAACAGACAAATACACCCACTCACATCATTCCCTCACTACATAACAGACACACAAATACCCCTCACTCACATGATTCCCTCACCACATAACAGACACACAAATACCCCTCACTCACATCATTCCCTCACCATTTAACAGACACACAAATACCCCTCACTCACATCATTCCCTCACCACATAACAGACACACAAATACCCCTCACTCACATCATTCCCTCACCACATAACAGACACACAAATACCCCTCACTCACATCATTCCCTCACCACATAAAAGACACACAAATACCCCTCACTCAAATCTTTCCCTCACCACATAACAGACACACAAATACCCCTCACTCACATCATTCCCTCACCACATAACAGACACACAAATGCCCCTCACTCACATTATTCCCTCATCACATAACAGACACACAAATGCCCCTCACTCACATCATTCCCTCATCACATAACAGACACACAAATACCCCTCACTCACATCATTCCCTCACCACATAACAGACACACAAATATCCATCACTCACATCATTCCCTCACCACATAACACACACAAATACCCCTCACTCACATCATTCGCTCTCCACATAACAGACATACAAATACCCCACACTCACATCATTACCTCACCACATAACAGACACAAATACCCCTCTCTCACATCATTCCCTCACTACATAACAGACACACAAATACCCCTTACTCACATGATTCTCTCACCACATAACAGACACACAAATACCCTTCACTCACATGATTCCCTCACCACATAACAGACACACAAATACCCCTCACTCACATCATTCCCTCACCACATAACAGACACAAATACACCCACTCACATCATTCCCTCACTACATAACAGACACACAAATACCCCTCACTCACATGATTCCCTCACCACATAACAGACACACAAATACCCCTCACTCACATCATTCCCTCACCATATAACAGACACACAAATACCCCTCACTCATATCATTCCCTCACCACATAACAGACACACAAATACCCCTCACTCACATGATTCCCTCACAACATACCAGACACACAAATACCCCTCACTCACATCATTCCCTCACCACATAACAGACACACAAATGCCCCTCACTCACATCATTCCCTCATCACATAACAGACACACAAATACCCCTCACTCACATCATTCCCTCACCACATAACAGGCACACAAATACCCCTCACTCACATCATTCCCTCACCACATAACAGACACACAAATACCCCTCACTCAAATCATTCCCTCACCACATAACAGACTCACAAATACCCCTCACTCACATCATTCCCTCACCACATACCAGACACACAAATGCCCCTCACTCACATCATTCCCTCATCACATAACAGACACACAAATACCCCTCACTCACATCATTCCATCATCACATAACAGACACACAAATGCCCCTCACTCACATCATTCCCTAACCACATAACAGACACACAAATACCCTTCACTCACATCATTCCCTCACCACATAACACACACAAATACCCCTCACTCACATCATTCCCTCACCACATAACAGACACAAATACCCCCAATCACATCACTCCCTCACTACATAACAGACACACAAATACCCGTCACTCACATCATTCCCTGACCACATAACAGACACAAAAATACACCTCACTCACATCATTCCCTCACCACATAACAGACGCACAAATACCCCTCACTCACATCATTCCCTCAACACATAACAGACACACAAAAGCCCTTCACTCACATGATTCCCTCATCACATAATAGACGCACAAATACCCCTCACTCACCTCATTCCCTCAACACATAACAGATACACAAAAGCCCCTCACTCACATGATTCCCTCATCACATAATAGACGCACAAATACCCCTCACTCACCTCATTCCCTCATCACATAACAGACACACAAATACCCCTCACTCACATCATTCCCTCACCACATAACAGACACACAAATACCCCTCACTCACCTCATTCCCTCATCACATAACAGACACGCAAATACCCCTCACTCACATCATTCCCTCACCACATAACAGACACACAAATACCCCTCACTCACATCATTCCCTCACCACATACCAGACACACAAATACCCCTCACTCACAACATTCCCTCACCACATAACAGACACACAAATACTCCTCACTCAAATAATTCCCTCACCACATAACAGACACACAAATACCCCTCACTCACATCATTCCATCACCACATAACAGACACACAAATGCCCCTCACTCACATCATTCCCTCATAAAATGACAGACACACAAATACCCCTCACTCACATGAGTCCCTCACCACATGACAGACACACAAATACCCCTCACTCACATCATTCCCTCACCACATAACAGACACACAAATACCCTTCACTCACATCATTCCCTCACCACTTAACACACACAAATACCCCTCACTCACATCATTCCCTCACCACATAACAGACATACAAATACCCCTCACTCACATCATTCCCTCACCACATAACAGACACAAATACCGCCACTCACATCATTCCCTCACTACATAACAGACACACAAATACCCCTTACTGACATGATTCCCTCACCACATAACAGACACACAAATACCCTTCACTCACATGATTCCCTCACCACATAACATACACACAAATACCCCTCTCTCACATCATTCCCTCACCACATAACAGACACAAATACCCCCACTGACATCATTCCCTCACTACATAACAGACACGCAAATACCCCTCACTCACATGATTCCCTCACCACATAACAGACACACAAATACCCCTCACTCACATCATTCCCTCACCATATAACAGACACACAAATACCACTCACTCACATCTTTCCCTCACCACATAACAGACACACAAATACCCCTCACTCATATCATTCCCTCTTCACATAACAGACACACAAATACCCCTCACTCACATTATTCCCTCACCACATAGCAGACACACAAATACCCCTCACTCACATCATTCCCTCACCACATAACAGACACACAAATACCCCTCACTCACAACATTCCCTCTCCACATAACAGACACACAAATACCCCTCACTCACATAATTCCCTCACCACATAACAGACACACAAATACCCCTTACTCAAATAATTCCCTCACCACATAACAGACACACAAATACCCCTCACTCACATAATTCCATCACCACATAACAGACACACAAATGCCCCTCACTCACATCATTCCCTCATCAAATGACAGACACACAAATAACCCTCACTCACATGATTCCCTCATCACATAACAGACACACAAATACTCCTCACTCACATCATTCCCTCACCACATAACACACACAAATACCCCTCACTCACATCATTCCCTCACCACATAACAGACGCACAAATACCCCTCACTCACCTCATTCCCTCATCACATAACAGACACACAAATACCCCTCACTCACATCATTCCCTCACCACATAACAGACGCACAAATACCCCTCACTCACCTCATTCCTTCATCACATAACAGACACACAAATACCCCTCACTCACATCATTCCCTCACCACATAACAGACACACAAATACCCCTCACTCACATCATTCCCTCACCACATAACAGACACACAAATACCCCTCACTCACAACATTCCCTCACCACATAAAAGACACACAAATACCCCTCACTCACATAATTCCCTCACCACATAACAGACGTACAAATACCGCTCACTCAAATAATTCCCTCACCACATAACAGACACACAAATACCCTTCACTCACCTCATTCCATCAGCACATAACAGACACACAAATGCCCCTCACTCACATCATTCCCTCATCACATAACACACACAAATACCCCTCACTCACATAATTCCCTCACCACATAACATACACAAATACACCCACTCACATCATTCCCTCACTACATAACAGAAACAAATACCCCCACTCACATCATTCCCTCACTACATAACCAACACACAAATACCCCTCACTCACATGATTCCCTCACCACATATAGGACACACAAATACCCCTCACTCACATCATTCCCTCACAACATAACAGAAACAAATACCCCCACTCACATCATTCCCTCACTACATAAGCAACACACAAATACCCCTCACTCACATGATTCCCTCACCACATAACAGACACACAAATACCCCCCACTCACATCATTCCCTCACCAGTTAACAGACACACAAATACCCCTTACTCACATGATTCCCTCATCACATAACAGACACACAAATACCCTTCACTAACATGATTCCCTCACCACATAACAGACACACAAATAACCCTCACTCACATCATTCCCTCACCACATAACAGACACAAATACCCCCACTCACATCATTCCCTCACTACATAACAGACACACAAATACCCCTCACTCACATGATTCCCTCACCACATAACAGACACACAAATACCCATCACTCACATCATTCCCTCACCATATAACAGACACACAAATACCCCTCACTCACATAATTCCCTCACCACATAACAGACACACAAATACCCCTCACTCACATCATTCTCTCACCACATAACAGACACACAAATAACCCTCACTCACATCATTCCCTCACCACATAACAGACACACAATTACCCCTCACTCACATCATTCCCTCACCACATAACAGACACACAAATGCCCCTCACTCACATCATTCCCTCATCACATAACAGACACACATATACCCCTCACTCACATGAGTCCCTCACCACATAACAGACACACAAATGCCCCTCACTCACATCATTCCCTCACCTCATAACAGACACACAAATACCCGTCACTCACATCATTCCCTCACCACATAACACACACAAAAACCCCTCACTCACATCATTCCCTCACCACATAACAGACACACAAATACCCCTCACTCACATAATACCCTCGCCACATAACAGACACAAATACCCCCACTCACATCATTCCCTCACTACATAACAGACACACAAATACACCTTACTCACATGATTCCCTCACCACATAACAGACACACAAATACCCTTCACTCACATGATTCCCTCACCACATAACAGACACACAAAAACCCCTCACTCACATCATTCCCTCACAACATAAAGGACACAAATACCCCCACTCACATCATTCCCTCACTACATAACAGACACACAAATATCCCTTACTCAAATAATTCCCTCACCACATAACAGACACACAAATACCCCTCACTCACATCATTCCATCACCACATAACAGACACACAAATGCCCCTCACTCACATCATTCCCTCATCAAATGACAGACACACAAATACCCCTCACTCACATGATTCCCTCATCACATAACAGACACACAAATACCCCTCACTCACATAATTCCCTCACCACATTACAGACACACAAATACCCCTCACTCACCTCATTCCCTCATCACATAACAGACACACAAATACCCCTCACTCACATCATTCCCTCACCACATTACAGACACACAAATACCCCTCACTCACATCATTCCCTCACCACATAACAGACACACAAATACCCCTCACTCACAACATTCCCTCACCACATAACAGACACACAAATACCCCTCACTCACATAATTCCCTCACCACATAACAGACACACAAACACCCCTCACTCAAATAATTCCCTCACCACATAACAGACACACAAATACCCTTCACTCACCTCATTCCATCAGCACATAACAGACACACAAATGCCCCTCACTCACATCATTCCCTCATCAAATGACAGACACACAAATACCCCTCACTCACATGAGTCCCTCACCACATGACAGACACACAAATACCCCTCACTCACATCATTCACTCACCACATAACAGACACACAAATACCCTTCACTCACATCATTCCCTCACCACATAACACACACAAATACCCCTCACTCACATCATTCCCTCACCACATGACAGACATACAAATACCCCTCACTCACATCATTCCCTCACCACATAACAGACACAAATACCCCCACTCACATCATTTCCTCACTACATAACAGACACACAAATAACCCTTACTCACATGATTCCCTCATCACATAACAGACACACAAATACCCTTCACTCACATGATTCCCTCACCACATCAGACACACAAATACCCCTCACTCACATCATTCCCTCACCACATAACAGACACAAAACCCCCCACTCACATCATTCCCTCACTACATAACAGACACACAAATACCCCTCACTCACATGATTCCCTCACCACATAACAGACACACAAATACCCCTCACTCACATCATTCCCTCACCATATAACAGACACACAAATACCCCTCACTCACATCATTCCCTCACCACATAACAGACACACAAATACCCCTCACTCACATCATTCCCTCACCACATAACAGACACACAAATACCCCTCACTCACATCATTCCCTCACCACATAACAGACACACAAATGCCGCTCAATCGCATCATTCCCTCATCACATAACAGACGCACAAATACCCCTCACTCACCTCATTCCCTCATCACATAACAGACACACAAATACCACTCACTCACATCATTCCCTCACCACATAACAGACACACAAATACCCCTCACTCACATCATTCCCTCACCACATAACAGACACACAAATACCCCTCACTCAAATCTTTCCCTCACCACATAACAGACACAAATACCGCCACTCACATCATTCCCTCACCACATAACACACACAAATACCCCTCACTCACATCATTCCCTCTCCACATAACAGACATACAAATACCCCACACTCACATCATTCCCTCACCACATAACAGACACAAATACCCCCACTCACATCATTCCCTCACTACATAACAGACACACAAATACCCCTTACTCACATGATTCTCTCACCACATAACAGACACACAAATACCCTTCACTCACATGATTCCCTCACCACATAACAGACACACAAATACCCCTCACTCACATCATTCCCTCACCACATAACAGACACAAATACACCCACTCACATCATTCCCTCAATACATAACAGACACACAAATACCCCTCACTCACATGATTCCCTCACCACATAACAGACACACAAATACCCCTCACTCACATCATTCCCTCACCATATAACAGACACACAAATACCCCTCACTCACATCATTCTCTCACCACATAACAGACACACAAATACCCCTCACTCACATGATTCCCTCACCACATAACAGACACACAAATACCCCTCACTCACATCATTCCCTCACCACATAACAGACACACAAATGCCCCTCACTCACATCATTCCCGCATCACATAACAGACACACAAATACCCCTCACTCACATCATTCCCTCACCACATAACAGACACACAAATAACCCTCACTCACATCATTCCCTCACCACATAACAGACACACAAATACCCCTCACTCAAATCATTCCCTCACCACATAACAGACTCACAAATACCCCTCACTCACATCATTCCCTCACCACATACCAGACACACAAATGCCCCTCTCTCACATAATTCCCTCATCACATAACAGACACACAAATACCCCTCACTCACATCATTCCCTCATCACATAACAGACACACAAATGCCCCTCACTCACATCATTCCCTCACCACATAACAGACACACAAATACCCTTCACTCACATCATTCCCTCACCACATAACACACACAAATACCCCTCACTCACATCATTCCCTCACCACATAACAGACACAAATACACCCAATCACATCATTCCCTCACTACATAACAGACACACAAATACCCCTCACTCACATCATTCCCTCACCACATAACAGACACAAAAATACCCCTCACTCACATCATTCCCTCACCACATAACAGACGCACAAATAACCCTCACTCACATCATTCCCTCACCACATAACAGACACACAAATACCCCTCACTCACATCATTCCCTCACCACATAACAGACACACAAATACCCCTCACTCACATCATTCCCTCACCACATAACAGACACACAAATACCCCTCACTCACCTCATTCCCTCATCACATAACAGACACACAAATACACCTCACTCACATCAATCCCTCACCACATAACAGACACACAATACCCCTCACTCACATCATTCCCTCACCAGATAACAGACACACAAATACCCCTCACTCACATCATTCCCTCACCACATAACAGACACACAAATACCCCTCACTCACATCATTCCCTCACCACATAACAGACACACAAATGCCCTTCACTCACATCATTCCCTCATCACATAACAGATGCACAAATACCCCTCACTCACCTCATTCCCTCATAACATAACAGACACACAAATACCCCTCACTCACATCATTCCCTCACCACATAACAGACAAACAAATACCCCTCACTCACATCATTCCCTCACCACATAACAGACACACAAATACCCCTCTCTCACATCATTCCCTCACCACATAACAGACACACAAATACCCCTCACTCACATCATTCCCTCACCACATAACAGACACAAATACCCCCACTCACATCATTCCCTCACTACATAACAGACACACAAATACCCCTTACTCACATGATTCTCTCACCACATAACAGACACACAAATACCCTTCACTCACATGATTCCCTCACCACATAACAGACACACAAATAACCCTCACTCACATCATTCCCTCACCACATAACAGACAAATACACCCACTCACATCATTCCCTCACTACATAACAGACACACAAATACCCCTCACTCACAAGATTCCCTCACCACATAACAGACACACAAATACCCCTCACTCACATCATTCCCTCACCATTTAACAGACACACAAATACCCCTCACTCACATCATTCCCTCACCACATAACAGACACACAAATACCCCTCACTCACATCATTCCCTCACCACATAACAGACACACAAATACCCCTCACTCACATCATTCCCTCACCACATAACAGACACACAAATGCCCCTCACTCACATTATTCCCTCATCACATAACAGACACACAAATGCCCCTCACTCACATCATTCCCTCATCACATAACAGACACACAAATACCCCTCACTCACATCATTCCCTCACCACATAACAGACACACAAATACCCTTCACTCACATCATTCCCTCACCACATAACACATACAAATACCCCTCACTCACATCATTCGCTCTCCACATAACAGACATACAAATACCCCACACTCACATCATTACCTCACCACATAACAGACACAAATACCCCTCTCTCACATCATTCCCTCACTACATAACAGACACACAAATACCCCTTACTCACATGATTCTCTCACCACATAACAGACACACAAATACCCTTCACTCACATGATTCCCTCACCACATAACAGACACACAAATACCCCTCACTCACATCATTCCCTCACCACATAACAGACACAAATACAACCACTCACATCATTCCCTCACTACATAACAGACACACAAATACCCCTCACTCACATGATTCCCTCACCACATAATAGACAAACAAATACCCCTCACTCACATCATTCCCTCACCATATAACAGACACACAAATACCCCTCACTCATATCATTCCCTCACCACATAACAGACACACAAATACCCCTCACTCACATGATTCCCTCACAACATACCAGACACACAAATACCCCTCACTCACATCATTCCCTCACCACATAACAGACACACAAATGCCCCTCACTCACATCATTCCCTCAACACATAACAGACACACAAATACCCCTCACTCACATCATTCCCTCACCACATAACAGGCACACAAATACCCCTCACTCACATCATTCCCTCACCACATAACAGACACACAAATACCCCTCACTCAAATCATTCCCTCACCACATAACAGACTCACAAATACCCCTCACTCACATCATTCCCTCACCACATACCAGACACACAAATGCCCCTCACTCACATCATTCCCTCATCACATAACAGACACACAAATACCCCTCACTCACATCATTCCATCATCACATAACAGACACACAAATGCCCCTCACTCACATCATTCCCTCACCACATAACAGACACACAAATACCCTTCACTCACATCATTCCCTCACCACATAACACACACAAATACCCCTCACTCACATCATTCCCTCACCACATAACAGACACAAATACCCCCAATCACATCACTCCCTCACTACATAACAGACACACAAATACCCGTCACTCACATCATTCCCTGACCACATAACAGACACAAAAATACACCTCACTCACATCATTCCCTCACCACATAACAGACGCACAAATACCCCTCACTCACATCATTCCCTCAACACATAACAGACACACAAAAGCCCTTCACTCACATGATTCCCTCATCACATAATAGACGCACAAATACCCCTCACTCACCTCATTCCCTCAACACATAACAGATACACAAAAGCCCCTCACTCACATGATTCCCTCATCACATAATAGACGCACAAATACCCCTCACTCACCTCATTCCCTCATCACATAACAGACACACAAATACCCCTCACTCACATCATTCCCTCACCACATAACAGACGCACAAATACCCCTCACTCACCTCATTCCCTCATCACATAACAGACACGCAAATACCCCTCACTCACATCATTCCCTCACCACATAACAGACACACAAATACCCCTCACTCACATCATTCCCTCACCACATACCAGACACACAAATACCCCTCACTCACAACATTCCCTCACCACATAACAGACACACAAATACTCCTCACTCAAATAATTCCCTCACCACATAACAGACACACAAATACCCCTCACTCACATCATTCCATCACCACATAACAGACACACAAATGCCCCTCACTCACATCATTCCCTCATCAAATGACAGACACACAAATACCCCTCACTCACATGAGTCCCTCACCACATGACAGACACACAAATACCCCTCACTCACATCATTCCCTCACCACATAACAGACACACAAATACCCTTCACTCACATCATTCCCTCACCACTTAACACACACAAATACCCCTCACTCACATCATTCCCTCACCACATAACAGACATACAAATACCCCTCACTCACATCATTCCCTCACCACATAACAGACACAAATACCGCCACTCACATCATTCCCTCACTACATAACAGACACACAAATACCCCTTACTGACATGATTCCCTCACCACATAACAGACACACAAATACCCTTCACTCACATGATTCCCTCACCACATAACATACACACAAATACACCTCTCTCACATCATTCCCTCACCACATAACAGACACAAATACCCCCACTCACATCATTCCCTCACTACATAACAGACACACAAATACCCCTCACTCACATGATTCCCTCACCACATAACAGACACACAAATACCCCTCACTCACATCATTCCCTCACCATATAACAGACACACAAATACCACTCACTCACATCTTTCCCTCACCACATAACAGACACACAAATACCCCTCACTCATATCATTCCCTCTTCACATAACAGACACACAAATACCCCTCACTCACATTATTCCCTCACCACATAGCAGACACACAAATACCCCTCACTCACATCATTCCCTCACCACATAACAGACACACAAATACCCCTCACTCACAACATTCCCTCTCCACATAACAGACACACAAATACCCCTCACTCACATAATTCCCTCACCACATAACAGACACACAAATACCCCTTACTCAAATAATTCCCTCACCACATAACAGACACACAAATACCCCTCACTCACATAATTCCATCACCACATAACAGACACACAAATGCCCCTCACTCACATCATTCCCTCATCAAATGACAGACACACAAATACCCCTCACTCACATGATTCCCTCATCACATAACAGACACACAACTACTCCTCACTCACATCATTCCCTCACCACATAACACACACAAATACCCCTCACTCACATCATTCCCTCACCACATAACAGACGCACAAATACCCCTCACTCACCTCATTCCCTCATCACATAACAGACACACAAATACCCCTCACTCACATCATTCCCTCACCACATAACAGACGCACAAATACCCCTCACTCACCTCATTCCTTCATCACATAACAGACACACAAATACCCCTCACTCACATCATTCCCTCACCACATAACAGACACACAAATACCCCTCACTCACATCATTCCCTCACCACATAACAGACACACAAATTCCCCTCACTCGCAACATTCCCTCACCACATAAAAGACACACAAATACCCCTCACTCACATAATTCCCTCACCACATAACAGACGTACAAATACCGCTCACTCAAATAATTCCCTCACCACATAACAGACACACAAATACCCTTCACTCACCTCATTCCATCAGCACATAACAGACACACAAATGCCCCTCACTCACATCATTCCCTCATCAAATGACAGACACACAAATACCCCTCACTCACATGAGTCCCTCACCACATGACAGACACACAAATACCCCTCACTCACATCATTCCCTCACCACATAACAGACACACAAATACCCTTCACTCACATCATTCCCTCACCACATAACACACACAAATACCCCTCACTCACATCATTCCCTCACCACATGACAGACATACAAATACCCCTCACTCACATCATTCCCTCACCAAATAACAGACACAAATACCCCCACTCACATCATTTCCTCACTACATAACAGACACACAAATACCCCTTACTGACAAGATTCCCTCATCACATAACAGACACACAAATACCCTTCACTCACATGATTCCCTCACCACATAACAGACACACAAATACCCCTCTCTCACATCATTCCCTCACCACATAACAGACACAAATACCCCCACTCACATCATTCCCTCACTACATAACAGACACACAAATACCCCTCACTCACATGATTCCCTCACCACATAACAGACACACAAATACCCCTCACTCACATCATTCCCTCACCACATAACAGACACACAAATAACCCTCACTCACATCATTCCCTCACCACATAACAGACACACAATTACCCCTCACTCACATCATTCCCTCACCACATAACAGACACACAAATGCCCCTCACTCACATCATTCCCTCATCACATAACAGACACACATATACCCCTCACTCACATGAGTCCCTCATCACATAACAGACACACAAATACCCCTCACTCACATCATTCCCTCACCACATAACAGACACACAAATACCCCTCACTCACATAATTCCCTCACCACATAACATACACAAATACCCCCACTCACATCATTCCCTCACTACATAACAGAAACAAATACCCCCACTCACATCATTCCCTCACTACATAACCAACACACAAATACCCCTCACTCACATGATTCCCTCACCACATATAGGACACACAAATACCCCTCACTCACATCATTCCCTCACAACATAACAGAAACAAATACCCCCACTCACATCATTCCCTCACTACATAAGCAACACACAAATACCCCTCACTCACATGATTCCCTCACCACATAATAGACACACAAATACCCCCCACTCACATCATTCCCTCACCAGTTAACAGACACACAAATACCCCTTACTCACATGATTCCCTCATCACATAACAGACACACAAATACCCTTCACTAACATGATTCCCTCACCACATAACAGACACACAAATACCCCTCACTCACATCATTCCCTCACCACATAACAGACACAAATACCCCCACTCACATCATTCCCTCACTATATAACAGACACACAAATACCCCTCACTCACATGATTCCCTCACCACATAACAGACACACAAATACCCATCACTCACATCATTCCCTCACCATATAACAGACACACAAATACCCCTCACTCACATAATTCCCTCACCACATAACAGACACACAAATACCCCTCACTCACATCATTCTCTCACCACATAACAGACACACAAATACCCCTCACTCACATCATTCCCTCACCACATAACAGACACACAATTACCCCTCACTCACATCATTCCCTCACCACATAACAGACACACAAATGCCCCTCACTCACATCATTCCCTCATCACATAACAGACACACATATACCCCTCACTCACATGAGTCCCTCACCACATAACAGACATACAAATGCCCCTCACTCACATCATTCGCTCACCACATAACAGACACACAAATACCCGTCACTCACATCATTCCCTCACCACATAACACACACAAAAACCCCTCACTCACATCATTCCCTCACCACATAACAGACACACAAATACCCCTCACTCACATAATACCCTCGCCACATAACAGACACAAATACCCCCACTCACATCATTCCCTCACTACATAACAGACACACAAATACCCCTTACTCACATGATTCCCTCACCACATAACAGACACACAAATACCCTTCACTCACATGATTCCCTCACCACATAACAGACACACAAAAACCCCTCACTCACATCATTCCCTCACAACATAAAGGACACAAATACCCCCACTCACATCATTCCCTCACTACATAACAGACACACAAATACCCCTTACTCAAATAATTCCCTCACCACATAACAGACACACAAATACCCCTCACTCACATCATTCCATCACCACATAACAGACACACAAATGCCCCTCACTCACATCATTCCCTCATCAAATGACAGACACACAAATACCCCTCACTCACATGATTCCGTCATCACATAACAGACACACAAATACCCCTCACTCACATAATTCCCTCACCACATTACAGACACACAAATACCCCTCACTCACCTCATTCCCTCATCACATAACAGACACACAAATACCCCTCACTCACATCATTCCCTCACCACATTACAGACACACAAATACCCCTCACTCACATCATTCCCTCACCACATAACAGAAACACAAATACCCCTCACTCACAACATTCCCTCACCACATAACAGACACACAAATACCCCTCACTCACATAATTCCCTCACCACATAACAGACACACAAACACCCCTCACTCAAATAATTCCCTCACCACATAACAGACACACAAATACCCTTCACTCACCTCATTCCATCAGCACATAACAGACACACAAATGCCCCTCACTCACATCATTCCCTCATCAAATGACAGACACACAAATACCCCTCACTCACATGAGTCCCTCACCACATGACAGACACACAAATACCCCTCACTCACATCATTCCCTCACCACATAACAGACACACAAATACCCTTCACTCACATCATTCCCTCACCACATAACACACACAAATACCCCTCACTCACATCATTCCCTCACCACATGACAGACATACAAATACCCCTCACTCACATCATTCCCTCACCACATAACAGACACAAATACCCCCACTCACATCATTTCCTCACTACATAACAGACACACAAATAACCCTTACTCACATGATTCCCTCATCACATAACAGACACACAAATACCCTTCACTCACATGATTCCCTCACCACATAACAGACACACAAATACCCCTCACTCACATCATTCCCTCACCACATAACAGACACAAAACCCCCCACTCACATCATTCCCTCACTACATAACAGACACACAAATACCCCTCACTCACATGATTCCCTCACCACATAACAGACACACAAATACCCCTCACTCACATCATTCCCTCACCATATAACAGACACACAAATACCCCTCACTCACATCATTCCCTCACCACATAACAGACACACAAATACCCCTCACTCACATCATTCCCTCACCACATAACAGACACACAAATACCCCTCACTCACATCATTCCCTCACCACATAACAGACACACAAATGCCGCTCAATCGCATCATTCCCTCATCACATAACAGACGCACAAATACCCCTCACTCACCTCATTCCCTCATCACATAACAGACACACAAATACCACTCACTCACATCATTCCCTCACCACATAACAGACACACAAATACCCCTCACTCACATCATTCCCTCACCACATAACAGACACACAAATACCCCTCACTCAAATCTTTCCCTCACCACATAACAGACACACATATACCCCTCACTCACATCATTCCCTCACCACATAACAGACACACAAATGCCCCTCACTCACATCATTCCCTCATCACAAAACAGACACACAAATGCCCCTCACTCACATCATTCCCTCACCACATAACATACACAAATACCCCCACTCACATCATTCCCTCACTACATAACAGAAAGAAATACCCCCACTCACATCATTCCCTCACTACATAACCAACACACAAATACCCCTCACTCACATGATTCCCTCACCACATATAGGACACACAAATACCCCTCACTCACATCATTCCCTCACAACATAACAGAAACAAATACCCCCACTCACATCATTCCCTCACTACATAACCAACACACAAATACCCCTCACTCACATGATTCCCTCACCACATAACATACACACAAATACCCCCCACTCACATCATTCCCTCACCAGTTAACAGACACACAAATACCCCTTACTCACATGATTCCCTCACCACATAACAGACACACAAATACCCTTCACTAACATGATTCCCTCACCACATAACAGACACACAAATACCCCTCACTCACATCATTCCCTCACCACATAACAGACACAAATACCCCCACTCACATCATTCCCTCACTACATAACAGACACACAAATACCCCTCACTCACATGATTCCCTCACCACATAACAGACACACAAATACCCATCACTCACATCATTCCCTCACCATATAACAGACACACAAATACCCCTCACTCACATAATTCCCTCACCACATAACAGACACACAAATACCCCTCACTCACATCATTCTCTCACCACATAACAGACACACAAATATCCCTCACTCACATCATTCCCTCACCACATAACAGACACACAATTACCCCTCACTCACATCATTCCCTCACCACATAACAGATACACAAATGCCCCTCACTCACATCATTCCCTCATCACATAACAGACACACATATACCCTTCACTCACATGAGTCCCTCACCACATAACAGACACACAAAAGCCCCTCACTCACATCATTCCCTCACAACATAACAGACACACAAATACCCGTCACTCACATCATTCCCTCACCACATAACACACACAAATACCCCTCACTCACATCATTCCCTCACCACATAACAGACACACAAATACCCCTCACTCACATAATACCCTCGCCACATAACAGACACAAATACCCCCACTCACATCATTCCCTCACTACATAACAGACACACAAATACCCCTTACTCACATGATTCCCTCACCACATAACAGACACACAAATACCCTTCACTCACATGATTCCCTCACCACATAACAGACACACAAAAACCCCTCACTCACATCATTCCCTCACAACATAAAGGACACAAATACCCCCACTCACATCATTCCCTCACTACATAACAGACACACAAATACCCCTTACTCAAATAATTCCCTCACCACATAACAGACACACAAATACCCCTCACTCACATCATTCCATCACCACATAACAGACACACAAATGCCCCTCACTCACATCATTCCCTCATCAAATGACAGACACACAAATACCCCTCACTCACATGATTCCCTCATCACATAACAGACACACAAATACCCCTCGCTCACATCATTCCCTCACCACATAACACACACAAATACCCCTCACTCACATCATTCCCTCACCACATAACAGACGCACAAATACCCCTCACTCACCTCATTCCCTCATCACATAACAGACACACAAATACCCCTCACTCACATCATTCCCTCACCACATAACAGACGCACAAATACCCCTCACTCACCTCATTCCCTCATCACATAACAGACACACAAATACCCCTCACTCACATCATTCCCTCACCACATAACAGACAAACAAATACCCCTCACTCACATCATTCCCTCACCACATAACAGACACACAAATACCCCTCTCTCACATCATTCCCTCACCACATAACAGACACACAAATACCCCTCACTCACATCATTCCCTCACCACATAACAGACACAAATACCCCCACTCACATCATTCCCTCACTACATAACAGACACACAAATACCCCTTACTCACATGATTCTCTCACCACATAACAGACACACAAATACCCTTCACTCACATGATTCCCTCACCACATAACAGACACACAAATACCCCTCACTCACATCATTCCCTCACCACATAACAGACAAATACACCCACTCACATCATTCCCTCACTACATAACAGACACACAAATACCCCTCACTCACAAGATTCCCTCACCACATAACAGACACACAAATACCCCTCACTCACATCATTCCCTCACCATTTAACAGACACACAAATACCCCTCACTCACATCATTCCCTCACCACATAACAGACACACAAATACCCCTCACTCACATCATTCCCTCACCACATAACAGACACACAAATACCCCTCACTCACATCATTCCCTCACCACATAACAGACACACAAATGCCCCTCACTCACATTATTCCCTCATCACATAACAGACACACAAATGCCCCTCACTCACATCATTCCCTCATCACATAACAGACACACAAATACCCCTCACTCACATCATTCCCTCACCACATAACAGACACACAAATACCCTTCACTCACATCATTCCCTCACCACATAACACACACAAATACCCCTCACTCACATCATTCGCTCTCCACATAACAGACATACAAATACCCCACACTCACATCATTACCTCACCACATAACAGACACAAATACCCCTCTCTCACATCATTCCCTCACTACATAACAGACACACAAATACCCCTTACTCACATGATTCTCTCACCACATAACAGACACACAAATACCCTTCACTCACATGATTCCCTCACCACATAACAGACACACAAATACCCCTCACTCACATCATTCCCTCACCACATAACAGACACAAACACACCCACTCACATCATTCCCTCACTACATAACAGACACACAAATACCCCTCACTCACATGATTCCCTCACCACATAATAGACAAACAAATACCCCTCACTCACATCATTCCCTCACCATATAACAGACACACAAATACCCCTCACTCATATCATTCCCTCACCACATAACAGACACACAAATACCCCTCACTCACATGATTCCCTCACAACATACCAGACACACAAATACCCCTCACTCACATCATTCCCTCACCACATAACAGACACACAAATGCCCCTCACTCACATCATTCCCTCATCACATAACAGACACACAAATACCCCTCACTCACATCATTCCCTCACCACATAACAGGCACACAAATACCCCTCACTCACATCATTCCCTCACCACATAACAGACACACAAATACCCCTCACTCAAATCATTCCCTCACCACATAACAGACTCACAAATACCCCTCACTCACATCATTCCCTCACCACATACCAGACACACAAATGCCCCTCACTCACATCATTCCCTCATCACATAACAGACACACAAATACCCCTCACTCACATCATTCCATCATCACATAACAGACACACAAATGCCCCTCACTCACATCATTCCCTCACCACATAACAGACACACAAATACCCTTCACTCACATCATTCCCTCACCACATAACACACACAAATACCCCTCACTCACATCATTCCCTCACCACATAACAGACACAAATACCCCCAATCACATCACTCCCTCACTACATAACAGACACACAAATACCCGTCACTCACATCATTCCCTGACCACATAACAGACACAAAAATACACCTCACTCACATCATTCCCTCACCACATAACAGACGCACAAATACCCCTCACTCACATCATTCCCTCAACACATAACAGACACACAAAAGCCCTTCACTCACATGATTCCCTCATCACATAATAGACGCACAAATACCCCTCACTCACCTCATTCCCTCAACACATAACAGATACACAAAAGCCCCTCACTCACATGATTCCCTCATCACATAATAGACGCACAAATACCCCTCACTCACCTCATTCCCTCATCACATAACAGACACACAAATACCCCTCACTCACATCATTCCCTCACCACATAACAGACGCACAAATACCCCTCACTCACCTCATTCCCTCATCACATAACAGACACGCAAATACCCCTCACTCACATCATTCCCTCACCACATAACAGACACACAAATACCCCTCACTCACATCATTCCCTCACCACATACCAGACACACAAATACCCCTCACTCACAACATTCCCTCACCACATAACAGACACACAAATACTCCTCACTCAAATAATTCCCTCACCACATAACAGACACACAAATACCCCTCACTCACATCATTCCATCACCACATAACAGACACACAAATGCCCCTCACTCACATCATTCCCTCATCAAATGACAGACACACAAATACCCCTCACTCACATGAGTCCCTCACCACATGACAGACACACAAATACCCCTCACTCACATCATTCCCTCACCACATAACAGACACACAAATACCCTTCACTCACATCATTCCCTCACCACTTAACACACACAAATACCCCTCACTCACATCATTCCCTCACCACATAACAGACATACAAATACCCCTCACTCACATCATTCCCTCACCACATAACAGACACAAATACCGCCACTCACATCATTCCCTCACTACATAACAGACACACAAATACCCCTTACTGACATGATTCCCTCACCACATAACAGACACACAAATACCCTTCACTCACATGATTCCCTCACCACATAACATACACACAAATACACCTCTCTCACATCATTCCCTCACCACATAACAGACACAAATACCCCCACTCACATCATTCCCTCACTACATAACAGACACACAAATACCCCTCACTCACATGATTCCCTCACCACATAACAGACACACAAATACCCCTCACTCACATCATTCCCTCACCATATAACAGACACACAAATACCACTCACTCACATCTTTCCCTCACCACATAACAGACACACAAATACCCCTCACTCATATCATTCCCTCTTCACATAACAGACACACAAATACCCCTCACTCACATTATTCCCTCACCACATAGCAGACACACAAATACCCCTCACTCACATCATTCCCTCACCACATAACAGACACACAAATACCCCTCACTCACAACATTCCCTCTCCACATAACAGACACACAAATACCCCTCACTCACATAATTCCCTCACCACATAACAGACACACAAATACCCCTTACTCAAATAATTCCCTCACCACATAACAGACACACAAATACCCCTCACTCACATAATTCCATCACCACATAACAGACACACAAATGCCCCTCACTCACATCATTCCCTCATCAAATGACAGACACACAAATACCCCTCACTCACATGATTCCCTCATCACATAACAGACACACAAATACTCCTCACTCACATCATTCCCTCACCACATAACACACACAAATACCCCTCACTCACATCATTCCCTCACCACATAACAGACGCACAAATACCCCTCACTCACCTCATTCCCTCATCACATAACAGACACACAAATACCCCTCACTCACATCATTCCCTCACCACATAACAGACGCACAAATACCCCTCACTCACCTCATTCCTTCATCACATAACAGACACACAAATACCCCTCACTCACATCATTCCCTCACCACATAACAGACACACAAATACCCCTCACTCACATCATTCCCTCACCACATAACAGACACACAAATTCCCCTCACTCACAACATTCCCTCACCACATAAAAGACACACAAATACCCCTCACTCACATAATTCCCTCACCACATAACAGACGTACAAATACCGCTCACTCAAATAATTCCCTCACCACATAACAGACACACAAATACCCTTCACTCACCTCATTCCATCAGCACATAACAGACACACAAATGCCCCTCACTCACATCATTCCCTCATCAAATGACAGACACACAAATACCCCTCACTCACATGAGTCCCTCACCACATGACAGACACACAAATACCCCTCACTCACATCATTCCCTCACCACATAACAGACACACAAATACCCTTCACTCACATCATTCCCTCACCACATAACACACACAAATACCCCTCACTCACATCATTCCCTCACCACATGACAGACATACAAATACCCCTCACTCACATCATTCCCTCACCAAATAACAGACACAAATACCCCCACTCACATCATTTCCTCACTACATAACAGACACACAAATACCCCTTACTGACAAGATTCCCTCATCACATAACAGACACACAAATACCCTTCACTCACATGATTCCCTCACCACATAACAGACACACAAATACCCCTCTCTCACATCATTCCCTCACCACATAACAGACACAAATACCCCCACTCACATCATTCCCTCACTACATAACAGACACACAAATACCCCTCACTCACATGATTCCCTCACCACATAACAGACACACAAATACCCCTCACTCACATCATTCCCTCACCATATAACAGACACACAAATACCACTCACTCACATCTTTCCCTCACCACATAACAGACACACAAATACACCTCACTCATATCATTCCCTCTTCACATAACAGACACACAAATGCCCCTCACTCACATCATTCCCTCATCACATAACAGACACACAAATACCCCTCACTCACATCATTCCCTCATCACATAACAGACACACAAATACCCCTCACTCACATCATTCCCTCACCACATAACAGACACACAAATACCCCTCACTCACATAATTCCCTCACCACATAACATACACAAATACCCCCACTCACATCATTCCCTCACTACATAACAGAAACAAATACCCCCACTCACATCATTCCCTCACTACATAACCAACACACAAATACCCCTCACTCACATGATTCCCTCACCACATATAGGACACACAAATACCCCTCACTCACATCATTCCCTCACAACATAACAGAAACAAATACCCCCACTCACATCATTCCCTCACTACATAAGCAACACACAAATACCCCTCACTCACATGATTCCCTCACCACATAACAGACACACAAATACCCCCCACTCACATCATTCCCTCACCAGTTAACAGACACACAAATACCCCTTACTCACATGATTCCCTCATCACATAACAGACACACAAATACCCTTCACTAACATGATTCCCTCACCACATAACAGACACACAAATACCCCTCACTCACATCATTCCCTCACCACATAACAGACACAAATACCCCCACTCACATCATTCCCTCACTATATAACAGACACACAAATACCCCTCACTCACATGATTCCCTCACCACATAACAGACACACAAATACCCATCACTCACATCATTCCCTCACCATATAACAGACACACAAATACCCCTCACTCACATAATTCCCTCACCACATAACAGACACACAAATACCCCTCACTCACATCATTCTCTCACCACATAACAGACACACAAATACCCCTCACTCACATCATTCCCTCACCACATAACAGACACACAATTACCCCTCACTCACATCATTCCCTCACCACATAACAGACACACAAATGCCCCTCACTCACATCATTCCCTCATCACATAACAGACACACATATACCCCTCACTCACATGAGTCCCTCACCACATAACAGACATACAAATGCCCCTCACTCACATCATTCCCTCACCACATAACAGACACACAAATACCCGTCACTCACATCATTCCCTCACCACATAACACACACAAAAACCCCTCACTCACATCATTCCCTCACCACATAACAGACACACAAATACCCCTCACTCACATAATACCCTCGCCACATAACAGACACAAATACCCCCACTCACATCATTCCCTCACTACATAACAGACACACAAATACCCCTTACTCACATGATTCCCTCACCACATAACAGACACACAAATACCCTTCACTCACATGATTCCCTCACCACATAACAGACACACAAAAACCCCTCACTCACATCATTCCCTCACAACATAAAGGACACAAATACCCCCACTCACATCATTCCCTCACTACATAACAGACACACAAATACCCCTTACTCAAATAATTCCCTCACCACATAACAGACACACAAATACCCCTCACTCACATCATTCCATCACCACATAACAGACACACAAATGCCCCTCACTCACATCATTCCCTCATCAAATGACAGACACACAAATACCCCTCACTCACATGATTCCGTCATCACATAACAGACACACAAATACCCCTCACTCACATAATTCCCTCACCACATTACAGACACACAAATACCCCTCACTCACCTCATTCCCTCATCACATAACAGACACACAAATACCCCTCACTCACATCATTCCCTCACCACATTACAGACACACAAATACCCCTCACTCACATCATTCCCTCACCACATAACAGAAACACAAATACCCCTCACTCACAACATTCCCTCACCACATAACAGACACACAAATACCCCTCACTCACATAATTCCCTCACCACATAACAGACACACAAACACCCCTCACTCAAATAATTCCCTCACCACATAACAGACACACAAATACCCTTCACTCACCTCATTCCATCAGCACATAACAGACACACAAATGCCCCTCACTCACATCATTCCCTCATCAAATGACAGACACACAAATACCCCTCACTCACATGAGTCCCTCACCACATGACAGACACACAAATACCCCTCACTCACATCATTCCCTCACCACATAACAGACACACAAATACCCTTCACTCACATCATTCCCTCACCACATAACACACACAAATACCCCTCACTCACATCATTCCCTCACCACATGACAGACATACAAATACCCCTCACTCACATCATTCCCTCACCACATAACAGACACAAATACCCCCACTCACATCATTTCCTCACTACATAACAGACACACAAATAACCCTTACTCACATGATTCCCTCATCACATAACAGACACACAAATACCCTTCACTCACATGATTCCCTCACCACATAACAGACACACAAATACCCCTCACTCACATCATTCCCTCACCACATAACAGACACAAAACCCCCCACTCACATCATTCCCTCACTACATAACAGACACACAAATACCCCTCACTCACATGATTCCCTCACCACATAACAGACACACAAATACCCCTCACTCACATCATTCCCTCACCATATAACAGACACACAAATACCCCTCACTCACATTATTCCCTCACCACATAACAGACACACAAATACCCCTCACTCACATCATTCCCTCACCACATAACAGACACACAAATACCACTCACTCACATCATTCCCTCACCACATAACAGACACACAAATGCCGCTCAATCGCATCATTCCCTCATCACATAACAGACGCACAAATACCCCTCACTCACCTCATTCCCTCATCACATAACAGACACACAAATACCACTCACTCACATCATTCCCTCACCACATAACAGACACACAAATACCCCTCACTCACATCATTCCCTCACCACATAACAGACACACAAATACCCCTCACTCAAATCTTTCCCTCACCACATAACAGACACACATATACCCCTCACTCACATCATTCCCTCACCACATAACAGACACACAAATGCCCCTCACTCACATCATTCCCTCATCACATAACAGACACACAAATGCCCCTCACTCACATCATTCCCTCACCACATAACATACACAAATACCCCCACTCACATCATTCCCTCACTACATAACAGAAAGAAATACCCCCACTCACATCATTCCCTCACTACATAACCAACACACAAATACCCCTCACTCACATGATTCCCTCACCACATATAGGACACACAAATACCCCTCTCTCACATCATTCCCTCACAACATAACAGAAACAAATACCCCCACTCACATCATTCCCTCACTACATAACCAACACACAAATACCCCTCACTCACATGATTCCCTCACCACATAACATACACACAAATACCCCCCACTCACATCATTCCCTCACCAGTTAACAGACACACAAATACCCCTTACTCACATGATTCCCTCACCACATAACAGACACACAAATACACTTCACTAACATGATTCCCTCACCACATAACAGACACACAAATACCCCTCACTCACATCATTCCCTCACCACATAACAGACACAAATACCCCCACTCACATCATTCCCTCACTACATAACAGACACACAAATACCCCTCACTCACATGATTCCCTCACCACATAACAGACACACAAATACCCATCACTCACATCATTCCCTCACCATATAACAGACACACAAATACCCCTCACTCACATAATTCCCTCACCACATAACAGACACACAAATACCCCTCACTCACATCATTCTCTCACCACATAACAGACACACAAATATCCCTCACTCACATCATTCCCTCACCACATAACAGACACACAATTACCCCTCACTCACATCATTCCCTCACCACATAACAGATACACAAATGCCCCTCACTCACATCATTCCCTCATCACATAACAGACACACATATACCCTTCACTCACATGAGTCCCTCACCACATAACAGACACACAAAAGCCCCTCACTCACATCATTCCCTCACAACATAACAGACACACAAATACCCGTCACTCACATCATTCCCTCACCACATAACACACACAAATACCCCTCACTCACATCATTCCCTCACCACATAACAGACACACAAATACCCCTCACTCACATAATACCCTCGCCACATAACAGACACAAATACCCCCACTCACATCATTCCCTCACTACATAACAGACACACAAATACCCCTTACTCACATGATTCCCTCACCACATAACAGACACACAAATACCCTTCACTCACATGATTCCCTCACCACATAACAGACACACAAAAACCCCTCACTCACATCATTCCCTCACAACATAAAGGACACAAATACCCCCACTCACATCATTCCCTCACTACATAACAGACACACAAATACCCCTTACTCAAATAATTCCCTCACCACATAACAGACACACAAATACCCCTCACTCACATCATTCCATCACCACATAACAGACACACAAATGCCCCTCACTCACATCATTCCCTCATCAAATGACAGACACACAAATACCCCTCACTCACATGATTCCCTCATCACATAACAGACACACAAATACCCCTCGCTCACATCATTCCCTCACCACATAACACACACAAATACCCCTCACTCACATCATTCCCTCACCACATAACAGACGCACAAATACCCCTCACTCACCTCATTCCCTCATCACATAACAGACACACAAATACCCCTCACTCACATCATTCCCTCACCACATAACAGACGCACAAATACCCCTCACTCACCTCATTCCCTCATCACATAACAGACACACAAATACCCCTCACTCACATCATTCCCTCACCACATTACAGACACACAAATACCCCTCACTCACATCATTCCCTCACCACATAACAGACACACAAATACCCCTCACTCACAACATTCCCTCACCACATAACAGACACACAAATACCCCTCACTCACATAATTCCCTCACCACATAACAGACACACAAATACCCATCACTCAAATAATTCCCTCACCACATAACAGACACACAAACACCCTTCACTCACCTCATTCCATCAGCACATAACAGACACACAAATGCCCCTCACTCACATCATTCCCTCATCAAATGACAGACACACAAATACCCCTCACTCACATGAGTCCCTCACCACATGACAGACACACAAATACCCCTCACTCACATCATTCCCTCACCACATAACAGACACACAAATACCCTTCACTCACATCATTCCCTCACCACATAACACACACAAATACCCCTCACTCACATCATTCCCTCACCACATGACAGACATACAAATACCCCTCACTCACATCATTCCCTCACCACATAACAGACACAAATACCCCCACTCACATCATTTCTTCACTACATAACAGACACACAAATACCCCTTACTCACATGATTCCCTCATCACATAACAGACACACAAATACCCTTCACTCACATGATTCCCTCACCACATAACAGACACACAAATACCCCTCACTCACATCATTCCCTCACCACATAACAGACACACAAATACCCCTCACTCACATCATTCCATCACCACATAAGAGACACACAAATGCCCCTCACTCACATCATTCCCTCATCAAATAACAGACACACAAATACCCCTCACTCACATGATTCCCTCACCACATAACAGACACACAAATACCCCTCACTCACATAATACCCTCGCCACATAACAGACACAAATACCCCCACTCACATCATTCCCTCACTACATAACAGACACACAAATACCCCTTACTCACATGATTCCCTCACCACATAACAGACACACAAATACCCTTCACTCACATGATTCCCTCACCACATAACAGACACACAAAAACCCCTCACTCACATCATTCCCTCACAACATAAAGGACACAAATACCCCCACTCACATCATTCCCTCACTACATAACAGACACACAAATACCCCTTACTCAAATAATTCCCTCACCACATAACAGACACACAAATACCCCTCACTCACATCATTCCATCACCACATAACAGACACACAAATGCCCCTCACTCACATCATTCCTTCATCAATTGACAGACACACAAATACCCCTCACTCACATGATTCCCTCATCACATAACAGACACACAAATACCCCTCGCTCACATCATTCCCTCACCACATAACACACACAAATACCCCTCACTCACATCATTCCCTCACCACATAACAGACGCACAAATACCCCTCACTCACCTCATTCCCTCATCACATAACAGACACACAAATACCCCTCACTCACATCATTCCCTCACCACATAACAGATTCACAAATACCCCTCACTCACCTCATTCCCTCATCACATAACAGACACACAAATACCCCTCACTCACATCATTCCCTCACCACATTACAGACACACAAATACCCCTCACTCACATCATTCCCTCACCACATAACAGACACACAAATACCCCTCACTCACAACATTCCCTCACCACATAACAGACACACAAATACCCCTCACTCACATAATTCCCTAACCACATAACAGACACACAAATACCCCTCACTCAAATAATTCCCTCACCACATAACAGACACACAAATACCCTTCACTCACCTCATTCCATCAGCACATAACAGACACACAAATGACCCTCACTCACATCATTCCCTCATCAAATGACAGACACACAAATACCCCTCACTCACATGAGTCCCTCACCACATGACAGACACACAAATACCCCTCACTCACATCATTCCCTCACCACATAACAGACACACAAATACCAATCACTCACATCATTCCCTCACCACATAACACACACAAATACCCCTCACTCACATCATTCCCTCACCACATGACAGACATACAAATACCCCTCACTCACATCATTCCCTCACCACATAACAGACACAAATACCCCCACTCACATCATTTCTTCACTACATAACAGACACACAAATACCCCTTACTCACATGATTCCCTCATCACATAACAGACACACAAATACCCTTCACTCACATGATTCCCTCACCACATAACAGACACACAAATACCCCTCACTCACATCATTCCCTCACCACATAACAGACACACAAATACCCCTCACTCACATCATTCCATCACCACATAACAGACACACAAATGCCCCTCACTCACATCATTCCCTCATCAAATGACAGACACACAAATACCCCTCACTCACATGATTCCCTCATCACATAACAGACACACAAATACCCCTCACTCACATCTTTCCCTCACCACATAACACACACAAATACCCCTCACTCACATCATTCCCTCACCACATAACAGACGCACAAATACCCCTCACTCACCTCATTCCCTCATCACATAACAGACACACAAATACCCCTCACTCACATCATTCCCTCACCACATAACAGACGCACAAATACCCCTCACTCACCTCATTCCCTCATCACATAACAGACACACAAATACCCCTCACTCACATCATTCCCTCACCACATTACAGACACACAAATACCCCTCACTCACATCATTCCCTCACCACATAACAGACACACAAATACCCCTCACTCACAACATTCCCTCACCACATAACAGACACACAAATACCCCTCACTCACATAATTCCCTCACCACATAACAGACACACAAATACCCCTCACTCAAAGAATTCCCTCACCACATAACAGACACACAAATACCCTTCACTCACCTCATTCCATCAGCACATAACAGACACACAAATGCCCCTCACTCACATCATTCCCTCATCAAATGACAGACACACAAATACCCCTCACTCACATGAGTCCCTCACCACATGACAGACACACAAATACTCCTCACTCACATCATTCCCTCACCACATAACAGACACACAAATACCCTTCACTCACATCATTCCCTCACCACATAATACACACAAATACCCCTCACTCACATCATTCCCTCAACACATGACAGACATACAAATACCCCTCACTCACATCATTCCCTCACCACATAACAGACACAAATACCCCCACTCACATCATTTCCTCACTACATAACAGACACACAAATACCTCTTACTCACATGATTCCCTCATCACATAACAGACACACAAATACCCTTCACTCACATGATTCCCTCACCACATAACAGACACACAAATACCCCTCACTCACATCATTCCCTCACCACATAACAGACACAAAAACCCCCACTCACATCATTCCCTCACTACATAACAGACACACAAATACCCCTCACTCACATGATTCCCTCACCACATAACAGACACACAAATACCCCTCACTCACATCATTCCCTCACCATATAACAGACACACAAATACCCCTCACTCACATCATTCCCTCACCACATAACAGACACACAAATACCCCTCACTCACATCATTCCCTCACCACATAACAGACACACAAATACCCTTCACTCACATCATTCCCTCACCACATAACAGACACACAAATGCCGCTCAATCACATCATTCCCTCATCACATAACAGACGCACAAATACCCCTCACTCACCTCATTCCCTCATCACATAACAGACACACAAATACCACTCACTCACATCATTCCCTCACCACATAACAGACACACAAATACCCCTCACTCACATCATTCCCTCACCACATAACAGACACACAAATACCCCTCACTCAAATCATTCCCTCACCACATAACAGACACACATATACCCCTCACTCACATCATTCCCTCACCACATAACAGACACACAAATGCCCCTCACTCACATCATTCCCTCATCACATAACAGACACACAAATGCCCCTCACTCACATCATTCCCTCACCACATAACATACACAAATACCCCCACTCACATCATTCCCTCACTACATAACAGAAAGAAATACCCCCACTCACATCATTCCCTCACTACATAACCAACACACAAATACCCCTCACTCACATGATTCCCTCACCACATATAGGACACACAAATACCCCTCTCTCACATCATTCCCTCACAACATAACAGAAACAAATACCCCCACTCACATCATTCCCTCACTACATAACCAACACACAAATACCCCTCACTCACATGATTCCCTCACCACATAACATACACACAAATACCCCCCACTCACATCATTCCCTCACCAGTTAACAGACACACAAATACCCCTTACTCACATGATTCCCTCACCACATAACAGACACACAAATACACTTCACTAACATGATTCCCTCACCACATAACAGACACACAAATACCCCTCACTCACATCATTCCCTCACCACATAACAGACACAAATACCCCCACTCACATCATTCCCTCACTACATAACAGACACACAAATACCCCTCACTCACATGATTCCCTCACCACATAACAGACACACAAATACCCATCACTCACATCATTCCCTCACCATATAACAGACACACAAATACCCCTCACTCACATAATTCCCTCACCACATAACAGACACACAAATACCCCTCACTCACATCATTCTCTCACCACATAACAGACACACAAATATCCCTCACTCACATCATTCCCTCACCACATAACAGACACACAATTACCCCTCACTCACATCATTCCCTCACCACATAACAGATACACAAATGCCCCTCACTCACATCATTCCCTCATCACATAACAGACACACATATACCCTTCACTCACATGAGTCCCTCACCACATAACAGACACACAAAAGCCCCTCACTCACATCATTCCCTCACAACATAACAGACACACAAATACCCGTCACTCACATCATTCCCTCACCACATAACACACACAAATACCCCTCACTCACATCATTCCCTCACCACATAACAGACACACAAATACCCCTCACTCACATAATACCCTCGCCACATAACAGACACAAATACCCCCACTCACATCATTCCCTCACTACATAACAGACACACAAATACCCCTTACTCACATGATTCCCTCACCACATAACAGACACACAAATACCCTTCACTCACATGATTCCCTCACCACATAACAGACACACAAAAACCCCTCACTCACATCATTCCCTCACAACATAAAGGACACAAATACCCCCACTCACATCATTCCCTCACTACATAACAGACACACAAATACCCCTTACTCAAATAATTCCCTCACCACATAACAGACACACAAATACCCCTCACTCACATCATTCCATCACCACATAACAGACACACAAATGCCCCTCACTCACATCATTCCCTCATCAAATGACAGACACACAAATACCCCTCACTCACATGATTCCCTCATCACATAACAGACACACAAATACCCCTCGCTCACATCATTCCCTCACCACATAACACACACAAATACCCCTCACTCACATCATTCCCTCACCACATAACAGACGCACAAATACCCCTCACTCACCTCATTCCCTCATCACATAACAGACACACAAATACCCCTCACTCACATCATTCCCTCACCACATAACAGACGCACAAATACCCCTCACTCACCTCATTCCCTCATCACATAACAGACACACAAATACCCCTCACTCACATCATTCCCTCACCACATTACAGACACACAAATACCCCTCACTCACATCATTCCCTCACCACATAACAGACACACAAATACCCCTCACTCACAACATTCCCTCACCACATAACAGACACACAAATACCCCTCACTCACATAATTCCCTCACCACATAACAGACACACAAATACCCATCACTCAAATAATTCCCTCACCACATAACAGACACACAAACACCCTTCACTCACCTCATTCCATCAGCACATAACAGACACACAAATGCCCCTCACTCACATCATTCCCTCATCAAATGACAGACACACAAATACCCCTCACTCACATGAGTCCCTCACCACATGACAGACACACAAATACCCCTCACTCACATCATTCCCTCACCACATAACAGACACACAAATACCCTTCACTCACATCATTCCCTCACCACATAACACACACAAATACCCCTCACTCACATCATTCCCTCACCACATGACAGACATACAAATACCCCTCACTCACATCATTCCCTCACCACATAACAGACACAAATACCCCCACTCACATCATTTCTTCACTACATAACAGACACACAAATACCCCTTACTCACATGATTCCCTCATCACATAACAGACACACAAATACCCTTCACTCACATGATTCCCTCACCACATAACAGACACACAAATACCCCTCACTCACATCATTCCCTCACCACATAACAGACACACAAATACCCCTCACTCACATCATTCCATCACCACATAAGAGACACACAAATGCCCCTCACTCACATCATTCCCTCATCAAATAACAGACACACAAATACCCCTCACTCACATGATTCCCTCACCACATAACAGACACACAAATACCCCTCACTCACATAATACCCTCGCCACATAACAGACACAAATACCCCCACTCACATCATTCCCTCACTACATAACAGACACACAAATACCCCTTACTCACATGATTCCCTCACCACATAACAGACACACAAATACCCTTCACTCACATGATTCCCTCACCACATAACAGACACACAAAAACCCCTCACTCACATCATTCCCTCACAACATAAAGGACACAAATACCCCCACTCACATCATTCCCTCACTACATAACAGACACACAAATACCCCTTACTCAAATAATTCCCTCACCACATAACAGACACACAAATACCCCTCACTCACATCATTCCATCACCACATAACAGACACACAAATGCCCCTCACTCACATCATTCCTTCATCAATTGACAGACACACAAATACCCCTCACTCACATGATTCCCTCATCACATAACAGACACACAAATACCCCTCGCTCACATCATTCCCTCACCACATAACACACACAAATACCCCTCACTCACATCATTCCCTCACCACATAACAGACGCACAAATACCCCTCACTCACCTCATTCCCTCATCACATAACAGACACACAAATACCCCTCACTCACATCATTCCCTCACCACATAACAGATTCACAAATACCCCTCACTCACCTCATTCCCTCATCACATAACAGACACACAAATACCCCTCACTCACATCATTCCCTCACCACATTACAGACACACAAATACCCCTCACTCACATCATTCCCTCACCACATAACAGACACACAAATACCCCTCACTCACAACATTCCCTCACCACATAACAGACACACAAATACCCCTCACTCACATAATTCCCTAACCACATAACAGACACACAAATACCCCTCACTCAAATAATTCCCTCACCACATAACAGACACACAAATACCCTTCACTCACCTCATTCCATCAGCACATAACAGACACACAAATGACCCTCACTCACATCATTCCCTCATCAAATGACAGACACACAAATACCCCTCACTCACATGAGTCCCTCACCACATGACAGACACACAAATACCCCTCACTCACATCATTCCCTCACCACATAACAGACACACAAATACCAATCACTCACATCATTCCCTCACCACATAACACACACAAATACCCCTCACTCACATCATTCCCTCACCACATGACAGACATACAAATACCCCTCACTCACATCATTCCCTCACCACATAACAGACACAAATACCCCCACTCACATCATTTCTTCACTACATAACAGACACACAAATACCCCTTACTCACATGATTCCCTCATCACATAACAGACACACAAATACCCTTCACTCACATGATTCCCTCACCACATAACAGACACACAAATACCCCTCACTCACATCATTCCCTCACCACATAACAGACACACAAATACCCCTCACTCACATCATTCCATCACCACATAACAGACACACAAATGCCCCTCACTCACATCATTCCCTCATCAAATGACAGACACACAAATACCCCTCACTCACATGATTCCCTCATCACATAACAGACACACAAATACCCCTCACTCACATCTTTCCCTCACCACATAACACACACAAATACCCCTCACTCACATCATTCCCTCACCACATAACAGACGCACAAATACCCCTCACTCACCTCATTCCCTCATCACATAACAGACACACAAATACCCCTCACTCACATCATTCCCTCACCACATAACAGACGCACAAATACCCCTCACTCACCTCATTCCCTCATCACATAACAGACACACAAATACCCCTCACTCACATCATTCCCTCACCACATTACAGACACACAAATACCCCTCACTCACATCATTCCCTCACCACATAACAGACACACAAATACCCCTCACTCACAACATTCCCTCACCACATAACAGACACACAAATACCCCTCACTCACATAATTCCCTCACCACATAACAGACACACAAATACCCCTCACTCAAAGAATTCCCTCACCACATAACAGACACACAAATACCCTTCACTCACCTCATTCCATCAGCACATAACAGACACACAAATGCCCCTCACTCACATCATTCCCTCATCAAATGACAGACACACAAATACCCCTCACTCACATGAGTCCCTCACCACATGACAGACACACAAATACTCCTCACTCACATCATTCCCTCACCACATAACAGACACACAAATACCCTTCACTCACATCATTCCCTCACCACATAATACACACAAATACCCCTCACTCACATCATTCCCTCAACACATGACAGACATACAAATACCCCTCACTCACATCATTCCCTCACCACATAACAGACACAAATACCCCCACTCACATCATTTCCTCACTACATAACAGACACACAAATACCTCTTACTCACATGATTCCCTCATCACATAACAGACACACAAATACCCTTCACTCACATGATTCCCTCACCACATAACAGACACACAAATACCCCTCACTCACATCATTCCCTCACCACATAACAGACACAAAAACCCCCACTCACATCATTCCCTCACTACATAACAGACACACAAATACCCCTCACTCACATGATTCCCTCACCACATAACAGACACACAAATACCCCTCACTCACATCATTCCCTCACCATATAACAGACACACAAATACCCCTCACTCACATCATTCCCTCACCACATAACAGACACACAAATACCCCTCACTCACATCATTCCCTCACCACATAACAGACACACAAATACCCTTCACTCACATCATTCCCTCACCACATAACAGACACACAAATGCCGCTCAATCACATCATTCCCTCATCACATAACAGACGCACAAATACCCCTCACTCACCTCATTCCCTCATCACATAACAGACACACAAATACCACTCACTCACATCATTCCCTCACCACATAACAGACACACAAATACCCCTCACTCACATCATTCCCTCACCACATAACAGACACACAAATACCCCTCACTCAAATCATTCCCTCACCACATAACAGACACACATATACCCCTCACTCACATCATTCCCTCACCACATAACAGACACACAAATGCCCCTCACTCACATCATTCCCTCATCACATAACAGACACACAAATGCCCCTCACTCACATCATTCCCTCATCACATAACAGACACACAAATACCCCTCACTCACATCATTCCCTCATCACATAACAGACACACAAATACCCCTCACTCACATCATTCCCTCACCACATAACAGACACACAAATACCCTTCACTCACATCATTCCCTCACCACATAACACACACATATACCCCTCACTCACATCATTCCCTCACCACATAACAGACACGCAAATACCCCTCACTCACATCATTCCCTCATCAAATGACAGACACACAATTACCCCTCACTCACATGAGTCCCTCACCACATGACAGACACACAAATACCCCTCACTCACATCATTCCCTCACCACATAACAGACACACAAATACCCTTCACTCACATCATTCCCTCACCACATAACACACACAAATACCCCTCACTCACATCATTCCCTCACCACATGACAGACATACAAATACCCCTCACTCACATCATTCCCTCACCACATAACAGACACAAATACCCCCACTCACATCATTTCCTCACTACATAACAGACACACAAATACCTCTTACTGACAAGATTCCCTCATCACATAACAGACACACAAATACCCTTCACTCACATGATTCCCTCACCACATAACAGACACACAAATACCCCTCTCTCACATCATTCCCTCACCACATAACAGACACAAATACCGTCACTCACATCATTCCCTCACTACATAACAGACACACAAATACCCCTCACTCACATGATTCCCTCACCACATAACAGACACACAAATACCCCTCACTCACATCATTCCCTCACCATATAACAGACACACAAATACCACTCACTCACATCTTTCCCTCACCACATAACAGACACACAAATACACCTCACTCATATCATTCCCTCTTCACATAACAGACACACAAATGCCCCTCACTCACATCATTCCCTCATCACATAACAGACACACAAATACCCCTCACACACATCATTCCCTCATCACATAACAGACACACAAATACCCCTCACTCACATCATTCCCTCACCACATAACAGACACACAAATACCCCTCACTCACATAATTCCCTCACCACATAACATACACAAATACCCCCACTCACATCATTCCCTCACTACATAACAGAAACAAATACCCCCACTCACATCATTCCCTCACTACATAACCAACACACAAATACCCCTCTCTCACATGATTCCCTCACCACATATAGGACACACAAATACCCCTCACTCACATCATTCCCTCACAACATAACAGAAACAAATACCCCCACTCACATCATTCCCTCACTACATAAGCAACACACAAATACCCCTCACTCACATGATTCCCTCACCACATAACAGACACACAATTACCCCCCACTCACATCATTCCCTCACCAGTTAACAGACACACAAATACCCCTTACTCACATGATTCCCTCATCACATAACAGACACACAAATACCCTTCACTAACATGATTCCCTCACCACATAACAGACACACAAATACCCCTCACTCACATCATTCCCTCACCACATAACAGACACAAATACCCCCACTCACATCATTCCCTCACTACATAACAGACACACAAATACCCCTCACTCACATGATTCCCTCACCACATAACAGACACACAAATACCCATCACTCACATCATTCCCTCACCATATAACAGACACACAAATACCCCTCACTCACATAATTCCCTCACCACATAACAGACACACAAATACCCCTCACTCACATCATTCTCTCACCACATAACAGACACACAAATACCCCTCACTCACATCATTCACTCACCACATAACAGACACACAATTACCCCTCACTCACATCATTCCCTCACCACATAACAGACACACAAATGCCCCTCACTCACATCATTCCCTCATCACATAACAGACACACATATACCCCTCACTCACATGAGTCCCTCACCACATAACAGACACACAAATGCCCCTCACTCACATCATTCCCTCACCACATAACAGACACACAAATACCCGTCACTCACATCATTCCCTCACCACATAACACACACAAAAACCCCTCACTCACATCATTCCCTCACCACATAACAGACACACAAATACCCCTCACTCACATAATACCCTCGCCACATAACAGACACAAATACCCCTCACTCACATCATTCCCTCACCACATAACAGACACACAAATACCCTTCACTCACATCATTCCCTCACCACATAACACACACATATACCCCTCACTCACATCATTCCCTCACCACATAACAGACACGCAAATACCCCTCACTCACATCATTCCCTCATCAAATGACAGACACACAAATACCCCTCACTCACATGAGTCCCTCACCACATGACAGACACACAAATACCCCTCACTCACATCATTCCCTCACCACATAACAGACACACAAATACCCTTCACTCACATCATTCCCTCACCACATAACACACACAAATACCCCTCACTCACATCATTCCCTCACCACATGACAGACATACAAATACCCCTCACTCACATCATTCCCTCACCACATAACAGACACAAATACCGCCACTCACATCATTTCCTCACTACATAACAGACACACAAATACCCCTTACTGACAAGATTCCCTCATCACATAACAGACACACAAATACCCTTCACTCACATGATTCCCTCACCACATAACAGACACACAAATACCCCTCTCTCACATCATTCCCTCATCACATAACAGACACACATATACCCCTCACTCACATGAGTCCCTCACCACATAACAGACACACAAATGCCCCTCACTCACATCATTCCCTCACCACATAACAGACACACAAATACCCGTCACTCACATCATTCCCTCACCACATAACACACACAAAAACCCCTCACTCACATCATTCCCTCACCACATAACAGACACACAAATACCCCTCACTCACATAATACCCTCGCCACATAACAGACACAAATACCCCTCACTCACATCATTCCCTCACCACATAACAGACACACAAATACCCTTCACTCACATCATTCCCTCACCACATAACACACACATATACCCCTCACTCACATCATTCCCTCACCACATAACAGACACGCAAATACCCCTCACTCACATCATTCCCTCATCAAATGACAGACACACAAATACCCCTCACTCACATGAGTCCCTCACCACATGACAGACACACAAATACCCCTCACTCACATCATTCCCTCACCACATAACAGACACACAAATACCCTTCACTCACATCATTCCCTCACCACATAACACACACAAATACCCCTCACTCACATCATTCCCTCACCACATGACAGACATACAAATACCCCTCACTCACATCATTCCCTCACCACATAACAGACACAAATACCGCCACTCACATCATTTCCTCACTACATAACAGACACACAAATACCCCTTACTGACAAGATTCCCTCATCACATAACAGACACACAAATACCCTTCACTCACATGATTCCCTCACCACATAACAGACACACAAATACCCCTCTCTCACATCATTCCCTCACCACATAACAGACACAAATAGCCCCACTCACATCATTCCCTCACTACATAACAGACACACAAATACCCCTCACTCACATGATTCCCTCACCACATAACAGACACACAAATACCCCTCACTCACATCATTCCCTCACCATATAACAGACACACAAATACCACTCACTCACATCTTTCCCTCACCACATAACAGACACACAAATACACCTCACTCATATCATTCCCTCTTCACATAACAGACACACAAATGCCCCTCACTCACATCATTCCCTCATCACATAACAGACACACAAATACCCCTCACACACATCATTCCCTCATCACATAACAGACACACAAATACACCTCACTCACATCATTCCCTCACCACATAACAGACACACAAATACCCCTCACTCACATAATTCCCTCACCACATAACATACACAAATACCCCCACTCACATCATTCCCTCACTACATAACAGAAACAAATACCCCCACTCACATCATTCCCTCACTACATAACCAACACACAAATACCCCTCACTCACATGATTCCCTCACCACATATAGGACACACAAATACCCCTCACTCACATCATTCCCTCACAACATAACAGAAACAAATACCCCCACTCACATCATTCCCTCACTACATAAGCAACACACAAATACCCCTCACTCACATGATTCCCTCACCATATAACAGACACACAAATACCCCCCACTCACATCATTCCCTCACCAGTTAACAGACACACAAATACCCCTTACTCACATGATTCCCTCATCACATAACAGACACACAAATACCCTTCACTAACATGATTCCCTCACCACATAACAGACACACAAATACCCCTCACTCACATCATTCCCTCACCACATAACAGACACACAATTACCCCTCACTCACATCATTCCCTCACCACATAACAGACACACAAATGCCCCTCACTCACATCATTCCCTCACCACATAACAGACGCACAAATACCCCTCACTCACCTCATTCCCTCATCACATAACAGACACACAAATACCCCTCACTCACATCATTCCCTCACCACATTACAGACACACAAATACCCCTCACTCACATCATTCCCTCACCACATAACAGACACACAAATACCCCTCACTCACAACATTCCCTCACCACATAACAGACACACAAATACCCCTCACTCACATAATTCCCTCACCACATAACAGACACACAAATACCCCTCACTCAAAGAATTCCCTCACCACATAACAGACACACAAATACCATTCACTCACCTCATTCCATCAGCACATAACAGACATACAAATGCCCCTCACTCACATCATTCCCTCATCAAATGACAGACACACAAATACCCCTCTCTCACATCATTCCCTCACCACATAACAGACACAAATACCGTCACTCACATCATTCCCTCACTACATAACAGACACACAAATACCCCTCACTCACATGATTCCCTCACCACATAACAGACACACAAATACCCCTCACTCACATCATTCCCTCACCATATAACAGACACACAAATACCACTCACTCACATCTTTCCCTCACCACATAACAGACACACAAATACACCTCACTCATATCATTCCCTCTTCACATAACAGACACACAAATGCCCCTCACTCACATCATTCCCTCATCACATAACAGACACACAAATACCCCTCACACACATCATTCCCTCATCACATAACAGACACACAAATACCCCTCACTCACATCATTCCCTCACCACATAACAGACACACAAATACCCCTCACTCACATAATTCCCTCACCACATAACATACACAAATACCCCCACTCACATCATTCCCTCACTACATAACAGAAACAAATACCCCCACTCACATCATTCCCTCACTACATAACCAACACACAAATACCCCTCTCTCACATGATTCCCTCACCACATATAGGACACACAAATACCCCTCACTCACATCATTCCCTCACAACATAACAGAAACAAATACCCCCACTCACATCATTCCCTCACTACATAAGCAACACACAAATACCCCTCACTCACATGATTCCCTCACCACATAACAGACACACAATTACCCCCCACTCACATCATTCCCTCACCAGTTAACAGACACACAAATACCCCTTACTCACATGATTCCCTCATCACATAACAGACACACAAATACCCTTCACTAACATGATTCCCTCACCACATAACAGACACACAAATACCCCTCACTCACATCATTCCCTCACCACATAACAGACACAAATACCCCCACTCACATCATTCCCTCACTACATAACAGACACACAAATACCCCTCACTCACATGATTCCCTCACCACATAACAGACACACAAATACCCATCACTCACATCATTCCCTCACCATATAACAGACACACAAATACCCCTCACTCACATAATTCCCTCATCACATAACAGACACACAAATACCCCTCACTCACATCATTCCCTCACCACATTACAGACACACAAATACCCCTCACTCACATCATTCCCTCACCACATAACAGACACACAAATACCCCTCACTCACAACATTCCCTCACCACATAACAGACACACAAATACCCCTCACTCACATAATTCCCTCACCACATAACAGACACACAAATACCCCTCACTCAAAGAATTCCCTCACCACATAACAGACACACAAATACCATTCACTCACCTCATTCCATAAGCACATAACAGACATACAAATGCCCCTCACTCACATCATTCCCTCATCAAATGACAGACACACAAATACCCCTCTCTCACATCATTCCCTCACCACATAACAGACACAAATACCGTCACTCACATCATTCCCTCACTACATAACAGACACACAAATACCCCTCACTCACATGATTCCCTCACCACATAACAGACACACAAATACCCCTCACTCACATCATTCCCTCACCATATAACAGACACACAAATACCACTCACTCACATCTTTCCCTCACCACATAACAGACACACAAATACACCTCACTCATATCATTCCCTCTTCACATAACAGACACACAAATGCCCCTCACTCACATCATTCCCTCATCACATAACAGACACACAAATACCCCTCACACACATCATTCCCTCATCACATAACAGACACACAAATACCCCTCACTCACATCATTCCCTCACCACATAACAGACACACAAATACCCCTCACTCACATAATTCCCTCACCACATAACAGACACACAAATACCCCCACTCACATCATTCCCTCACTACATAACAGAAACAAATACCCCCACTCACATCATTCCCTCACTACATAACCAACACACAAATACCCCTCTCTCACATGATTCCCTCACCACATATAGGACACACAAATACCCCTCACTCACATCATTCCCTCACAACATAACAGAAACAAATACCCCCACTCACATCATTCCCTCACTACATAAGCAACACACAAATACCCCTCACTCACATGATTCCCTCACCACATAACAGACACACAATTACCCCCCACTCACATCATTCCCTCACCAGTTAACAGACACACAAATACCCCTTACTCACATGATTCCCTCATCACATAACAGACACACAAATACCCTTCACTAACATGATTCCCTCACCACATAACAGACACACAAATACCCCTCACTCACATCATTCCCTCACCACATAACAGACACAAATACCCCCACTCACATCATTCCCTCACTACATAACAGACACACAAATACCCCTCACTCACATGATTCCCTCACCACATAACAGACACACAAATACCCATCACTCACATCATTCCCTCACCATATAACAGACACACAAATACCCCTCACTCACATAATTCCCTCACCACATAACAGACACACAAATACCCCTCACTCACATCATTCTCTCACCACATAACAGACACACAAATACCCCTCACTCACATCATTCCCTCACTACATAACAGACACACAATTACCCCTCACTCACATCATTCCCTCACCACATAACAGACACACAAATGCCCCTCACTCACATCATTCCCTCATCACATAACAGACACACATATACCCCTCACTCACATGAGTCCCTCACCACATAACAGACACACAAATGCCCCTCACTCACATCATTCCCTCACCACATAACAGACACACAAATACCCGTCACTCACATCATTCCCTCACCACATAACACACACAAAAACCCCTCACTCACATCATTCCCTCACCACATAACAGACACACAAATACCCCTCACTCACATAATACCCTCGCCACATAACAGACACAAATACCCCTCACTCACATCATTCCCTCACCACATAACAGACACACAAATACCCTTCACTCACATCATTCCCTCACCACATAACACACACATATACCCCTCACTCACATCATTCCCTCACCACATAACAGACACGCAAATACCCCTCACTCACATCATTCCCTCATCAAATGACAGACACACAAATACCCCTCACTCACATGAGTCCCTCACCACATGACAGACACACAAATACCCCTCACTCACATCATTCCCTCACCACATAACAGACACACAAATACCCTTCACTCACATCATTCCCTCACCACATAACACACACAAATACCCCTCACTCACATCATTCCCTCACCACATGACAGACATACAAATACCCCTCACTCACATCATTCCCTCACCACATAACAGACACAAATACCGCCACTCACATCATTTCCTCACTACATAACAGACACACAAATACCCCTTACTGACAAGATTCCCTCATCACATAACAGACACACAAATACCCTTCACTCACATGATTCCCTCACCACATAACAGACACACAAATACCCCTCTCTCACATCATTCCCTCACCACATAACAGACACAAATACCCCCACTCACATCATTCCCTCACTACATAACAGACACACAAATACCCCTCACTCACATGATTCCCTCACCACATAACAGACACACAAATACCCCTCACTCACATCATTCCCTCAACATATAACAGACACACAAATACCACTCACTCACATCTTTCCCTCACCACATAACAGACACACAAATACACCTCACTCATATCATTCCCTCTTCACATAACAGACACACAAATGCCCCTCACTCACATCATTCCCTCATCACATAACAGACACACAAATACCCCTCACACACATCATTCCCTCATCACATAACAGACACACAAATACACCTCACTCACATCATTCCCTCACCACATAACAGACACACAAATACCCCTCACTCACATAATTCCCTCACCACATAACATACACAAATACCCCCACTCACATCATTCCCTCACTACATAACAGAAACAAATACCCCCACTCACATCATTCCCTCACTACATAACCAACACACAAATACCCCTCACTCACATGATTCCCTCACCACATATAGGACACACAAATACCCCTCACTCACATCATTCCCTCACTACATAACAGAAACAAATACCCCCACTCACATCATTCCCTCACTACATAAGCAACACACAAATACCCCTCACTCACAAGATTCCCTCACCACATAACAGACACACAAATACCCCCCACTCACATCATTCCCTCACCAGTTAACAGACACACAAATACCCCTTACTCACATGATTCCCTCATCACATAACAGACACACAAATACCCTTCACTAACATGATTCCCTCACCACATAACAGACACACAAATACCCCTCACTCACATCATTCCCTCACCACATAACAGACACAAATACCCCCACTCACATCATTCCCTCACTACATAACAGACACACAAATACCCCTCACTCACATGATTCCCTCACCACATAACAGACACACAAATACCCATCACTCACATCATTCCCTCACCATATAACAGACACACAAATACCCCTCACTCACATAATTCCCTCACCACATAACAGACACACAAATACCCCTCACTCACATCATTCTCTCACCACATAACAGACACACAAATACCCCTCACTCACATCATTCCCTCACCACATAACAGACACACAATTACCCCTCACTCACATCATTCCCTCACCACATAACAGACACACAAATGCCCCTCACTCACATCATTCCCTCACCACATAACAGACGCACAAATACCCCTCACTCACCTCATTCCCTCATCACATAACAGACACACAAATACCCCTCACTCACATCATTCCCTCACCACATTACAGACACACAAATACCCCTCACTCACATCATTCCCTCACCACATAACAGACACACAAATACCCCTCACTCACAACATTCCCTCACCACATAACAGACACACAAATACCCCTCACTCACATAATTCCCTCACCACATAACAGACACACAAATACCCCTCACTCAAAGAATTCCCTCACCACATAACAGACACACAAATACCCTTCACTCACCTCATTCCATCAGCACATAACAGACACACAAATGCCCCTCACTCACATCATTCCCTCATCAAATGACAGACACACAAATACCCCTCACTCACATGAGTCCCTCACCACATGACAGACACACAAATACCCCTCACTCACATCATTCCCTCACCACATAACAGACACACAAATACCCATCACTCACATCATTCCCTCACCACATAATACACACAAATACCCCTCACTCACATCATTCCCTCAACACATGACAGACATACAAATACCCCTCACTCACATCATTCCCTCACCACATAACAGACACAAATACCCCCACTCACATCATTTCCTCACTACATAACAGACACACAAATACCCCTTACTCACATGATTCCCTCATCACATAACAGACACACAAATACCCTTCACTCACATGATTCCCTCACCACATAACAGACACACAAATACCCCTCACTCACATCATTCCCTCACCACATAACAGACACAAAACCCCCCACTCACATCATTCCCTCACTACATAACAGACACACAAATACCCCTCACTCACATGATTCCCTCACCACATAACAGACACACAAATACCCCTCACTCACATCATTCCCTCACCATATAACAGACACACAAATACCCCTCACTCACATCATTCCCTCACCACATAACAGACACACAAATACCCCTCACTCACATCATTCCCTCACCACATAACAGACACACAAATACCCTTCACTCACATCATTCCCTCACCACATAACAGACACACAAATGCCGCTCAATCACATCATTCCCTCATCACATAACAGACGCACAAATACCCCTCACTCACCTCATTCCCTCATCACATAACAGACACACAAATACCACTCACTCACATCATTCCCTCACCACATAACAGACACACAAATACCCCTCACTCACATCATTCCCTCACCACATAACAGACACACAAATACCCCTCACTCAAATCATTCCCTCACCACATAACAGACACACATATACCCCTCACTCACATCATTCCCTCACCACATAACAGACACACAAATGCCCCTCACTCACATCATTCCCTCATCACATAACAGACACACAAATGCCCCTCACTCACATCATTCCCTCATCACATAACAGACACACAAATACCCCTCACTCACATCATTCCCTCATCACATAACAGACACACAAATACCCCTCACTCACATCATTCCCTCACCACATAACAGACACACAAATACCCTTCACTCACATCATTCCCTCACCACATAACACACACATATACCCCTCACTCACATCATTCCCTCACCACATAACAGACACGCAAATACCCCTCACTCACATCATTCCCTCATCAAATGACAGACACACAAATACCCCTCACTCACATGAGTCCCTCACCACATGACAGACACACAAATACCCCTCACTCACATCATTCCCTCACCACATAACAGACACACAAATACCCTTCACTCACATCATTCCCTCACCACATAACACACACAAATACCCTTCACTCACATCATTCCCTCACCACATGACAGACATACAAATACCCCTCACTCACATCATTCCCTCACCACATAACAGACACAAATACCCCCACTCACATCATTTCCTCACTACATAACAGACACACAAATACCCCTTACTGACAAAATTCCCTCATCACATAACAGACACACAAATACCCTTCACTCACATGATTCCCTCACCACATAACAGACACACAAATACCCCTCTCTCACATCATTCCCTCACCACATAACAGACACAAATACCCCCACTCACATCATTCCCTCACTACATAACAGACACACAAATACCCCTCACTCACATGATTCCCTCACCACATAACAGACACACAAATACCCCTCACTCACATCATTCCCTCACCATATAACAGACACACAAATACCACTCACTCACATCTTTCCCTCACCACATAACAGACACACAAATACACCTCACTCATATCATTCCCTCTTCACATAACAGACACACAAATGCCCCTCACTCACATCATTCCCTCATCACATAACAGACACACAAATACCCCTCACACACATCATTCCCTCATCACATAACAGACACACAAATACCCCTCACTCACATCATTCCCTCACCACATAACAGACACACAAATACCCCTCACTCACATAATTCCCTCACCACATAACATACACAAATACCCCCACTCACATCATTCCCTCACTACATAACAGAAACAAATACCCCCACTCACATCATTCCCTCACTACATAACCAACACACAAATACCCCTCTCTCACATGATTCCCTCACCACATATAGGACACACAAATACCCCTCACTCACATCATTCCCTCACAACATAACAGAAACAAATACCCCCACTCACATCATTCCCTCACTACATAAGCAACACACAAATACCCCTCACTCACATGATTCCCTCACCACATAACAGACACACAATTACCACCCACTCACATCATTCCCTCTCCAGTTAACAGACACACAAATACCCCTTACTCACATGATTCCCTCATCACATAACAGACACACAAATACCCTTCACTAACATGATTCCCTCACCACATAACAGACACACAAATACCCCTCACTCACATCATTCCCTCACCACATAACAGACACAAATACCCCCACTCACATCATTCCCTCACTACATAACAGACACACAAATACCCCTCACTCACATGATTCCCTCACCACATAACAGACACACAAATACCCATCACTCACATCATTCCCTCACCATATAACAGACACACAAATACCCCTCACTCACATAATTCCCTCACCACATAACAGACACACAAATACCCCTCACTCACATCATTCTCTCACCACATAACAGACACACAAATACCCCTCACTCACATCATTCCCTCACCACATAACAGACACACAATTACCCCTCACTCACATCATTCCCTCACCACATAACAGACACACAAATGCCCCTCACTCACATCATTCCCTCATCACATAACAGACACACATATACCCCTCACTCACATGAGTCCCTCACCACATAACAGACACACAAATGCCCCTCACTCACATCATTCCCTCACCACATAACAGACACAGAAATACCCGTCACTCACATCATTCCCTCACCACATAACACACACAAAAACCCCTCACTCACATCATTCCCTCACCACATAACAGACACACAAATACCCCTCACTCACATAATACCCTCGCCACATAACAGACACAAATACCCCTCACTCACATCATTCCCTCACCACATAACAGACACACAAATACACTTCACTCACATCATTCCCTCACCACATAACACACACATATACCCCTCACTCACATCATTCCCTCACCACATAACAGACACGCAAATACCCCTCACTCACATCATTCCCTCATCAAATGACAGACACACAAATACCCCTCACTCACATGAGTCCCTCACCACATGACAGACACACAAATACCCCTCACTCACATCATTCCCTCACCACATAACAGACACACAAATACCCTTCACTCACATCATTCCCTCACCACATAACACACACAAATACCCCTCACTCACATCATTCCCTCACCACATGACAGACATACAAATACCCCTCACTCACATCATTCCCTCACCACATAACACACAAATACCCCCACTCACATCATTTCCTCACTACATAACAGACACACAAATACCCCTTACTGACAAGATTCCCTCATCACATAACAGACACACAAATACCCCCACTCACATCATTCCCTCACTACATAAGCAACACACAAATACCCCTCACTCACATGATTCCCTCACCACATAACAGACACACAAATACCCCCCACTCACATCATTCCCTCACCAGTTAACAGACACACAAATACCCCTTACTCACATGATTCCCTCATCACATAACAGACACACAAATACCCTTCACTAACATGATTCCCTCACCACATAACAGACACACAAATACCCCTCACTTACATCATTCCCTCACCACATAACAGACACAAATACCCCCACTCACATCATTCCCTCACTACATAACAGACACACAAATACCCCTCACTCACATGATTCCCTCACCACATAACAGACACACAAATACCCATCACTCACATCATTCCCTCACCATATAACAGACACACAAATACCCCTCACTCACATAATTCCCTCACCACATAACAGACACACAAATACCCCTCACTCACATCATTCTCTCACCACATAACAGACACACAAATACCCCTCACTCACATCATTCCCTCACCACATAACAGACACACAATTACCCCTCACTCACATCATTCCCTCACCACATAACAGACACACAAATGCCCCTCACTCACATCATTCCCTCATCACATAACAGACACACATATACCCCTCACTCACATGAGTCCCTCACCACATAACAGACACACAAATGCCCCTCACTCACATCATTCCCTCACCACATAACAGACACACAAATACCCGTCACTCACATCATTCCCTCACCACATAACACACACAAAAACCCCTCACTCACATCATTCCCTCACCACATAACAGACACACAAATACCCCTCACTCACATAATACCCTCGCCACATAACAGACACAAATACCCCCACTCACATCATTCCCTCACTACATAACAGACACACAAATACCCCTTACTCACATGATTCCCTCACCACATAACAGACACACAAATACCCTTCACTCACATGATTCCCTCACCACATAACAGACACACAAAAACCCCTCACTCACATCATTCCCTCACAACATAAAGGACACAAATACCCCCACTCACATCATTCCCTCACTACATAACAGACACACAAATACCCCTTACTCAAATAATTCCCTCACCACATAACAGACACACAAATACCCCTCACTCACATCATTCCATCACCACATAACAGACACACAAATGCCCCTCACTCACATCATTCCCTCATCAAATGACAGACACACAAATACCCCTCACTCACATGATTCCCTCATCACATAACAGACAAACAAATACCCCTCACTCACATAATTCCCTCACCACATTACAGACACACAAATACCCCTCACTCACCTCATTCCCTCATCACATAACAGACACACAAATACCCCTCACTCACATCATTCCCTCACCACATTACAGACACACAAATACCCCTCACTCACATCATTCCCTCACCAAATAACAGACACACAAATACCCCTCACTCACAACATTCCCTCACCACATAACAGACACACAAATACCCCTCACTCACATAATTCCCTCACCACATAACAGACACACAAGCACCCCTCACTCAAATAATTCCCTCACCACATAACAGACACACAAATACCCTTCACTCACCTCATTCCATCAGCACATAACAGACACACAAATGCCCCTCACTCACATCATTCCCTCATCAAATGACAGACACACAAATACCCCTCACTCACATGAGTCCCTCACCACATGACAGACACACAAATACCCCTCACTCACATCATTCCCTCACCACTTAACAGACACACAAATACCCTTCACTCACATCATTCCCTCACCACATAACACACACAAATACCCCTCACTCACATCATTCCCTCACCACATGACAGACATACAAATACCCCTCACTCACATCATTCCCTCACCACATAACAGACACAAATACCCCCACTCACATCATTTCCTCACTACATAACAGACACACAAATAACCCTTACTCACATGATTCCCTCATCACATAACAGACACACAAATACCCTTCACTCACATGATTCCCTCACCACATAACAGACACACAAATACCCCTCACTCACATCATTCCCTCACCATATAACAGACACAAAACCCCCCACTCACATCATTCCCTCACTACATAACAGACACACAAATACCCCTCACTCACATGATTCCCTCACCACATAACAGACACACAAATACCCCTCACTCACATCATTCCCTCACCATATAACAGACACACAAATACCCCTCACTCACATCATTCCCTCACCACATAACAGACACACAAATACCCCTCACTCACATCATTCCCTCACCACATAACAGACACACAAATACCCCTCACTCACATCATTCCCTCACCACATAACAGACACACAAATGCCGCTCAATCACATCATTCCCTCATCACATAACAGACGCACAAATACCCCTCACTCACCTCATTCCCTCATCACATAACAGACACACAAATACCACTCACTCACATCATTCCCTCACCACATAACAGACACACAAATACCCCTCACTCAAATCTTTCCCTCACCACATAACAGACACACATATACCCCTCACTCACATCATTCCCTCACCACATAACAGACACACAAATGCCCCTCACTCACATCATTCCCTCATCACATAACAGACACACAAATGCCCCTCACTCACTTCATTCCCTCACCACATAACATACACAAATACCCCCACTCACATCATTCCCTCACAACATAACAGAAACAAATACCCCCACTCACATCATTCCCTCACTACATAACCAACACACAAATACCCCTCACTCACATGATTCCCTCACCACATAACAGACACACAAATACCCCCCACTCACATCATTCCCTCACCAGTTAACAGACACACAAATACCCCTTACTCACATGATTCCCTCACCACATAACAGACACACAAATACCCTTCACTAACATGATTCCCTCACCACATAACAGACACACAAATACCCCTCACTCACATCATTCCCTCACCACATAACAGACACAAATACCCCCACTCACATCATTCCCTCACTACATAACAGACACACAAATACCCCTCACTCACATGATTCCCTCACCACATAACAGACACACAAATACCCCTCACTCACATCATTCTCTCACCACATAACAGACACACAAATACCCCTCACTCACATCATTCCCTCACCACATAACAGACACACAATTACCCCTCACTCACATCATTCCCTCACCACATAACAGACACACAAATGCCCCTCACTCACATCATTCCCTCATCACATAACAGACACACATATACCCTTCACTCACATGAGTCCCTCACCACATAACAGACACACAAATGCCCCTCACTCACATCATCCCCTCACAACATAACAGACACACAAATACCCGTCACTCACATCATTCCCTCACCACATAACACACACAAATACCCCTCACTCACATCATTCCCTCACCACATAACAGACACACAAATACCCCTCACTCACATAATACCCTCGCCACATAACAGACACAAATACCCCCACTCACATCATTCCCTCACTACATAACAGACACACAAATACCCCTTACTCACATGATTCCCTCACCACATAACAGACACACAAATACCCTTCACTCACATGATTCCCTCACCACATAACAGACACACAAAAACCCCTCACTCACATCATTCCCTCACAACATAAAGGACACAAATACCCCCACTCACATCATTCCCTCACTACATAACAGACACACAAATACCCCTTACTCAAATAATTCCCTCACCACATAACAGACACACAAATACCCCTCACTCACATCATTCCATCACCACATAACAGACACACAAATGCCCCTCACTCACATCATTCCTCATCACATAACAGACGCACAAATACCCCAAACTCACCTCATTCCCTCATCACATAACAGACACACAAATACCCCTCACTCACATCATTCCCTCACCACATAACAGACGCACAAATACCCCTCACTCACCTCATTCCCTCATCACATAACAGACACACAAATACCCCTCACTCACATCAATCCCTCACCACATTACAGACACACAAATACCCCTCACTCACATCATTCCCTCACCACATAACAGACACACAAATACCCCTCACTCACAACATTCCCTCACCACATAACAGACACACAAATACCCCTCACTCACATAATTCCCTCACCACATAACAGACACACAAATACCCCTCACTCAAATAATTCCCTCACCACATAACAGACACACAAATACCCTTCACTCACCTCATTCCATCAGCACATAACAGACACACAAATGCCCCTCACTCACATCATTCCCTCATCAAATGACAGACACACAAATACCCCTCACTCACATGAGTCCCTCACCACATGACAGACACACAAATACCCCTCACTCACATCATTCCCTCACCACATAACAGACACACAAATACCCTTCACTCACATCATTCCCTCACCACATAACACACACAAATACCCCTCACTCACATCATTCCCTCACCACATGACAGACATACAAATACCCCTCACTCACATCATTCCCTCACCACATAACAGACACAAATACCCCCACTCACATCATTTCTTCACTACATAACAGACACACAAATACCCCTTACTCACATGATTCCCTCATCACATAACAGACACACAAATACCCTTCACTCACATGATTCCCTCACCACATAACAGACACACAAATACCCCTCACTCACATCATTCCCTCACCACATAACAGACACACAAATACCCCTCACTCACATCATTCCATCACCACATAACAGACACACAAATGCCCCTCACTCACATCATTCCCTCATCAAATGACAGACACACAAATACCCCTCACTCACATGATTCCCTCATCACATAACAGACACACAAATACCCCTCACTCACATCTTTCCCTCACCACATAACACACACAAATACCCCTCACTCACATCATTCCCTCACCACATAACAGACGCACAAATACCCCTCACTCACCTCATTCCCTCATCACATAACAGACACACAAATATACCTCACTCACATCATTCCCTCACCACATAACAGACGCACAAATACCCCTCACTCACCTCATTCCCTCATCACATAACAGACACACAAATACCCCTCACTCACATCATTCCCTCACCACATTACAGACACACAAATACCCCTCACTCACATCATTCCCTCACCACATAACAGACACACAAATACCCCTCACTCACAACATTCCCTCACCACATAACAGACACACAAATATCCCTCACTCACATAATTCCCTCACCACATAACAGACACACAAATACCCCTCACTCAAAGAATTCCCTCACCACATAACAGACACACAAATACCCTTCACTCACCTCATTCCATCAGCACATAACAGACACACAAATGCCCCTCACTCACATCATTCCCTCATCAAATGACAGACACACAAATACCCCTCACTCACATGAGTCCCTCACCACATGACAGACACACAAATACCCCTCACTCACATCATTCCCTCACCACATAACAGACACACAAATACCCTTCACTCACATCATTCCCTCACCACATAATACACACAAATACCCCTCACTCACATCATTCCCTCACCACATGACAGACATACAAATACCCCTCACTCACATCATTCCCTCACCACATAACAGACACAAATACCCCCACTCACATCATTTCCACACTACATAACAGACACACAAATACCCCTTACTCACATGATTCCCTCATCACATAACAGACACACAAATACCGTTCACTCACATGATTCCCTCACCACATAACAGACACACAAATACCCCTCACTCACATCATTCCCTCACCACATAACAGACACAAAACCCCCCACTCACATCATTCCCTCACTACATAACAGACACACAAATACCCCTCACTCACATGATTCCCTCACCACATAACAGACACACAAATACCCCTCACTCACATCATTCCCTCACCATATAACAGACACACAAATACCCCTCACTCACATCATTCCCTCACCACATAACAGACACACAAATACCCCTCACTCACATCATTCCCTCACCACATAACAGACACACAAATACCCTTCACTCACATCATTCCCTCACCACATAACAGACACACAAATGCCGCTCAATCACATCATTCCCTCATCACATAACAGACGCACAAATACCCCTCACTCACCTCATTCCCTCATCACATAACAGACACACAAATACCACTCACTCACATCATTCCCTCACCACATAACAGACACACAAATACCCCTCACTCACATCATTCCCTCACCACATAACAGACACACAAATACCCCTCACTCAAATCATTCCCTCACCACATAACAGACACACATATACCCCTCACTCACATCATTCCCTCACCACATAACAGACACACAAATGCCCCTCACTCACATCATTCCCTCATCACATAACAGACACACAAATGCCCCTCACTCACATCATTCCCTCATCACATAACAGACACACAAATACCCCTCACTCACATCATTCCCTCATCACATAACAGACACACAAATACCCCTCACTCACATCATTCCCTCACCACATAACAGACACACAAATACCCTTCACTCACATCATTCCCTCACCACATAACACACACATATACCCCTCACTCACATCATTCCCTCACCACATAACAGACACGCAAATACCCCTCACTCACATCATTCCCTCACCACATAACAGACACAAATACCCCCACTTACATCATTCCCTCACTACATAACAGACACACAAATACACCTCACTCACATCATTCTCTCACCACATAACAGACACACAAATACCCCTCACTCACATCATTCCCTCACCACATAACAGACGCACAAATACCCTCACTCACATCATTTCCTCACTACATAACAGACACACAAATACCCCTTACTCACATGATTCCCTCATCACATAACAGACACACAAATACCCTTCACTCACATGATTCCCTAACCACATAACAGACACACAAATACCCCTCACTCACATCATTCCCTCACCACATAACTGACACAAATACCCCACTCACATCATTTCCTCACTACATAACAGACACACAAATACCCCTTACTCACATGATTCCCTCATCACATAACAGACACACAAATACCCTTCACTCACATGATTCCCTCACCACATGACAGACATACAAATACCCCTCACTCACATCATTCCCTCACCACATAACAGACACACAAATACCCCTCACTCACATAATTCCCTCACCACATAACAGACACACAAATACCCCTCACTCAAAGAATTCCCTCACCACATAACAGACACACAAATACCCTTCACTCACCTCATTCCATCAGCACATAACAGACACACAAATGCCCCTCACTCACATCATTCCCTCATCAAATGACAGACACACAAATACCCATCACTCACATGAGTCCCTCACCACATGACAGACACACAAATACCCCTCACTCACATCATTCCCTCACCACATAACAGACACACAAATACCCTTCACTCACATCATTCCCTCACCACATAAAACACACAAATACCCCTCACTCACATCATTCCCTCACCACATGACAGACATACAAATACCCCTCACTCACATCATTCCCTCACCACATAACAGACACAAATACCCCCACTCACATCATTTCCTCACTACATAACAGACACACAAATACCCCTTACTCACATGATTCCCTCATCACATAACAGACACACAAATACCCTTCACTCACATGATTCCCTCACCACATAACAGACACACAAATACCCCTCACTCACATCATTCCCTCACCACATAACAGACACAAAACCCCCCACTCACATCATTCCCTCACTACATAACAGACACACAAATACCCCTCACTCACATGATTCCCTCACCACATAACAGACACACAAATACCCCTCACTCACATCATTCCCTCACCATATAACAGACACACAAATACCCCTCACTCACATAATTCCCTCACCACATAACATACACAAATACCCCCACTCACATCATTCCCTCACTACATAACAGACACACAAATACCCCTTACTCACATGATTCCCTCACCACATAACAGACACACCAATACCCTTCACTCACATGATTCCCTCACCACATATAGGACACACAAATACCCCTCACTCACATCATTCCCTCACAACATAACAGAAACAAATACCCCCACTCACATCATTCCCTCACTACATAACAGACACACAAATACCCCTCACTCACATGATTCCCTCACCACATAACAGACACACAAATACCCCCAACTCACATCATTCCCTCACCAGTTAACAGACACACAAATACCCCTTACTCACATGATTCCCTCACCACATAACAGACACACAAATACCCTTCACTAACATGATTCCCTCACCACATAACAGACACACAAATACCCCTCACTCACATCATTCCCTCACCACATAACAGACACAAATACCCCCACTCACATCATTCCCTCACTACATAACAGACACACAAATACCCCTCACTCACATGATTCCCTCACCACATAACAGACACACAAATACCCATCACTCACATCATTCCCTCACCATATAACAGACACACAAATACCCCTCACTCACATAATTCCCTCACCACATAACAGACACACAAATACCCCTCACTCACATCATTCTCTCACCACATAACAGACACACAAATACCCCTCACTCACATCATTCCCTCACCACATAACAGACACACAATTACCCCTCACTCACATCATTCCCTCACCAAATAACAGACACACAAATGCCCCTCACTCACATCATTCCCTCATCACATAACAGACACACATATACCCCTCACTCACATGAGTCCCTCACCACATAACAGACACACAAATGCCCCTCACTCACATCATTCCCTCACCACATAACAGACACACAAATACCCGTCACTCACATCATTCCCTCACCACATAACACACACAAATACCCCTCACTCACATCATTCCCTCACCACATAACAGACACACAAATACCCCTCACTCACATAATACCCTCGCCACATAACAGACACAAATACCCCCACTCACATCATTCCCTCACTACATAACAGACACACAAATACCCCTTACTCACATGAATCCCTCACCACATAACAGACACACAAATACCCTTCACTCTCATGATTCCCTCACCACATAACAGACACACAAAAACCTCTCACTCACATCATTCCCTCACAACATAAAGGACACAAATACCCCCACTCACATCATTCCCTCACTACATAACAGACACACAAATACCCCTTACTCAAATAATTCCCTCACCACATAACAGACACACAAATACCCCTCACTCACATCATTCCATCACCACATAACAGACACACAAATGCCCCTCACTCACATCATTCCCTCATCAAATTACAGACACACAAATACCCCTCACTCACATGATTCCCTCATCACATAACAGACACACAAATACCCCTCACTCACATCATTCCCTCACCACATAACACACACAAATACCCCTCACTCACATCATTCCCTCACCACATAACAGACGCACAAATACCCCTCACTCACCTCATTCCCTCATCACATAACAGACACACAAATACCCCTCACTCACATCATTCCCTCACCACATAACAGATGCACAAATACCCCTCACTCACCTCATTCCCTCATCACATAACAGACACACAAATACCCCTCACTCACATCATTCCCTCACCACATTACAGACACACAAATACCCCTCACTCACATCATTCCCTCACCACATAACAGACACACAAATACCCCTCACTCACAACATTCCCTCACCACATAACAGACACACAAATACCCCTCACTCACATAATTCCCTCACCACATAACAGACACACAAATACCCCTCACTCAAATAATTCCCTCACCACATAACAGACACACAAATACCCTTCACTCACCTCATTCCATCAGCACATAACAGACACACAAATGCCCCTCACTCACATCATTCCCTCATCAAATGACAGACACACAAATACCCCTCACTCACATCATTCCCTCACCACATAACAGACACACAAATACCCCTCACTCACATCATTCCCTCACCACATAACAGACACACAAATACCCCTCACTCACATCATTCCCTCACCACATAACAGACACACAAATGCCGCTCAATCACATCATTCCCTCATCACATAACAGACGCACAAATACCCCTCACTCACCTCTTTCCCTCATCACATAACAGACACACAAATACCTCTCACTCACTTCATTCCCTCACCACATAACAGACACACAAATACCCCTCACTCAAATCATTCCCTCACCACATAACAGACACACATATACCCCTCACTCACATCATTCCCTCACCACATAACAGACACACAAATGCCCCTCACTCACATCATTCCCTCATCACATAACAGACACACAAATGCCCCTCACTCACATCATTCCCTCATCACATAACAGACACACAAATACCCCTCACTCACATCATTCCCTCATCACATAACAGACACACAAATACCCCTCTCTCACATAATTCCCTCACCACATAACAGACACACAAATACCCTTCACTCACATCATTCCCTCATCACATAACAGACACACAAATGCCACTCACTCACATCATTTCCTCACTACATAACAGACACACAAATACCCCTTACTCACATGATTCCCTCATCACATAACAGACACACAAATACCCTTCACTCACATGATTCCCTCACCACATAACAGACACACAAATACCCCTCACTCACATCATTCCCTCACCACATAACAGACACAAATACCCCCACTCACATCATTTCCTCTCTACATAACAGACACACAAATACCCCTTACTCACATGATTCCCTCATCACATAACAGACACACAAATACCCTTCACTCACATGATTCCCTCACCACATGACAGACATACAAATACCCCTCACTCACATCATTCCCTCACCACATAACAGACACACAAATACCCCTCACTCAAATCATATCCTCACCACATAACAGACACACATATACCCCTCACTCACATCATTCCCTCACCACATAACAGACACACAAATGCCCCGCACTCACATCATTCCCTCATCACATAACAGACACACAAATGCCCCTCACTCACATCATTCCCTCATCACATAACAGACACACAAATACCCCTCACTCACATCATTCCCTCATCACATAACAGACACACAAATACCCCTCACTCAAATAATTCCCTCACCACATAACAGACACACAAATACCCTTCACTCACCTCATTCCATCAGCACATAACAGACACACAAATGCCCCTCACTCACATCATTCCCTCATCAAATGACAGACACACAAATACCCCTCACTCACATGAGTCCATCACCACATGACAGACACACAAATACCCCTCACTCACATCATTCCCTCACCACATAACAGACACACAAATACCCTTCACTCACATCATTCCCTCACCACATAACACACACAAATACCCCTCACTCACATCATTCCCTCACCACATGACAGACATAAAAATACCCCTCACTCACATCATTCCCTCACCACATAACAGACACAAATACCCCCACTCACATAATTTCCTCACTACATAACAGACACACAAATACCCCTTACTCACATGATTTCCTCATCACATAACAGACACACAAATACCCTTCACTCACATGATTCCCTCACCACATAACAGACACACAAATACCCCTCACTCACATCATTCCCTCACCACATAACAGACACAAAACCCCCCACTCACATCATTCCCTCACTACATAACAGACACACAAATACCCCTCACTCACATGATTCCCTCACCACATAACAGACACACAAATACCCCTCACTCACATCATTCCCTCACCATATAACAGACACACAAATACCCCTCACTCACATCATTCCCTCACCACATAACAGACACACAAATACCCCTCACTCACATCATTCCCTCACCACATAACAGACACACAAATACCCCTCACTCACATCATTCCCTCACCACATAACAGACACACAAATGCCGCTCAATCACATCATTCCCTCATCACATAACAGACGCACAAATACCCCTCACTCACCTCTTTCCCTCATCACATAACAGACACACAAATACCACTCACTCACATCATTCCCTCACCACATAACAGACACACAAATACCTCTCACTCACATCATTCCCTCACCACATAACAGACACACAAATACCCCTCACTCAAATCATTCCCTCACCACATAACAGACACACATATACCCCTCACTCACATCATTCCCTCACCACATAACAGACACACAAATGCCCCTCACTCACATCATTCCCTCATCACATAACAGACACACAAATGCCCCTCACTCACATCATTCCCTCATCACATAACAGACACACAAATACCCCTCACTCACATCATTCCCTCATCACATAACAGACACACAAATACCCCTCTCTCACATAATTCCCTCACCACATAACAGACACACAAATACCCTTCACTCACATCATTCCCTCATCACATAACAGACACACAAATGCCACTCACTCACATCATTTCCTCACTACATAACAGACACACAAATACCCCTTACTCACATGATTCCCTCATCACATAACAGACACACAAATACCCTTCACTCACATGATTCCCTCACCACATAACAGACACACAAATACCCCTCACTCACATCATTCCCTCACCACATAACAGACACAAATACCCCCACTCACATCATTTCCTCTCTACATAACAGACACACAAATACCCCTTACTCACATGATTCCCTCATCACATAACAGACACACAAATACCCTTCACTCACATGATTCCCTCACCACATGACAGACATACAAATACCCCTCACTCACATCATTCCCTCACCACATAACAGACACACAAATACCCCTCACTCAAATCATTCCCTCACCACATAACAGACACACATATACCCCTCACTCACATCATTCCCTCACCACATAACAGACACACAAATGCCCCACACTCACATCATTCCCTCATCACATAACAGACACACAAATGCCCCTCACTCACATCATTCCCTCATCACATAACAGACACACAAATACCCCTCACTCACATCATTCCCTCATCACATAACAGACACACAAATACCCCTCACTCACATCATTCCCTCACCACATAACAGACACACAAATGCCCCTCACTCACATCATTCCCTCATCACATAACAGACACACAAATGCCCCTCACTCACATGATTCCCTCACCACATAACAGACACACAAATACCCCTCACTCACATCATTCCCTCACCGTATAACAGACACACAAATACCCTTCACTCACATCATTCCCTCAACACATAACAGACACACAAATATCCCTCACTCACATCATTCCCTCACCACATAACAGACACACAAATGCCGCTCAATCACATCATTCCCTCATCACATAACAGACGCACAAATACCCCTCACGCACCTCATTCCCTCATCACATAACAGACACACAAATACCCCTCACTCACATCATTCCCTCACCACATAACAGACACACAAATACCCCTCACTCACATCATTCCCTCACCACATAACAGACACACAAATACCCCTCACTCAAATCATTCCCTCACCACATAACAGACACACATATACCCCTCACTCACATCATTCCCTCATCACATAACAGACACACAAATGCCCCTCACTCACATCATTCCCTCATCACATTACAGACACACAAATACCCCTCACTCACATCATTCCCTCATCACATAACAGACACACAAATACCCCTCACTCACATGATTCCCTCACCACATAACAGACACACAAATGCCCCTCACTCACATCATTCCCTCACCACATAACAGACACACAAATACCCTTCACTCACATCATTCCCTCACCACATAACAGACACACAAATACACCTCACTCACAACATTCCCTCACCACATAACAGACACACAAATACCCCTCACTCACATAATTCCCTCACCACATAACAGACACACTAATACCCCTCACTCAAATAATTCCCTCACCACATAACAGACACACAAATACCCCTCACTCACATCATTCCATCACCACATAACAGACACAGAAATGCCCCTCACTCACTTCATTCCCTCATCAAATGACAGACACACAAATACCCCTCACTCACATGATTCCCTCACCACATAACAGACACACAAATACCCCTCACTCACATCATTCCCTCACCACATAACACACACAAATACCCCTCACTCACATCATTCCCTCACCACATAACAGACACACAAATACCTCTCACTCACATCATTCCCTCACCACATAACAGACACACAAATCCCCTCACTCACATTTTTCCCTCACCACATAACAGACACACAAATACCCCTCACTCACCTCATTCCCTCATCACATAACAGACACACAAATACCCCTCACTCACATCATTCCCTCACCACATAACAGACACACAAATACCCCTCACTCACATCATTCCCTCACCACATAACAGACACACAATACCCCTCACTCACATCATTCCCTCACCAGATAACAGACACACAAATACCCCTCCCTCACATCATTCCCTCACCACATAACAGACACACAAATACCCCTCACTCACATCATTCCCTCACCACATAACAGATGCACAAATACCCCTCACTCACCTCATTCCCTCATCACATAACAGACACACAAATACCCCTCACTCACATCATTCCCTCACCACATTACAGACACACAAATACCCCTCACTCACATCATTCCCTCACCACATAACAGACACACAAATACCCCTCACTCACAACATTCCCTCACCACATAACAGACACACAAATACCCCTCACTCACATAATTCCCTCACCACATAACAGACACACAAATACCCCTCACTCAAATAATTCCCTCACCACATAACAGACACACAAATACCCTTCACTCACCTCATTCCATCAGCACATAACAGACACACAAATGCCCCTCACTCACATCATTCCCTCATCAAATGACAGACACACAAATACCCCTCACTCACATGAGTCCATCACCACATGACAGACACACAAATACCCCTCACTCACATCATTCCCTCACCACATAACAGACACACAAATACCCTTCACTCACATCATTCCCTCACCACATAACACACACAAATACCCCTCACTCACATCATTCCCTCACCACATGACAGACATACAAATACCCCTCACTCACATCATTCCCTCACCACATAACAGACACAAATACCCCCACTCACATCATTTCCTCACTACATAACAGACACACAAATACCCCTTACTCACATGATTTCCTCATCACATAACAGACACACAAATACCCTTCACTCACATGATTCCCTCACCACATAACAGACACACAAATACCCCTCACTCACATCATTCCCTCACCACATAACAGACACAAAACCCCCCACTCACATCATTCCCTCACTACATAACAGACACACAAATACCCCTCACTCACATGATTCCCTCACCACATAACAGACACACAAATACCCCTCACTCACATCATTCCCTCACCATATAACAGACACACAAATACCCCTCACTCACATCATTCCCTCACCACATAACAGACACACAAATACCCCTCACTCACATCATTCCCTCACCACATAACAGACACACAAATACCCCTCACTCACATCATTCCCTCACCACATAACAGACACACAAATGCCGCTCAATCACATCATTCCCTCATCACATAACAGACACACAAATACCCCTCACTCACCTCTTTCCCTCATCACATAACAGACACACAAATACCTCTCACTCACATCATTCCCTCACCACATAACAGACACACAAATACCCCTCACTCAAATCATTCCCTCACCACATAACAGACACACATATACCCCTCACTCACATCATTCCCTCACCACATAACAGACACACAAATGCCCCTCACTCACATCATTCCCTCATCACATAACAGACACACAAATGCCCCTCACTCACATCATTCCCTCATCACATAACAGACACACATATACCCCTCACTCACATCATTCCCTCATCACATAACAGACACACAAATACCCCTCTCTCACATAATTCCCTCACCACATAACAGACACACAAATACCCTTCACTCACATCATTCCCTCATCACATAACAGACACACAAATGCCACTCACTCACATCATTTCCTCACTACATAACAGACACACAAATACCCCTTACTCACATGATTCCCTCATCACATAACAGACACACAAATACCCTTCACTCACATGATTCCCTCACCACATAACAGACACACAAATACCCCTCACTCACATCATTCCCTCACCACATAACAGACACAAATACCCCCACTCACATCATTTCCTCTCTACATAACAGACACACAAATACCCCTTACTCACATGATTCCCTCATCACATAACAGACACACAAATACCCTTCACTCACATGATTCCCTCACCACATGACAGACATACAAATACAACTCACTCACATCATTCCCTCACCACATAACAGACACACAAATACCCCTCACTCAAATCATATCCTCACCACATAACAGACACACATATACCCCTCACTCACATCATTCCCTCACCACATAACAGACACACAAATGCCCCGCACTCACATCATTCCCTCATCACATAACAGACACACAAATGCCCCTCACTCACATCATTCCCTCATCACATAACAGACACACAAATACCCCTCACTCACATCATTCCCTCATCACATAACAGACACACAAATACCCCTCACTCAAATAATTCCCTCACCACATAACAGACACACAAATACCCTTCACTCACCTCATTCCATCAGCACATAACAGACACACAAATGCCCCTCACTCACATCATTCCCTCATCAAATGACAGACACACAAATACCCCTCACTCACATGAGTCCATCACCACATGACAGACACACAAATACCCCTCACTCACATCATTCCCTCACCACATAACAGACACACAAATACCCTTCACTCACATCATTCCCTCACCACATAACACACACAAATACCCCTCACTCACATCATTCCCTCACCACATGACAGACATACAAATACCCCTCACTCACATCATTCCCTCACCACATAACAGACACAAATACCCCCACTCACATCATTTCCTCACTACATAACAGACACACAAATACCCCTTACTCACATGATTTCCTCATCACATAACAGACACACAAATACCCTTCACTCACATGATTCCCTCACCACATAACAGACACACAAATACCCCTCACTCACATCATTCCCTCACCACATAACAGACACAAAACCCCCCACTCACATCATTCCCTCACTACATAACAGACACACAAATACCCCTCACTCACATGATTCCCTCACCACATAACAGACACACAAATACCCCTCACTCACATCATTCCCTCACCATATAACAGACACACAAATACCCCTCACTCACATCATTCCCTCACCACATAACAGACACACAAATACCCCTCACTCACATCATTCCCTCACCACATAACAGACACACAAATACCCCTCACTCACATCATTCCCTCACCACATAACAGACACACAAATGCCGCTCAATCACATCATTCCCTCATCACATAACAGACGCACAAATACCCCTCACTCACCTCTTTCCCTCATCACATAACAGACACACAAATACCACTCACTCACATCATTCCCTCACCACATAACAGACACACAAATACCTCTCACTCACATCATTCCCTCACCACATAACAGACACACAAATACCCCTCACTCAAATCATTCCCTCACCACATAACAGACACACATATACCCCTCACTCACATCATTCCCTCACCACATAACAGACACACAAATGCCCCTCACTCACATCATTCCCTCATCACATAACAGACACACAAATGCCCCTCACTCACATCATTCCCTCATCACATAACAGACACACAAATACCCCTCACTCACATCATTCCCTCATCACATAACAGACACACAAATACCCCTCTCTCACATAATTCCCTCACCACATAACAGACACACAAATACCCTTCACTCACATCATTCCCTCATCACATAACAGACACACAAATGCCACTCACTCACATCATTTCCTCACTACATAACAGACACACAAATACCCCTTACTCACATGATTCCCTCATCACATAACAGACACACAAATACCCTTCACTCACATGATTCCCTCACCACATAACAGACACACAAATACCCCTCACTCACATCATTCCCTCACCACATAACAGACACAAATACCCCCACTCACATCATTTCCTCTCTACATAACAGACACACAAATACCCCTTACTCACATGATTCCCTCATCACATAACAGACACACAAATACCCTTCACTCACATGATTCCCTCACCACATGACAGACATACAAATACCCCTCACTCACATCATTCCCTCACCACATAACAGACACACAAATACCCCTCACTCAAATCATTCCCTCACCACATAACAGACACACATATACCCCTCACTCACATCATTCCCTCACCACATAACAGACACACAAATGCCCCACACTCACATCATTCCCTCATCACATAACAGACACACAAATGCCCCTCACTCACATCATTCCCTCATCACATAACAGACACACAAATACCCCTCACTCACATCATTCCCTCATCACATAACAGACACACAAATACCCCTCACTCACATCATTCCCTCACCACATAACAGACACACAAATGCCCCTCACTCACATCATTCCCTCATCACATAACAGACACACAAATGCCCCTCACTCACATGATTCCCTCACCACATAACAGACACACAAATACCCCTCACTCACATCATTCCCTCACCGTATAACAGACACACAAATACCCTTCACTCACATCATTCCCTCAACACATAACAGACACACAAATATCCCTCACTCACATCATTCCCTCACCACATAACAGACACACAAATGCCGCTCAATCACATCATTCCCTCATCACATAACAGACGCACAAATACCCCTCACGCACCTCATTCCCTCATCACATAACAGACACACAAATACCCCTCACTCACATCATTCCCTCACCACATAACAGACACACAAATACCCCTCACTCACATCATTCCCTCACCACATAACAGACACACAAATACCCCTCACTCAAATCATTCCCTCACCACATAACAGACACACATATACCCCTCACTCACATCATTCCCTCATCACATAACAGACACACAAATGCCCCTCACTCACATCATTCCCTCATCACATTACAGACACACAAATACCCCTCACTCACATCATTCCCTCATCACATAACAGACACACAAATACCCCTCACTCACATGATTCCCTCACCACATAACAGACACACAAATGCCCCTCACTCACATCATTCCCTCACCACATAACAGACACACAAATACCCTTCACTCACATCATTCCCTCACCACATAACAGACACACAAATACACCTCACTCACAACATTCCCTCACCACATAACAGACACACAAATACCCCTCACTCACATAATTCCCTCACCACATAACAGACACACTAATACCCCTCACTCAAATAATTCCCTCACCACATAACAGACACACAAATACCCCTCACTCACATCATTCCATCACCACATAACAGACACAGAAATGCCCCTCACTCACTTCATTCCCTCATCAAATGACAGACACACAAATACCCCTCACTCACATGATTCCCTCACCACATAACAGACACACAAATACCCCTCACTCACATCATTCCCTCACCACATAACACACACAAATACCCCTCACTCACATCATTCCCTCACCACATAACAGACACACAAATACCTCTCACTCACATCATTCCCTCACCACATAACAGACACACAAATCCCCTCACTCACATTTTTCCCTCACCACATAACAGACACACAAATACCCCTCACTCACCTCATTCCCTCATCACATAACAGACACACAAATACCCCTCACTCACATCATTCCCTCACCACATAACAGACACACAAATACCCCTCACTCACATCATTCCCTCACCACATAACAGACACACAATACCCCTCACTCACATCATTCCCTCACCAGATAACAGACACACAAATACCCCTCCCTCACATCATTCCCTCACCACATAACAGACACACAAATACCCCTCACTCACATCATTCCCTCACCACATAACAGACACACAAATGCCCCTCACTCACATCATTCCCTCATCACATAACAGATGCACAAATACCCCTCACTCACCTCATTCCCTCATCACATAACAGACACACAAATACCCCTCACTCACATCATTCCCTCACCACATAACAGACACACAAATACCCCTCACTCACATCATTCCCTCACCACATAACAGACACACAAATACCCATCACTCACATCATTCCCTAACCACATAACAGACACACAAATGCCCCTCACTCACATCATTCCCTCATCACATAACAGACACACAAATACCCCTCACTCACATTAGTCCCTCACCACATGACAGACACACAAATACCCCTCACTCACATCATTCCCTCACCACATAACAGACACACAAATACCCTTCACTCACATCATTCCCTCACCACATAACAGACACAAATACCCCCACTCACATGATTCCCTCACTACATAACAGACACACAAATACCCCTTACTCACATGATTCCCTTACCACATAACAGACACACAAATACCCTTCACTCACATGATTCCCTCACCACATAACAGACACACAAATACCCCTCACTCACATCATTCCCTCACCACATAACAACCACATCATTCCCTCACCACATATACCCCCACTCACATCATTCCCTCACTACATAACAGACACAGAAATACCCCTCACTCACATGAATCCCTCACCACATAACAGACACACAAATACCCCTCACTCACATAATTCCCTCACCACATAACAGACACACAAATACCCCTCACTCACATCATTCCCTCACCACATAACAGACACACAAATACCCCTCACTCACATCATTCCCTCACCACATAACAGACACACAAATACCCCTCACTCACATCATTCCCTCACCACATAACAGACACACAAATAGCCCTCACTCACTTGAGTCCCTCACCACATAACAGACACACAAATGCCCCTCACTCACATCATTCCCTCACCACATAACAGACACACAAATACCCTTCACTCACATCATTCCCTCACCACATAACACACACAAATACCCCTCACTCACATCATTCCCTCACCACATAACAGACACACAAATACCCCTCACTCACATAATTCCCTCACCACATAACATACACAAATACCCCCACTCACATCATTCCCTCACTACATAACAGACACACAAATACCCCATACTCACATGATTCCCTCACCACATAACAGACACACCAATACCCTTCACTCACATGATTCCCTCACCACATATAGGACACACAAATACCCCTCACTCACATCATTCCCTCACAACATAACAGAAACAAATACCCCCACTCACATCATTCCCTCACTACATAACAGACACACAAATACCCCTCACTCACATGATTCCCTCACCACATAACAGACACACAAATACCCCCCACTCACATCATTCCCTCACCAGTTAACAGACACACAAATACCCCTTACTCACATGATTCCCTCACCACATAACAGACACACAAATACCCTTCACTCACATCATTCCCTCACCACATAACAGACACACAAATACCCCTCACTCACATCATTCCCTCACCACATAACAGACACAAATACCCCCACTCACATCATTCCCTCACTACATAACAGACACACAAATACCCCTCACTCACATGATTCCCTCACCACATAACAGACACACAAATACCCATCACTCACATCATTCCCTCACCATATAACAGACACACAAATACCCCTCACTCACATAATTCCCTCACCACATAACAGACACACAAATACCCCTCACTCACATCATTCTCTCACCACATAACAGACACACAAATACCCCTCACTCACATCATTCCCTCACCACATAACAGACACACAATTACCCCTCACTCACATCATTCCCTCACCACATAACAGACACACAAATGCCCCTCACTCACATCATTCCCTCATCACATAACAGACACACATATACCCCTCACTCACATGAGTCCCTCACCACATAACAGACACACAAATACTCGTCACTCACATCATTCCCTCACCACATAACACACACAAATACCCCTCACTCACATCATTCCCTCACCACATAACAGACACACAAATACCCCTCACTCACATAATACCCTCGCCACATAACAGACACAAATACCCCCACTCACATCATTCCCTCACTACATAACAGACACACAAATACCCCTTACTCACATGATTCCCTCACCACATAACAGACACACAAATACCCTTCACTCACATGATTCCCTCACCACATAACAGACACACAAAACCCCTCACTCACATCATTCCCTCACAACATAAAGGACACAAATACCCCCACTCACATCATTCCCTCACTACATAACAGACACACAAATACCCCTCACTCACATCATTCCCTCACCACATAACAGACACACAAATACCCCTCACTCACATCATTCCCTCACCACATAACAGACACACAAATACCCCTCACTCACATCATTCCCTCACCACATAACAGACACACAAATAGCCCTCACTCACATGAGTCCCTCACCACATAACAGACACACAAATGCCCCTCACTCACATCATTCCCTCACCACATAACAGACACACAAATACCCTTCACTCACATCATTCCCTCATCACATAACACACACAAATACCCCTCACTCACATCATTCCCTCACCACATAACAGACACACAAATACCCCTCACTCACATAATTCCCTCACCACATAACATACACAAATACCCCCACTCACATCATTCCCTCACTACATAACAGACACACAAATACCCCATACTCACATGATTCCCTCACCACATAACAGACACACCAATACCCTTCACTCACATGATTCCCTCACCACATATAGGACACACAAATACCCCTCACTCACATCATTCCCTCACAACATAACAGAAACAAATACCCCCACTCACATCATTCCCTCACTACATAACAGACACACAAATACCCCTCACTCACATGATTCCCTCACCACATAACAGACACACAAATATCCCCCACTCACATCATTCCCTCACCAGTTAACAGACACACAAATACCCCTTACTCACATGATTCCCTCACCACATAACAGACACACAAATACCCTTCACTCACATCATTCCCTCACCACATAACAGACACACAAATACCCCTCACTCACATCATTCCCTCATAACATAACAGACACAAATACCCCCACTCACATCATTCCCTCACTACATAACAGACACACAAATACCCCTCACTCACATGATTCCCTCACCACATAACAGACACACAAATACCCATCACTCACATCATTCCCTCACCATATAACAGACACACAAATACCCCTCACTCACATAATTCCCTCACCACATAACAGACACACAAATACCCCTCACTCACATCATTCTCTCACCACATAACAGACACACAAATACCCCTCACTCAAATCATTCCCTCACCACATAACAGACACACAATTACCCCTCACTCACATCATTCCCTCACCACATAACAGACACACAAATGCCCCTCACTCACATCATTCCCTCATCACATAACAGACACACATATACCCCTCACTCACATGAGTCCCTCACCACATAACAGACACACAAATACTCGTCACTCACATCATTCCCTCACCACATAACACACACAAATACCCCTCACTCACATCATTCCCTCACCACATAACAGACACACAAATACCCCTCACTCACATAATACCCTCGCCACATAACAGACACAAATACCCCCACTCACATCATTCCCTCACTACATAACAGACACACAAATACCCCTTACTCACATGATTCCCTCACCACATAACAGACACACAAATACCCTTCACTCACATGATTCCCTCACCACATAACAGACACACAAAAACCCCTCACTCACATCATTCCCTCACAACATAAAGGACACAAATACCCCCACTCACATCATTCCCTCACTACATAACAGACACACAAATACCCCTCACTCACATGATTCCCTCACCACATAACAGACACACAAATACCCATCACTCACATCATTCCCTCACCACATAACAGACACACAAATACCCCTCACTCACATAATTCCCTCACCACATAGCAGACACACAAATGCCCCTCACTCACATCATTCCCTCACCACATAACAGACACATTAATCCCCCTCACTCACATCATTCCCTCACCACATAACAGACACACAAATACCCCTCACTCACACCATTCCCTCACCACATAACAAACACACAAATACCCCTCAGTCACACATTCCCTCATCACATAACAGACACACAAATACCCCTTACTCACACCATTCCCTCACAACATAACAGACACACAAATACCCCTCACTCACATGATTCCCTCACCACATAACAGACACACAAATACCCCTCACTCACATCATTCCCTCACCACATAACAGACGCACAAATACCCCTCACTCACATCATTCCCTCACCACATAAGAGACACAAATACCCCTCACTCACATCATTCCCTCACCACATAACAGACACACAAATACCCCTCACTCACATCATTCCCTCACCACATAACAGACACACAAATGCCCCTCACTCACATCATTCCCTCATCAAATAACAGACACACAAATACCCCTCACTCACATGATTCCCTCACCACATAACAGACACACAAATACCCCTCACTCACATCATTCCCTCACCACATAACACACACAAATACCCCTCACTCACATCATTCACTCAATACATAACAGACACAAATACCCCTCACTCACATGATTCCCTCACCACATAACAGATACAAATACCCCTCACTCACATCATTCCCTCACCAGATAACAGACACACAAATACCCCTCACTCACATCATTCCCTCACCACATAACAGACACACAAATACCCCTCACTCACATCATTCCCTCACCACATAACAGACACACAAATACCCCTCACTCACATCATTCCCTCACCACATAACAGACACACAAATACCCCTCACTCCCATCATTCCCTCACCACATAACAGACACACAAATGCCCCTCACTCACATCATTCCCTCATCACATAACAGACACACAAATACCCCTCACTCACATCATTCCCTCATCACATAACAGACACACAAATACCCCTCACTCACATGATTCCCTCACCACATAACAGACACACAAATGCCCCTCACTCACATCATTCCCTCACCACATAACAGACACACAAATACCCTTCACTCACAACATTCCCTCACCACATAACACACACAAATACCCCTCACTCACATCATTCCCTCACCACATAACAGACATGCAAATACCCCTCACTCACATCATTCCCTCACCACATAACAGACACAAATACCCCCACTCACATCATTCCCTCACTACATAACAGACACACAAATACCCCTCACTCACATCATTCCCTCACCACATAACAGACACACAAATACCCCTCACTCACATGATTCCCTCACCATATAACAGACACACAAATACCCTTCACTCACATGATTCCCTCACCACATAACAGACACACAAATACCCCTCACTCACATCATTCCCTCACCACATAACAGACACAAATACCCCCAATCACATCTTTCCCTCACTACATAACAGACACACAAATACGCCTCACTCACATGATTGCCTCACCACATAACAGACACACAAATACCCCTCACTCACATCATTCCCTCACCACATAACAGACACACAAATACCGCTCACTCACATCATTCCCTCACCACATAACAGACACACAAATACCCCTCACTCACATCATTCCCTCTTCAAATAACAGACAAACAAATACCCCTCACTCACATGATTCCCTCACCACATAACAGACACACAAATACCCCTCACATCATTCCCTCACCACATAACACACACAAATACCCCTCACTCACATCATTCCCTCACCACATAACACACACAAATACCCCTCACTCACATCATTCCCTCACCACATAACAGATGCACAAATACCCCTCACTCACCTCATTCCCTCACCACATAACAGACACACAAATACCCCTCACTCACATCATTCCCTCACCACATACCAGACACACAAAAACCCCTCACTCACAACATTCCCTCACCACATAACAGACACACAAATACCCCTCACTCACATAATTCCCTCACCACATAACAGACACACAAATACCCCTCACTCAAATAATTCCCTCACCACATAACAGACACACAAATACCCCTCACTCACATCATTCCATCACCACATAACAGACACACAAATGCCCCTCACTCACATCATTCCCTCACCACATAACAGACACACAAATACCCTTCACTCACATCATTCCCTCACCACATAACACACACAAATACCCCTCACTCACATCATTCCCTCACCACATAACAGACACACAAATACCCCTCACTCACATGATTCCCTCACCACATATCAGACACACAAATACCCTTCACTCACATGATTCCCTCACCACATATTGGACACACAAATACCCCTCACTCACATCATTCCCTCACCACATAACATACACAAATACCCCCACTCACATCATTCCCTCACTACATAAGAGACACACAAATACCCCTCACTCACATGATTCCCTCACCACATAACAGACACACAAATACCCCTCACTCACATCATTCCCTCACCAGTTAACAGACACACAAATACCCCTTACTCACATGATTCCCTCACCACATAACAGACACACAAATACCCTTCACTCACATGATTCCCTCACCAAATAACAGACACACAAATACCCCTCACTCACATCATTCCCTCACAACATAAAGGATACAAATACCCCCACTCACATCATTCCCTCACTACATAACAGACACACAAATACCCCTCACTCACATGATTCCCTCACCACATAACAGACACACAAATACCCCTCACTCACATCATTCCCTCACCATATAACAGACACACAAATACACCTCACTCACATCATTCCCTCACCACATAACAGACACACAAATACCCCTCACTCACATCATTCCCTCACCACATAGCAGACACACAAATACCCCTCACTCACATCATTCCCTCACCACATAACAGACACACAAATACCCCTCACTCACATCATTCCCTCACCACATAACAGACACACAAATACCCCTCACTCACATCATTCCCTCACTCACATCATTCCCTCACCACATAACAGACACATTAATACCCCTCACTCACATCATTCCCTCACCACATAACAGAAATACAAATACCCCTCTCTCACATAGTTCCCTCACTCACATCATTCCCTCACCACATAACAGACACATTAATACCCCTCACTCACATCATTCCCTCACCACATAACAGACACACAAATACCCCTCACTCACATCATTCCCTCACCACATAACAGACACACAAATACCCCTCACTCACATGATTCCCTCACCACATAACAGACACACAAATACCCCTCACTCACATCATTCCCTCACCACATAACAGACGCACAAATACCCCTCACTCACATCTTTCCCTCACCACATAACAGACACACAAATACCCCTCACTCACATCATTCCCTCACCACATAACAGACACACAAATACCCCTCACTCACATCATTCCCTCACCACATAACAGACACAAATACAGTTTTCAAAGTCTGACATAAAAAGGAAAACACCCAAAAAAATTTTTTATAACATTTTCAATTCTTAAATGAAATTGTACTACCTCTCAGTGGGCCCGTTGCTATTCACTCCTCCTCCCGCTGGCTGCATTACGCAGAAGCTTCTCTATTACTGTCTTTCTGTCACTGGCCTGGGTCACAGGTGGTTTTAGAGGTGCAGTCATAATGTACATTATATTTAGATTATTCTTTCCTTCCTTAACTTTTTCTTTGTTTTGTCCTCCGTCCTTTGATATGTCTGATTGTACCCCTCTAGGTCTTTATGTTTTCACTAAGCTTCCCACCTCACCTGTATGTTCTGTATTGTACAACCCCCTTATCTATATGTCCTGTGTTGTGCTATCCCATCATCTATACTATATGTTCTGTGTTGTGCTATCCCCTCATCTATATGTCCTGTGTTGTGCTACCCCCTCAGCTGTATTTTCTGTGTTGTGCTACCCCCTCAGCTATACTCAGGGCCGGCCCATGCCTGATTTTTTTGGTAAGCGGATATAGATTTTAGCGCCCCCTGTTGAAATAAAGCCTCATATTTCGGTGTGTGAAATATCGGGAGTGCATGTAATAATGTGACAATGACAAAAGGGAATCTGTAGATCAAAAACCAACTTTATATACACATGGTTATAACTTAATACTATACTCAGTGGCGTCACTAGGGTTGGTGTAACCAAGTGCAGTAACTAATGGTGTTACCCCACATGGACCTTCTCCTGCATCAGAACAAACAGAGGCCCTGATTCAGAGCCGGACGCTCTGACAGAGTGCTCGCTCTGAATCAGGGCCGTCCCTCTGAATTTAAGAGCGGCCTCCTGGCCGCTCGCATAGCTGTGGGTCGCCATGTGATGGTCGCGATGGTCTTGCGACGGAGACCCTGCGGTAGGGTCTCGCTGCCGCAAGCCCTGGAGTGATTTTGGCTCTATCAGAGCCAAAATCACTCCCACTGACATCACTACTGATGTCAGTGGGGCCGGCTTCAGACGGTAGGCGTTCCCATGGGAACGCCTCCGTCTGGCAGCCACGCCCCTGGCACGCCCACCAAAGGGGGCGTGCTGTCAATCAACATCGACAGCACGCCCCCTTTGGTGTGAGACCCGGAGCGACGGCTATCCCGTCGCTAGCCGGGTCTCGCGCATGCGCACGACGGAGCTCCCTCCGTCGTGCGCATGCGCAGTAGGGCACCATCGACCCGCTTGTGAGCGTCCTGCACTCGCAAGCGGGTCTGAATGACCCCCATAGGCCCCTACATGAAAATAAGTAAACAGACACATAGGCCGCGACATGAAAAATAATTAAATACACCCACACACATAGGCCCCCACATGAAAATGTATTGTGTTATAGGGCTCCTATACAGCAGGACAACTCTGGATGCTAAGCTATAATTATACCATAAGATATGTATTCAGGGAGAGGGAGACAGCCAGTGGGTGACAGGGAGAGGGCAACAGCACTATGTGACAGTGAGAGGATGACAGGGAGAGGGTGACAGGGAGAGGGTGACAGCAGTGGGTGACAAGGAGAGGGTGACGACACAGAAAGTGACAGCACTGGGTGAGAGGGCGACCGCATTAGGAGACATTAGGAGACGGAAAGGGTGATGACAGGGAGAGGGTGACAGCACTGGGTGACAGGGAGAGGCTGATGAAGGGGAGAGGGTGACGGAGAGGGTGACAGCACTAGGAGACAGGGAGAGGGTGACGACAAGGAGAGGGCGACGACAGGTAGAGGGTGACAGCACTAGGAGACAGGGAGAGGGTGACGACAGGGAGAGGGCGACGACAGGTAGAGGGTGACAGCACTAGGAGACAGGGAGAGGGTGACGACAGGGAGAGGGCGACGACAGGTAGAGGGTGACAGCACTAGGAGACAGGGAGAGGGTGACAACAGGGAGAGGATGACAGCACTGGGTGACAGTGAAATGGTGATGACAGGGAAAGGATGACAGTGACGATAGGGAGTGGGTGACAGGACTGGGTGACAGGGAGAGGGCGAAAGCAGTGGGTGACAGGGAGAGAAATACCAATGGGTGACAGGGTGACAGCCATACAGGGTATTTCAATTTCCTTACCTGGGGCCAGAAGTTACTGCAGCGCGTGTTTGGTGGCTCCTCCTTGATAGACACTGGCTGATGACATCATGGACAATATACAGAAGGGGATCTAGCTGCTTCCCTCACTTAACGCCGGGGACAGTCACGTGATTGTGGCGTCAGATCCCCGGCATCCAGCACAGCCCCAGAGAGAGAGAAAGCTGGGGTTGGTTGAAAGGGGCGGAGCGGAGGACAGTGCAGGAAACCCATCCAGCTGAGCACAGACTCTCACAAGCTGTGTCTGTCACTGGGGGTAGAGGTAGCGGCTACGGCATTGGCAGCTGGCTGCACAGCGGCATATAATGAGTCAGCAGTATGACTCACTGTAATGCCGGCAGCTGTGGGGATCGCGCGGGTCTCAGGAGAAGACAGGGCCGCCCTTACGGCTTGGCGCCGTACGCGGATGTGTACCTGGCGTAATGGGCCGGCCGGCCCTGGCTATACTATATGTTCTGTGTTGTGTTACCCTCTCCTCTATATAGCCTGTGTTGTGCTACCCCCTCACCTGTATGTTCTGTGTTGTGCTACCCCCTCATCAATACTATATGTTCTGTGTTGTGCTACATCCTCCTCTATATGTCCTGTATTGTGCTACCCCCTCCTCCATATGTCCTGTATTGTGCTACCTCCTCCACTATACGTCCTGTGTTGTGCTACCCCCTCCTCTATATGTCCAGTATTGTGCTACCCTCTCCTCTATATGTCCTGCATTGTGCTACCTCCTCCTCTATATGTCCTGTGTTGTGCTACCCCCTCACCTGTATGTTCTGTGTTGTGCTACCCACTCATCTATACAGTATGTTCTGTGTTGTGCTAGCCCCTCATCTCTATGTTCTATGTTGTGCTACATCCTCGACTGTATATTCTGTGTTGTGCTACCCCCTCCTCTATATGTTCTGTGATGTGTTACCCCCTCATCTGTATGTTCTGTGTTGTGCTACCCCCTCATCTGTATGTCCTGCGTTGTGCTACCCACTCATCTATACTGTATGCTCTGTGTTGTGCTACCCCCTCATTTGTATGCTCTGTGTTGTGCTACCCCCTTATCTGTATGCTCTATGTTGTGCTACCCCCTCATCTGTATGTTCTGTGTTGTGCTAGCCCCTCATCTGTATGTTCTGTGTTGTGCTACCCCCTCATCTATACTATATGTTCTGTGTTGTGCTGCCCCCTCACCTGTATGTTCTGCGTTGTGCTACCCCCTCATCTGTATGTTCTGCGTTGTGCTACCCCCTCATCTATACTGTATATTCTGTGTTGTGCTACCTCCTCCTCTATATGTTCTGTGATGTGTTACCCCCTCATCTGTATGTTCTGCGTTGTGCTACCCCCTCATCTATACTGTATGCTCTGTGTTGTGCTACCCCCTCATCTGTATGTTCTGTGTTGTGCTACCCCCTCATCTGTATCTTCTGTGTTGTGCTACCCCCTCCTCTATTTGTCCTGTGTTGTGCTGCCCTCTCACCTGTATGTTCTGTGTTGTGCTACCCCCTCCTCTATATGACCTGCGTTGTGCTGCCCTCTCACCTGTATGTTCTGTGTTGTGCTACCCCCTCATCTGTATCTTATGTGTTGTGCTACCCCCTCCTCTATATGTTCTGTGTTGTGCTACCCTCTCCTCTCTATGTTCTGTGTTGTGCTACCCCCTCACCTGTATGTTCTGTGTTGTGCTACCCCCTCATCTGTATGTTCTGTCTTGTGCTACCCCCTTATCTCTATGTTCTGTGTTGTGCTACCCCCTCATCTCTATGTTCTGTGTTGTGCTACCCCCTCATCTCTATGTTCTGTGTTGTGCTACCCCCACATCTGTATGTTCTGTGTTGTGCTACCCCTTTATCTCTATGTTCTGTGTTGTGCTACCACCCTCATCTCTATGTTCTGTGTTGTGCTACCCCCTCAGCTGTATTTTCTGTGTTGTGCTACCCCCTCAGCTATACTATATATATTCTGTAATGTGCTACCCCCTCATCTCTATGTTCTGTGTTGTGCTACCCCCTCACCTGTATGTTCTGTGTTGTGCTACCCCCTCATCTATACTATATGTTCTGTGTTGTGCTACCCCCTCATCTGTATCTTCTGTGTTGTGCTACCCCTTCCTCTTTATGTTCTGCGTTGTGCTGCCCCCTCACCTGTATGTTCTTCGTTGTGCTACCCCCTCATCTATACTGTATGTTCTGTGTTGTGCTACCCCCTCCTCTATATGTTCTGTGTTGTGCTAGCACCTCATCTCTATGTTCTGTGTTGTGCTACCCCCTCATCTGTATGTTCTGTGTTGTGCTACTCCCTCATCTGTATGTCCAGTGTTGTGCTACCCCCTCATCTCTAAGTTCTGTGTTGTGCTACCCCCTCATCTGTATGTTCTGTGTTGTGCTACCCCCTTATCTCTATGTTCTGTGTTGTGCTACCCCCCTCATCTCTATGTTCTGTGTTGTGCTACCCCCTCACCTGTATGTTCTGTGTTGCGCTACCCCCTCATCTGTATCTTCAGTGTTGTGCTACCCCCTCACCTGTATGTTCTGCGTTGTGCTACCCCCTCATCTATACTGTATGTTCTGTGTTGTGCTACCCCGTCATCTGTATGTTCTGTGTTGTGCTACCCTCTTATCTCTATGTTCTGTGTTGTGATACCCCCTAATCTCTATGTTCTGTGTTGTGCTACCCCCTCACCTGTATGTTCTGTGTTGTGCTACCCCCTCATTTGTATCTTCAGTGTTGTGCTACCCCCTCACCTGTATGTTCTGTGTTGTGCTACCCCCTCACCTGTATGTTCTGTGTTGTGCTACCCCCTCACCTGTATGTTCTGTGTTGTGCTACCCCCTCACCTGTATGTTCTGTGTTGTGCTACCCTCTCATCTCTATGTTCTGTGTTGTGCTACCCCTTCACCTGTATGTTCTGTGTTGTGCTACCCCCTTATCTCTATGTTCTGTGTTGTGCTACCCCCCACATCTCTATGTTCTGTGTTGTGCTACCCACTCATCTCTATGTTCTGTGTTGTGCTACCCCCTCACCTGTATGTTCTGTGTTGTGCTACCCCCTCATCTGTATGTTCTGTGTTGTGCTACCCCCTATTCTCTATGTTCTGTGTTGTGCTACCACCCTCATCTGTATATTCAGTATTGTTCTACCCCTCACCTGTATGTCCTTTGTTGTATTACCCCCTCATCTATACTGTATATTCTGTGTTGTGCTACCCCCTCCTCTATATGTTCTGTGTTGTGCTACCCCCTCATCTCTATGCTCTGTGTTGTGCTACCCCCTCGTCTGTATGTTCTGTGTTGTGCTAGCCCCTCATCTATACTGTATATTCTGCGTTGTGCTAGCCCCTCATCTCTATCTTCTGTGTTGTGCTACCCCCTGATCTGTATGTTCTGTGTTGTGCTACCCCCTCATCTGTATGTTCTTTATTGTGCTACCCCCTAACCTGTATGTTCTGCGTTGTGCTACCCCCTCATCTATACTGTATATTCTGTGTTGTGCTACCCCCTCCTCTATATGTTCTGTGTTGTGCTACCACCTCTTCTCTATGTTCAGTGTTGTGCTACCCCCTCATCTGTGTGTCGTGTGTTGTGCTACCCCCTCATCTAAACTGTATGTTCTGTGTTGTGCTACCTCCTCCTCTATATGTCCTGTGCTGTGCTATCCACTCATCTGTATGTTCTGCATTGTGCTACCCTCTCATCTGTATGTTCTGCGTTGTGCTACCCCCTCATCTGTATCTTCTGTGTTGTGCTACCCCCTCATCTATAGTGTATGTTCTGTGTTGTACTAGCCCCTTATCTCTATGTTCGATGTTGTGCTACCCCCTCGACTGTATATTCTGTGATGTTTTACCCCCTCATCTGTATGTTCTGTGTTGTGCTACTCCCTCATCTGTATGTTCTTCGTTGTGCTACCCCCTCATCTATACTGTATGCTCTGTGTTGTGCTACCCCCTCCTCTGTATGCTCTGTGATGTGCTGCCCCCTCATCCGTATGTTCTATGTTGTGCTACCACTTCATCTATACTATATGTTCTGTGTTGTGCTGCCCCCTCATCTGTATGTTCTGCGTTGTGCTACCCCCTCAACTATACTGTATGCTCTGTGTTGTGCTATCCCCTCTTCTGTATGTTCTGTGTTGTGCTACCCCCTCATCTGTATCTTCTGTGTTGTGCTACCACCTCATCTGTATCTTCTGTGTTGTGCTACCACCTCATCTGTATCTTCTGTGTTGTGCTACCCCCTCCTCTGTATGCTCTGTGATGTGCTGCCCCCTCATCCGTATGTTCTATGTTGTGCTACCACTTCATCTATACTATATGTTCTGTGTTGTGCTGCCCCCTCATCTGTATGTTCTGCGTTGTGCTACCGTCTCAACTATACTGTATGCTCTGTGTTGTGCTATCCCCTCTTCTGTATGTTCTGTGTTGTGCTACCCCCTCATCTGTATCTTCTGTGTTGTGCTACCACCTCATCTGTATCTTCTGTGTTGTGCTACCCCCTCATCTGTATCTTCTGTGTTGTGCTACCACCTCATCTGTATGTCCTGTGTTGTGCTGCCCTCTCACCTGTATGTTCTGTGTTGTGCTACCCCCTCCTCTATATGTCCTGTGTTGTGCTGCCCTCTCACCTGTATGTTCTGTGTTGTGCTACCCCCTCATCTGTATCTTCTGTGTTGTGCTACCCCCTCATCTATACTATATGTTCTGTGTTGTGCTGCCCCCTCACCTGTATGTTCTGCGTTGTGCTACCCCCTCATCTGTATGTTCTGCGTTGTGCTACCCCCTCATCTATACTGTATATTCTGTGTTGTGCTACCTCCTCCTCTATATGTTCTGTGATGTGTTACCCCCTCATCTGTATGTTCTGCGTTGTGCTACCCCCTCATCTATACTGTATGCTCTGTGTTGTGCTACCCCCTCATCTGTATGTTCTGTGTTGTGCTACCCCCTCATCTGTATCTTCTGTGTTGTGCTACCCCCTCCTCTATTTGTCCTGTGTTGTGCTGCCCTCTCACCTGTATGTTCTGTGTTGTGCTACCCCCTCCTCTATATGACCTGTGTTGTGCTGCCCTCTCACCTGTATGTTCTGTGTTGTGCTACCCCCTCATCTGTATCTTATGTGTTGTGCTACCCCCTCCTCTATATGTTCTGTGTTGTGCTACCCTCTCCTCTCTATGTTCTGTGTTGTGCTACCCCCTCACCTGTATGTTCTGTGTTGTGCTACCCCCTCATCTGTATGTTCTGTCTTGTGCTACCCCCTTATCTCTATGTTCTGTGTTGTGCTACCCCCTCATCTCTATGTTCTGTGTTGTGCTACCCCCTCATCTCTATGTTCTGTGTTGTGCTACCCCCACATCTGTATGTTCTGTGTTGTGCTACCCCTTTATCTCTATGTTCTGTGTTGTGCTACCACCCTCATCTCTATGTTCTGTGTTGTGCTACCCCCTCAGCTGTATTTTCTGTGTTGTGCTACCCCCTCAGCTATACTATATATATTCTGTAATGTGCTACCCCTCATCTCTATGTTCTGTGTTGTGCTACCCCCTCACCTGTATGTTCTGTGTTGTGCTACCCCCTCATCTATACTATATGTTCTGTGTTGTGCTACCCCCTCATCTGTATCTTCTGTGTTGTGCTACCCCTTCCTCTTTATGTTCTGCGTTGTGCTGCCCCCTCACCTGTATGTTCTTCGTTGTGCTACCCCCTCATCTATACTGTATGTTCTGTGTTGTGCTACCCCCTCCTCTATATGTTCTGTGTTGTGCTAGCACCTCATCTCTATGTTCTGTGTTGTGCTACCCCCTCATCTGTATGTTCTGTGTTGTGCTACCCCCTCATCTGTATGTCCAGTGTTGTGTTACCCCCTCATCTCTAAGTTCTGTGTTGTGCTACCCCCTCATCTGTATGTTCTGTGTTGTGCTACCCCCTTATCTCTATGTTCTGTGTTGTGCTACCCCCCTCATCTCTATGTTCTGTGTTGTGCTACCCCCTCACCTGTATGTTCTGTGTTGCGCTACCCCCTCATCTGTATCTTCAGTGTTGTGCTACCCCCTCACCTGTATGTTCTGCGTTGTGCTACCCCCTCATCTATACTGTATGTTCTGTGTTGTGCTACCCCGTCATCTGTATGTTCTGTGTTGTGCTACCCTCTTATCTCTATGTTCTGTGTTGTGCTACCCCCTCACCTGTATGTTCTGTGTTGTGCTACCCCCTCATTTGTATCTTCAGTGTTGTGCTACCCCCTCACCTGTATGTTCTGTGTTGTGCTACCCCCTCACCTGTATGTTCTGTGTTGTGCTACCCCCTCACCTGTATGTTCTGTGTTGTGCTACCCTCTCATCTCTATGTTCTGTGTTGTGCTACCCCCTCACCTGTATGTTCTGTGTTGTGCTACCCCCTTATCTCTATGTTCTGTGTTGTGCTACCCCCCCCATCTCTATGTTCTGTGTTGTGCTACCCACTCATCTCTATGTTCTGTGTTGTGCTACCCCCTCACCTGTATGTTCTGTGTTGTGCTACCCCCTCATCTGTATGTTCTGTGTTGTGCTACCCCCTATTCTCTATGTTCTGTGTTGTGCTACCACCCTCATCTGTATATTCAGTATTGTTCTACCCCTCACCTGTATGTCCTTTGTTGTATTACCCCCTCATCTATACTGTATATTCTGTGTTGTGCTACCCCCTCCTCTATATGTTCTGTGTTGTGCTACCCCCTCATCTCTATGCTCTGTGTTGTGCTACCCCCTCGTCTGTATGTTCTGTGTTGTGCTAGCCCCTCATCTATACTGTATATTCTGCGTTGTGCTAGCCCCTCATCTCTATGTTCTGTGTTGTGCTACCCCCTGATCTGTATGTTCTGTGTTGTGCTACCCCCTCATCTGTATGTTCTTTATTGTGCTACCCCCTAACCTGTATGTTCTGCGTTGTGCTACCCCCTCATCTATACTGTATATTCTGTGTTGTGCTACCCCCTCCTCTATATGTTCTGTGTTGTGCTACCACCTCTTCTCTATGTTCAGTGTTGTGCTACCCCCTCATCTGTGTGTCGTGTGTTGTGCTACCCCCTCATCTAAACTGTATGTTCTGTGTTGTGCTACCTCCTCCTCTATATGTCCTGTGCTGTGCTATCCCCTCATCTGTATGTTCTGCATTGTGCTACCCTCTCATCTGTATGTTCTGCGTTGTGCTACCCCCTCATCTGTATCTTCTGTGTTGTGCTACCCCCTCATCTATAGTGTATGTTCTGTGTTGTACTAGCCCCTTATCTCTATGTTCGATGTTGTGCTACCCCCTCGACTGTATATTCTGTGATGTTTTACCCCCTCATCTGTATGTTCTGTGTTGTGCTACTCCCTCATCTGTATGTTCTTCGTTGTGCTACCCCCTCATCTATACTGTATGCTCTGTGTTGTGCTACCCCCTCCTCTGTATGCTCTGTGTTGTGCTGCCCCCTCATCCGTATGTTCTATGTTGTGCTACCACTTCATCTATACTATATGTTCTGTGTTGTGCTGCCCCCTCTTCTGTATGTTCTGCGTTGTGCTACCCCCTCAACTATACTGTATGCTCTGTGTTGTGCTATCCCCTCTTCTGTATGTTCTGTGTTGTGCTACCCCCTCATCTGTATCTTCTGTGTTGTGCTACCACCTCATCTGTATCTTCTGTGTTGTGCTACCACCTCATCTGTATCTTCTGTGTTGTGCTACCCCCTCCTCTGTATGCTCTGTGATGTGCTGCCCCCTCATCCGTATGTTCTATGTTGTGCTACCACTTCATCTATACTATATGTTCTGTGTTGTGCTGCCCCCTCATCTGTATGTTCTGCGTTGTGCTACCCCCTCAACTATACTGTATGCTCTGTGTTGTGCTATCCCCTCTTCTGTATGTTCTGTGTTGTGCTACCCCCTCATCTGTATCTTCTGTGTTGTGCTACCACCTCATCTGTATCTTCTGTGTTGTGCTACCCCCTCATCTGTATCTTCTGTGTTGTGCTACCACCTCATCTGTATGTCCTGTGTTGTGCTGCCCTCTCACCTGTATGTTCTGTGTTGTGCTACCCCCTCCTCTATATGTCCTGTGTTGTGCTGCCCTCTCACCTGTATGTTCTGTGTTGTGCTACCCCCTCATCTGTATCTTCTGTGTTGTGCTACCCCCTCTTCTATATGTTCTGCGTTGTGCTGCCCTCTCACCTGTATGTTCTGTGTTGTGCTACCCCCTCATCTCTATGTTCTGTGTTGTGCTACCCCCTCACCTGTATGTTCTGTGTTGTGCTACCCCCTCATCTGTATGTTCTGTGTTGTGCTACCCCCTTATCTCTATGATCTGTGTTGTGCTACCCCCTCATCTAAACTATATGTTCTGTGTTGTGCTACCCCCTTATCTCTATGATCTGTGTTGTGCTACCCCCTCATCTAAACAATATGTTCTGTGTTGTGCTACCTCCTCCTCTATATGTCCTGTGCTGTGCTATCCCCTCATCTGTATTTTCTGCATTGTGCTACCCCCTCATCTGTATGTTCTGCGTTGTGCTACCCCCTCATCTGTATCTTCTGTGTTGTGCTACCCCCTCATCTATACTGTATGTTCTGTGTTGTGCTAGCCCCTCATCTCTATGTTCTATGTTGTGCTACCCCCTCGACTGTATATTCTGTGTTGTGCTACCCCCTCCTCTATATTTTCTGTGATGTGTTACCCCCTCATCTGTATGTTCTGTGTTGTGTTACCCCCTCATCTGTATGTTCTGCTTTGTGCTACCCACTCATCTATTTGTTCTGCGTTGTGCTACCCCATCTATACTGTATATTCTGTGTTGTGCTACCTCCTTCTCTATATGTTCTGTGATGTGTTACCCCCTCATCTGTATGTTCTGCATTGTGCTACCCCCTCATCTATACTGTATGCTCTGTGTTGTGCTACCCCCTCTTCTGTATGTTCTGTGTTGTGCTACCCCCTCATCTGTATCTTCTGTGTTGTGCTACCCCCTCCTCTATATGTCCTGTGTTGTGCTACCCCCTCTCACCTGTATGTTCTGTGTTGTGCTACCTCCTCCTCTATATGTCCTGTGTTGTGCTGCCCTCTCACCTGTATGTTCTGTGTTGTGCTACCCCCTCATCTGTATCTTCTGTGTTGTGCTACCTCCTCCTCTATATGTTCTGCGTTGTGCTGCCCTCTCACCTGTATGTTCTACGTTGTGCTACCCCCTCATCTATACTGTATGTTCTGTGTTGTGCTACCCCCTTCTCTATATGTTCTGTGTTGTGCTACCCCTTCATCTCTATGTTCTGTGTTGTGCTACCCCTCACCTGTATGTTCTGTGTTGTGCTACCCCTTCATCTGTATGTCCTAAGTTGTGCTACCCCCTCATCTCTATGTTCTGTGTTGTGCTACCCCCTCATCTGTATGTTCTGTGTTGTGCTACCCCCTCATCTGTATGTTCTGTGTTGTGCTACCCCCTTATCTCTATGTTCTGTGTTGTGCAACCCCCTCACCTGTATGTTCTGTGTTGTGCTACCCCCTCATCTGTATCTTCAGAGTTGTGCTACCCCCTCACCTGTATGTTCTGTGTTGTGCTACCCCCTCACCTGTATGTTCTGTGTTGTGCTACCCCCTCATCTGTATGTTCTGTATTGTGCTACCCCCTCACCTGTATGTTCTGTGTTGTGCTACCCCTTCTCTATATGTTCTGTGTTGTGCTATCCCCTCATCTCTATGTTCTGTGTTGTGCTACCCCCTCATCTGTGTGTCCTGTGTTGTGCTACCCCCTCATCTATACTGTATGTTCTGCGTTGTGCTAGCCCCTTATCTCTATGTTCTGTGTTGTGCTACCCCCTGGTCTGTATGTTCTGCGTTGTGCTACCCCCTCTTCTGTATGTTCTGCGTTGTGCTACCCCCTCATCTGTATCTTCTGTGTTGTGCTACCCCCTCATCTGTATCTTCTGTGTTGTGCTACCCCCTCATCTATACTGTATGTCCTGTGTTGTGCTACCCCCTCGACTGTATATTCTGTGTTGTGCTACCCCCTCCTCTATATGTTCTGTTATGTGTTACCCCGTCATCTGTATGTCCTGTGTTGTGCTACCCCCTCATCTGTATGTTCTGCGTTGTGCTACCCCCTCATCTATACTGTATGCTCTGTGTTGTGCTACCCCCTCATCTGTATGTTCTGCGTTGTGCTACCACCTCATCTGTATGTCCTGTGTTGTGCTAGCCCCTCATCTGTATGTTTTGTTGTGCTACCCCCTCATCTATACTATATGTTCTGTGTTGTGCTGCCCCCTTATCTGTATGTTCTGTGTTGTGCTGCCCCCTCATCTATATGTCCTGTGTAGTTCTACCACCTCATCTATACTATATGTTCTGTGTTGTGCTACCCCCTCATCTGTATGTTCTGCGTTGTGCTACCCCCTCATCTGTATGTTCTGCGTTGTGCTACCCCCTCATCTGTATCTTCTGTGTTGTGCTACCCCCTCATCTCTATGTTCTATGTTGTGCTACCCCCTCAACTGTATGTTCTGTATTGTGGTACCCCCTCATCTATACTGTATGTTCTGTGTTGTGCTACCCCCTTATCTCTATGTTCTGTTTTGTGCAACCCCCCTCATCTCTATGTTCTGTGTTGTGCAACCCCCCTCATCTGTATTTTCTGCGTTTTGCTTCCCCCTCATCTATACTGTATGCTCTGTGTTGTGCTAGCCCCTCATCTGTATGTTCTGTGTTGTGCTACCCCCTCATCTGTATGTTCTGTGTTGCATTCCCTTCCCCCTCTGCAGCTCCACCTGCCCCATTGTTAATCCGGCCCTGGATGCCAGTACATGTAGGATTACATGTTCATTAGAGATGTTATAATGTCTGCGCTGCATAGGAGATGAAATAAAAGACTTTCATACAGCAGCCATGCTACTCATTGGTTTAACAGACAGCCACGAGACACTTGTAACAGCACTTGTTCATCTAAAATCGAATGTACAATCTCTCATCAAATCCCACATTCGATTTTAGAAGCCTTTTCTACATCGAATTTGATTTGGTTCGATTTTGAACAGTGATTTGATGTTCAATTTTGAACATGTACTAATCGAACACCAAATCCCACTCAAAATCAAATTTAAAATCCCAAAATGAATAGACCTGCTTCATGCTTTCAATTTTAGCATGAGCAGGTCTGATTGAGATCCATGCAAGCATCTGTGTGTCAAATGCTTGTGTAACCCCCCTTCAGTGTGCGGTGTGGTACATAGGTGCATTTGGAGTGATACACCTCCTATTGCCTCAGGCTAGCTCTCCAGGGTGTGGGCAATACCTGAGAAGGGGGTCCCTGCCCATGCAGGCTTTATAACAGTCACACATATAGATACAGGTATAGATAGACACATGCAGCAACAGTTCTATTGAATAACTTGGGCGCCAGACCTTCTCTTATAAAAATAAACCAATTTATTTCTCTCCTCCTGCACATGACTTTACAGGACAAGAATATCCTCTCCCTCCAGCTCATATACTTGGCATGTCAGATGGTATATGACAATCTTATGGATATGGTTACATTACATCACCCTCTTCTTCACCAGCACAGTCTTTAAGCATAGTCACAATGAATGCTTTGCATTTTACCCACACAGGTCCACCTGGCCCTTTGCTGGCTGGTGCCTGTAGTTCTCCACTTCATATGTGCAGGTCCACCTAGCCCTTCGCTGGCTGGTGCCTGTAGTTCTCCACTTCATACGTGCAGGTCCACCTAGCCCTTTGCTGGCTGGTGCCTGTAGTTCTCCACTTCATATGTGCAGGTCCACCTAGCCCTTTGCTGGCTGGTGCCTGTAGTTCTCCACTTCATATGTGCAGGTCCACCTAGCCCTTCGCTGGCTGGTCCCTGTAGTTCTCCACTTCACATGTGCAGGTCCACCTAGCCCTTCGCTGGCTGGTGCCTGTAGTTCTCCACTTCATACGTGCAGGTCCACCTAGCCCTTCGCTGGCTGGTGCCTGTAGTTCTCCACTTCATATGTGCAGGTCCACCTAGCCCTTCGCTGGCTGGTGCCTGTAGTTCTCCACTTCATACGTGCAGGTCCACCTAGCCCTTTGCTGGCTGGTGCCTGTAGTTCCACAGCTTCACACACATCTCACATAACTTCTTTTGCACTCTGCCTCTCCTTTGTCTCTTCTAAGACAATATACAGAGTGTCTCATACACAGTCTGCCTCTCTCTGCTCCCCATCTCTATCACATGGGACAGCAATATACAGACTTTGCTATTGCAGCTATCAGACTCTCAGCTGCCGTCCATCCCTATCCTACAGGAATGGCTCCTATAGCCACACTGCTACCACAATGACCCCCCCTTTAATGGCTGCTGGGTGGCTTTTATGCATAAGGGACTCCTCTGGTACCTTAACAGTAAAAGCTCCTGGGAAATTCCTCTTCCCCATCTCTTCAACACATATACTTGCGTCTCTTACCCCTCTCATGGGTGCTGAACACTTCACTGAGCTGCTCACACTTCCAGCTCTTTCTCTGTGGACTCTCACAGACTTTATCTCAGTGGTCTCACTCCAGACCTATTTCTCCTTTGGCGTTAGATGGGCATCATGGCAGTCACCACGGCCCCGCCAATCTCCCCCTGCCAGGGGAGCACAAGGGCTACATTTCTGCTTCCAGCTTTGAAGCTTCCCAAAGATGTCTGCTCTCTTCCAAATTCTTCTTCTCAACTCCCTTTGTTCTCTCCCCCTCCTCCCTCTGCTCTGCCAGCTACACACCCAGTCTTCCCACCCCTGCGTGTCTATCTCTCCAGCCCCTCCTTTACCTGAAAACTGATCCGGGTCTCAGGCATGTAGTATCTACAACAGGAAGCAAGCTCTAACACTGAGAGGGGTGTATTTACAAATACCAACCCTTAGAGGGTGTTACATTCTCCCCCCATTAGGTAGGTATGCTTTAAAATATATACATTATTTTGGTATACCTGGCTAATCACTTGCACATGCAGGCACACCCGACTCACACTGGTGCACACATGTAAAACCTTGCAATTTCGTATGTCACCCCACATAATAAAAAAAAAATCTCACTGGTGAAAATCACATTAGATCACATTTGCATGGAAAAAAACATTAGCAGTGAACAGTATGCAAAAAAAAAGTCACATTTCCAACAATATATCCCACTACCCCCAATGTGTATAATAACTAGGGGTGAGCGGGTTCGGATTTCTGAAATCCGAACCCCCCCGAGCCCCCCCGATCCGAGTCCGATCCGAGTCAGGCTCGACTTTTCCCGCCTGACTCGGATCTGACATCGAGGCAAAACGTCATCATCCCGCCTTCCGAGTCTCGCGGGTTTTGGATCCTATATAAGGTACCCGCGTCGGCGCCATTTTCTCACTCGGCTGTGGACAGTGAAGAGGGAGGGTGGGAGTTAGTGCTGTGTAGTGTAGTGTAGTGTAGTGCTGCTGTTGTCCACTACTTCAAAGTCCATAGGGGCTGGCTGTGTTGTGCTGTGCTGCTGTTGTTAATAGGGGCTGTGTCCACTACTTCAAAGTCCATAGGGGCTGGCTGGACTGTGTTGTGCAGTCAGTTCCAAAGTCCTGTGCAGTGTCCCAGTCCTAAAGGGGTGCTGTAGTGTTGTCCAGGGGGTGCTCTGTCCATCAGGGGTGCTCCCCCCAAGTGCTAAAAAAATAATATATTTTCTGTGTTTGTGAATTGTGTGCGCAGTAGCCGCACGTGCATCAACAAAGTAGTGCCAAGCGTGCGCCTGTGTCATAAGTAAAGGGCCGGCTGGCTTGACTGTTAAGGGTGCTGTAACCCCCGAAAGTACACTCCAGTCCAAACCAAAAAAAAAATTATTTTCTGTGTTTGTGAATTGTGTGCGCAGTAGCCGCACGTGCATCAACAAAGTAGTGCCAAGCATGCGCCTGTGTCATAAGTAAAGGGCCGGCTGGCTTGACCGTTAAGGGTGCTGTAACCCCCGAAAGTACACTCCAGTCCAAACCTAAAAAAAAATTATTTTCTGTGTTTGTGAATTGTGTGCGCAGTAGCCGCACGTGCATCAACAAAGTAGTGCCAAGCGTGCGCCTGTGTCATAAGTAAAGGGCCGGCTGGCTTGACCGTTAAAGGGTGCTGTAACCCCCGAAAGTAGACTCCAGTCCAAACCAAAAAAAAATTATTTTCTGTGTTTGTGAATTGTGTGCGCAGTAGCCGCACGTGCATCAACAAAGTAGTGCCAAGCGTGCGCCTGTGTCATAAGTAAAGGGCCGGCTGGCTTGACCGTTAAGGGTGCTGTAACCCCCGAAAGTACACTCCAGTCCAAACCTAAAAAAAAATTATTTTCTGTGTTTGTGAATTGTGTGCGCAGTAGCCGCACGTGCATCAACAAAGTAGTGCCAAGAGTGCCCCTGTGTCATAAGTAAAGGGCCGGCTGGCTTGACCGTTAAAGGGTGCTGTAACCCCCGAAAGTACACTCCAGTCCAAACCAAAAAAAAATTATTTTCTGTGTTTGTGAATTGTGTGCGCAGTAGCCGCACGTGCATCAACAAAGTAGTGCCAAGCGTGCGCCTGTGTCATAAGTAAAGGGCCGGCTGGCTTGACCGTTAAAGGGTGCTGTAACCCCTGAAAGTACACTCCAGTCCAAACCAAAAAAAAATTATTTTCTGTGTTTGTGAATTGTGTGCGCAGTAGCCGCACGTGCATCAACAAAGTAGTGTCAAGCGTTCGCCTGTGTCATAAGTAAAGGGCCGGCTGGCTTGACCGTTAAGGGTGCTGTAACCCCCGAAAGTACACTCCAGTCCAAACCAAAAAAAAAATTATTTTCTGTGTTTGTGAATTGTGTGCGCAGTAGCCGCACGTGCATCAACAAAGTAGTGCCAAGCGTGCGCCTGTGTCATAAGTAAAGGGCCGGCTGGCTTGACCGTTAAGGGTGCTGTAACCCCCGAAAGTACACTCCAGTCCAAACCAAAAAAAAAATTATTTTCTGTGTTTGTGAATTGTGTGCGCAGTAGCCGCACGTGCATCAACAAAGTAGTGCCAAGCGTGCGCCTGTGTCATAAGTAAAGGGCCGGCTGGCTTGACCGTTAAGGGTGCTGTAACCCCCGAAAGTACACTCCAGTCCAAACCTAAAAAAAAATTATTTTCTGTGTTTGTGAATTGTGTGCGCAGTAGCCGCACGTGCATCAACAAAGTAGTGCCAAGCGTGCGCCTGTGTCATAAGTAAAGGGCCGGCTGGCTTGACCGTTAAAGGGTGCTGTAACCCCCGAAAGTACACTCCAGTCCAAACCTAAAAAAAAATTATTTTCTGTGTTTGTGAATTGTGTGCGCAGTAGCCGCACGTGCATCAACAAAGTAGTGCCAAGCGTGCGCCTGTGTCATAAGTAAAGGGCCGGCTGGCTTGACCGTTAAGGGTGCTGTAACCCCCGAAAGTACACTCCAGTCCAAACCTAAAAAAAAATTATTTTCTGTGTTTGTGAATTGTGTGCGCAGTAGCCGCACGTGCATCAACAAAGTAGTGCCAAGAGTGCCCCTGTGTCATAAGTAAAGGGCCGGCTGGCTTGACCGTTAAAGGGTGCTGTAACCCCCGAAAGTACACTCCAGTCCAAACCAAAAAAAAATTATTTTCTGTGTTTGTGAATTGTGTGCGCAGTAGCCGCACGTGCATCAACAAAGTAGTGCCAAGCGTGCGCCTGTGTCATAAGTAAAGGGCCGGCTGGCTTGACCGTTAAAGGGTGCTGTAACCCCTGAAAGTACACTCCAGTCCAAACCAAAAAAAAATTATTTTCTGTGTTTGTGAATTGTGTGCGCAGTAGCCGCACGTGCATCAACAAAGTAGTGTCAAGCGTTCGCCTGTGTCATAAGTAAAGGGCCGGCTGGCTTGACCGTTAAGGGTGCTGTAACCCCCGAAAGTACACTCCAGTCCAAACCAAAAAAAAAATTATTTTCTGTGTTTGTGAATTGTGTGCGCAGTAGCCGCACGTGCATCAACAAAGTAGTGCCAAGCGTGCGCCTGTGTCATAAGTAAAGGGCCGGCTGGCTTGACCGTTAAGGGTGCTGTAACCCCCGAAAGTACACTCCAGTCCAAACCAAAAAAAAAATTATTTTCTGTGTTTGTGAATTGTGTGCGCAGTAGCCGCACGTGCATCAACAAAGTAGTGCCAAGCGTGCGCCTGTGTCATAAGTAAAGGGCCGGCTGGCTTGACCGTTAAGGGTGCTGTAACCCCCGAAAGTACACTCCAGTCCAAACCTAAAAAAAAATTATTTTCTGTGTTTGTGAATTGTGTGCGCAGTAGCCGCACGTGCATCAACAAAGTAGTGCCAAGCGTGCGCCTGTGTCATAAGTAAAGGGCCGGCTGGCTTGACCGTTAAAGGGTGCTGTAACCCCCGAAAGTACACTCCAGTCCAAACCTAAAAAAAAATTATTTTCTGTGTTTGTGAATTGTGTGCGCAGTAGCCGCACGTGCATCAACAAAGTAGTGCCAAGCGTGCGCCTGTGTCATAAGTAAAGGGCCGGCTGGCTTGACCGTTAAGGGTGCTGTAACCCCCGAAAGTACACTCCAGTCCAAACCTAAAAAAAAATTATTTTCTGTGTTTGTGAATTGTGTGCGCAGTAGCCGCACGTGCATCAACAAAGTAGTGCCAAGCGTGCGCCTGTGTCATAAGTAAAGGGCCGGCTGGCTTGACCGTTAAAGGGTGCTGTAACCCCCGAAAGTACACTCCAGTCCAAACCAAAAAAAAATTATTTTCTGTGTTTGTGAATTGTGTGCGCAGTAGCCGCACGTGCATCAACAAAGTAGTGCCAAGCGTGCGCCTGTGTCATAAGTAAAGGGCCGGCTGGCTTGACCGTTAAGGGTGCTGTAACCCCCGAAAGTACACTCCAGTCCAAACCAAAAAAAAAATTATTTTCTGTGTTTGTGAATTGTGTGCGCAGTAGCCGCACGTGCATCAACAAAGTAGTGCCAAGCGTGCGCCTGTGTCATAAGTAAAGGGCCGGCTGGCTTGACCGTTAAGGGTGCTGTAACCCCCGAAAGTACACTCCAGTCCAAACCTAAAAAAAAAATTATTTTCTGTGTTTGTGAATTGTGTGCGCAGTAGCCGCACGTGCATCAACAAAGTAGTGCCAAGCGTGCGCCTGTGTCATAAGTAAAGGGCCGGCTGGCTTGACCGTTAAAGGGTGCTGTAACCCCCGAAAGTACACTCCAGTCCAAACCAAAAAAAAATTATTTTCTGTGTTTGTGAATTGTGTGCGCAGTAGCCGCACGTGCATCAACAAAGTAGTGCCAAGCGTGCGCCTGTGTCATAAGTAAAGGGCCGGCTGGCTTGACCGTTAAGGGTGCTGTAACCCCCGAAAGTACACTCCAGTCCAAACCAAAAAAAAAATTATTTTCTGTGTTTGTGAATTGTGTGCGCAGTAGCCGCACGTGCATCAACAAAGTAGTGCCAAGCGTGCGCCTGTGTCATAAGTAAAGGGCCGGCTGGCTTGACCGTTAAGGGTGCTGTAACCCCCGAAAGTACACTCCAGTCCAAACCTAAAAAAAAATTATTTTCTGTGTTTGTGAATTGTGTGCGCAGTAGCCGCACGTGCATCAACAAAGTAGTGCCAAGCGTGCGCCTGTGTCATAAGTAAAGGGCCGGCTGGCTTGACCGTTAAAGGGTGCTGTAACCCCCGAAAGTACACTCCAGTCCAAACCAAAAAAAAATTATTTTCTGTGTTTGTGAATTGTGTGCGCAGTAGCCGCACGTGCATCAACAAAGTAGTGCCAAGCGTGCGCCTGTGTCATAAGTAAAGGGCCGGCTGGCTTGACCGTTAAAGGGTGCTGTAACCCCCAAAGTACACTCCAGTCCAAACCAAAAAAAAATTATTTTCTGTGTTTGTGAATTGTGTGCGCAGTAGCCGCACGTGCATCAACAAAGTAGTGCCAAGAGTGCGCCTGTGTCATAAGTAAAGGGCCGGCTGGCTTGACCGTTAAAGGGTGCTGTAACCCACAAAGTACACTCCAGTCCGAACCAAAAAAAAATTTATTTTCTGTGTTTAGCCGCACGTATATATCAAATCGATATAACATAAATGGAGGACCAAACTTTCTCCGATAAAAATAAAATAGAGAAAGATCAAGAACCACTTCCTCCTAGTGCTGAAGCTGCTGCCACTAGTCATGACATAGACGATAACATGCCATCAACGTCGTCTGCCAAGGCCGATGCCCAATGTCATAGTAGAGGGCACATACAATCCCAAATGGCAAAGTTCAGGAAAATGACCTTGAAAAAGACATTTAAATCAGCTGAAGAGAAACGTAAACTTGCCAATATGCCATTTACGACACGGAGTGGCAAGGAACGGCTAAGGTCGATCCCTAGTATGTTCATGACTAGTGGTTCAGCTTCACATGACGATGGAAGCACTCCTCCCACTAAAAAAATCAAAAGAGTTAAGCTGGCAAAAGCACAGCGAAGAACTGTGCTTTCTAAGAAGATATCACAAATCCCCAAAGAGAGTCCAAGTGTGGTGGTGGTTGCGATGCCTGACCTTCCCAGCACTGGACGGGAAGAGGTGGCTCTTTCCACCATTTGCACGCCCCCTGCAAGTGCTGAAAGGAGCACCCACAGTCCACTTGCTGATATGCAAATTGAAGATGTCACTGTTGAAGTACAACAGGATGAGGATACTGGTGTAGCTGGCGCTGAGGAGGAAGTTGGCGAGGGGATTCTGATGGTGATGTGGTTTGTTTAAATCAGGCTCCGGGGGAGACAGTTGTTGTCCGTGGGATGAAAAAGCCCATCACGGTCATGCCTGGGCAGAAGACCAAACATTCCACCTCTTTGGTCTGGCAATATTTCTATCCAAATCCGGACAACAACTGTCTTGCCATATGTACCATATGTAAAGGTGAAATAAGTAGGGGTAGGGACGTCAACCACCTAGGAACATCCTCCCTTATACGGCACCTGCAGCGCGTTCATAAAAAGTTACTGTCAAGTTCAGAAACTTTGGCTCAGACCGTAAGCAGTCCAGGGACACCTAAATCCCGTTGTCCTGTTGTATCCAAGCGCCTGCAAACCACACCGTCAACTCCCTCCTCGTCAATTTCCTCCTTAGTCAGGATCGGAAGTAGTCCTGCAGGCCATATCACTGGCATGACTGACTCTCCTATCCGGGATTCCTCCGGAGGATCCTGCATTGCTACGCCTACTGCTGCCGCTGCTGCTGTTGCTGCTGCTGCTGGGAGTCGTTCATCATCCCAGAGAGGAAGTAGGAACACCACTACTTTTACTAAACAATTGACCCTCCAACAGTCCTTAGCGAGGAGGATGAAGTACGACAGCAGTCATCCTGAAGCAAAACGTATAACTGAGGCCTTGACTGCTATGTTGGTGTTAGACGTGCGTCCGGTATCCGCCATTAGTGCAGTGGGATTTAGACAATTGATGGAGGTAGTGTGTCCCCGGTTCCAAATCCCGTCTAGATTCCACTTCACTAGGCAGGCGATACCGAGACTGTACAGAAACGTCAGAAAAAGTGTCCTCAGTGTCCTGAAAAATGACGTTGTACACAATGTCCACTTAACCACGGACATGTGGACAAGTGGAACAGGGCAGACTAAGGACTATATGACTGTGACAGCCCACTGGGTAGATGTATCACCTTACGCAGCAACAGCAGCAGCGTCACCAGTAGCAGCATCTCAGAAACGCCAGCTCGTTACAAGGCAGGCTACGCTGTGTATCACCGGTTTCAGTAAGAGGCACACCGCCGACAACCTCTTAGAGAAACTGAGGGAAATCATCGCCCAGTGGCTTACCCCACTTAGACTCTCCTGGGGATTTGTGATATCTGACAACGCCACCAATATTGTGCGGGCATTACATCTGGGCAAATTCCAGCACGTCCCATGTTTTGCTCACACAATAAACTTGGTGGTGCAGAATTTTCTGAAAAGCGACAGGGGCGTGCAGGAGACGCTTTGGGTGGCCCGAAAAATTTCTGGCCACTTTCGCCATTCAGCGACTGCGTGCCGAAGACTGGAGCGCCAGCAAACACTCTTGAACCTGCCCCGCCATCACCTGAAGCAAGAGGTTGTGACGCGGTGGAACTTAACCCTCTATATGCTTCAGAGGATGGAGGAGCAGCAAAAGGCCATACAAGCCTATACATCCACCTATGACATAGGCAAAGGAGGGGGTATGCACCTGACTCAAGCGCAGTGGAGAATGATTTCCGTGTTGTGCAAGGTTCTTCAGCCCTTCGAACTTGCCACACGTGAAGTCAGTTCAGACACTGCCAGCTTGAGTCAGGTCATTCCCCTCATCAGGCTTTTGCAGAAGCAGCTGGAGAAAGTGAAGGAGGAGCTAAGACGGAGCGATTCCGCTCGGCATGTGGGACTTGTGGATGAAGCCCTTCATTCGCTTTGCCAGGATTCCAGGGTGGTCAATCTGTTGAAATCAGACCACTACATTTTGGCCACCGTGCTCGATCCTAGGTTTAAAGCCTATGTGGTGTCTCTCTTTCCGGCCGACACAAGCCTGCAGAGGTGCAAAGACCTGCTGGTGAACACACTGTCAGCTGAAGCGGAACGTGACACGTCAACGGCTCCTTCTTCATTTTCTCCCGCAACTGGGGCTGCCAGGAAAAAACTTAGGTATCCTAAGCAACCCGCTGGCGGTGATGCAGGGCAGGCAGGACCAAGTTTGGACATCTGGTCCGGACTGAAGGACCTGGCAACAATTTCTGACATGTCTACTGTCACTGCATATGATACTGTCACCATTGACAGAATGGTGGAGGATTACATCGGTGACAGCATCCAAGTAGGCATGTCAGACAGTCCATACCTGTACTGGCAGGAAAAAGAGGCAATTTGGAGGCCCCTGTACAAACTGGCTCTATTTTACCTGAGTTGCCCCCCCTCCAGTGTGTACTCCGAAAGAGTGTTTAGTGCAGCCGGGAACCTTGTCAGCGAAAGGCGTAGGAGGTTGCTTCCACAGAATGTGGAGAAGATGATGTTCATCAAAATGAATTATCAGCTCTTCCAGGGAGACCAGCCTCCAGAAGGTACAGAGGGACCTGTGGTGGTGGATTCAAGTGGGGACGAGTTAATACTTTGTGAGGATGAGGATGTACACACTGAAGAGGGTGAGGAATCGGTGGATGAGGAGGATGAGGATGACATCTTGCCTCCGTAGAGCCAGTTTGTGCAGGGACACATTAATTGCCAGCTTGTTTTGTGGGGGCCCAAACGAACCAATCATTTCAGCCACAGTTGTGTGGCAGACCCTGGCGCTGAAATGATTGATTTGTTAAAGTGTGCATGTCCTGTTTATACAACATAAGGGTGGGTGGGAGGGCCCAAGGACAATTCCATCTTGCACCTCTTTTTTTCTTTGCATTATGTACAGTTTGGGGCCTAGTTTTTCTAACTGCCATCCTGCCTGCCACTGCAGTGTCACTCCTAGATGGGTCACGTGTTTGTGCCGCCCACTCGTGTCGCTTAGCATAGTCATCCAGCTACCTCGGTGCAACCTTTTGGACATAAAAACACTATTGTGAGGTGTGAGGTGTTCAGAATAGACTGGAAATGAGTGGAAATTAAGGTTATTGAGGTTAATAATAGCATAGGAGCAGAAAAACCTACAAATTCTGTGATTTTAGCTGTTTTTATGCTTTTTTTCAAAAAAATACAGATCCAAAACACAAAACCCAGAACCCAAAACACGGAAGGGTGGTTTTGGCAAAACCAATCCAGATCCAAAACACGAAGAAAGATCCAGATCCAAAACCAAAACACAAAACACGAAAAGTGGCCGGTGCACACCCCTAATAATAACACAATAGTCACGGGTGTCCTCAAACACGTTTGTTCATACATGAGTTATAAATGACAATTTTAATGTCATACAACGGAGTACCTGCCAGGCCTGCCCGTTGAGTCTCCTCCCCTCCTCGGGTCAAAAGGAGACAGGTGGCTCTCGTGGCCCCTCCCAATACCCCCAAACTTTTGCGGGTGCAGGGTGCACTCCCCCCAGCTCTTCTCTAATGCTGGGCAACTTTTTACATGTGCTCCCCCCAACTTCTGGAGGAACACACAACAATTCCGCTGAGCTCGCTCTCCTCGCTTCCCACGCAGATGGGATGAACAGCACTACAATTCCCAAGAAAACTTCACACATGTGCTTCTGCTTTTAAACAGTCTCTGAAACACTTTGGCACTACCACCATTTTGTACTTGACACTTTGTCCTACTGCGGAGTTACACTGGTAACTTTAAACAATGGGGTCAATCTCCGCCTCCTGAACCCTTGGTCTTGTTGGGACACTCAGAGAAGATCAGACACGGTGTCTACCAAGGGGTTTGCTCCACTGGATTTACTGCATTTAGTCTCTGTATCCTGCGAGCACTTCTTCCATCTTACTGTGCTCGAGCCCCACGTTGGGCGCCATTTTGTAACCCCCCTTCAGTGTGCGGTGTGGTACATAGGTGCATTTGGAGTGATACACCTCCTATTGCCTCAGGCTAGCTCTCCAGGGTGTGGGCAATACCTGAGAAGGGGGTCCCTGCCCATGCAGGCTTTATAACAGTCACACATATAGATACAGGTATAGATAGACACATGCAGCAACAGTTCTATTGAATAACTTGGGCGCCAGACCTTCTCTTATAAAAATAAACCAATTTATTTCTCTCCTCCTGCACATGACTTTACAGGACAAGAATATCCTCTCCCTCCAGCTCATATACTTGGCATGTCAGATGGTATATGACAATCTTATGGATATGGTTACATTACATCACCCTCTTCTTCACCAGCACAGTCTTTAAGCATAGTCACAATGAATGCTTTGCATTTTACCCACACAGGTCCACCTGGCCCTTTGCTGGCTGGTGCCTGTAGTTCTCCACTTCATATGTGCAGGTCCACCTAGCCCTTCGCTGGCTGGTGCCTGTAGTTCTCCACTTCATACGTGCAGGTCCACCTAGCCCTTTGCTGGCTGGTGCCTGTAGTTCTCCACTTCATATGTGCAGGTCCACCTAGCCCTTTGCTGGCTGGTGCCTGTAGTTCTCCACTTCATATGTGCAGGTCCACCTAGCCCTTCGCTGGCTGGTGCCTGTAGTTCTCCACTTCATACGTGCAGGTCCACCTAGCCCTTCGCTGGCTGGTGCCTGTAGTTCTCCACTTCATATGTGCAGGTCCACCTAGCCCTTCGCTGGCTGGTGCCTGTAGTTCTCCACTTCATATGTGCAGGTCCACCTAGCCCTTTGCTGGCTGGTGCCTGTAGTTCACTTCATACATGCAGGTCCACCTGGCCCTATGCTGGCTGGTGCCTGTAGTTCCACAGCTTCACACACATCTCACATAACTTCTTTTGCACTCTGCCTCTCCTTTGTCTCTTCTAAGACAATATACAGAGTGTCTCATACACAGTCTGCCTCTCTCTGCTCCCCTTCTCTATCACATGGGACAGCAATATACAGACTTTGCTATTGCAGCTATCAGACTCTCAGCTGCCGTCCATCCCTATCCTACAGGAATGGCTCCTATAGCCACACTGCTACCACAGTGACCCCCCCTTTAATGGCTGCTGGGTGGCTTTTATGCATAAGGGACTCCTCTGGTACCTTAACAGTAAAAGCTCCTGGGAAATTCCTCTTCCCCATCTCTTCAACACATATACTTGCGTCTCTTACCCCTCTCATGGGTGCTGAACACTTCACTGGGCTGCTCACACTGCAACCTTCCAGCTCTTTCTCTGTGGTCTCTCACAGACTTTATCTCAGTGGTCTCACTCTAGACCTATTTCTCCTTTGGCGTTAGATGGGCATCGTGGCAGTCACCACGGCCCCGCCAATCTCCCCCTGCCAGGGGAGCACAAGGGCTACATTTCTGCTTCCAGCTCTGAAGCTTCCCAAAGATGTCTGCTCTCTCCCAAATTCTTCTTCTCAACTCCCTTTGTTCTCTCCCCCTCCTCCCTCTGCTCTGCCAGCTACACACCCAGTCTTCCCACCCCTGCGTGTCTATCTCTCCAGCCCCTCCTTTACCTGAAAACTGATCCGGGTCTCAGGCATGTAGTATCTACAACAGGAAGCAAGCTCTAACACTGAGAGGGGTGTATTTACAAATACCAACCCTTAGAGGGTGTTACATTTGTAAAGTGTTAAATTTAAAAAAAAAATTGCGTGGGGTCTGTGGCATTACACCCCGCGAGTCCGGTGCTGGTTATGAAAAATACAGGGGACCCCTACTCATTTTGTCCCCTGTATTTCCAAAACCAAGACCGGCTTGATTATCCCAGTGCTGGTTTCACAAAATACAGCGGACCCCTACATCTTTTGTCCCCTGTATTTTCACAACCAGGACTGGTTCTGAAAAGTCCGGGGCAGGTTGTGATTTTGGGGGGGGTCACATAATTTTTTTTTAATTAATTTTAACACTTTTGAAACTTTTTACACACAAATGCAATCTGTGTCAATCTGTGTAAATCAAAAGCATAAAGCAGGTCTATTCATTTGGGTATTTGATGTTCGATTTTGTGTTCGATTTCAAATTGAATATTAGTAAATAAGGGATTTGTGTGTTGGTCTATTGTATGTAAAAATACCAATGTTTTTCCGCTGTTTGATTTTGAGTGGGAGTTCAAAGAAATTAGGTTATATGTTCGATTAGACATTCGATTTTGCCTTTAGTAAATCTCCAAATGGAAAATCGAATGTCAAATAACACTAAAATTAAAATTGAATAATAGTAAATATACCCCTTAATGTCAGGCCAAATGATGAACTGGGTGAATTCAGTCATAAGATAAAAAGTGCAAATAAGCATGATTCAGCATTACAAGTCCAGGACTTTATTATTAAAAACACTAGTATGAAACTTGAGAATGTTTTGTGTGCAACATGGTCACTTAAAGCCAAACTGCAGAGTCTGGAAAGCCAGAATGAATCATCTAAAGAAGCAAAAAAGCAAAGAGTACTATAAAGAAAATTATTCTTTTGCTGAATGTACGTTCTATACATACACAGGCACAGTGATAAATGCTTGGTGTATTGACTCAGGAGCTGCAAGTCATATGACAAATGGGGAAACTTTCAGTTAGACTAAAGTAACTCAGAAAGAATAGCCATAGCTAATGGTCATTATATGGTCTCAGACGGAATGTGGAGAAGGTTATATTAACTGTCCAGTCTCTCCAACATTTACGTGAAAGAAACTTATTAAGAATGTCTTATATGTACCTAATCTTGACACCAATATATTGTCAATGAAAAAGCTTACCAAGCAAGGACATATTGTAACATTTAAAGGTGATAAATGCATTATTACAATTGGTAGATACTAGGGATGAGCGGGTTCGGTTCCCTGAGAACCGAACCCACCCGAACTTCGGGGATCCGGGGCGATCCGAGCCCAAGCTCGGATCTCCCTGTCTGCCCCGGATCCCTCTCCCGAGGCAAAACCTCGAGATCTGCTGTCGGATCTCGAGGTTTTGCCTCGAGCGGCCATTTAAAAAAAAATGCCTTTGCCTTTAATGGGCAAAGTGCTGATTGGCTGACAGAGCCGTCTGTCACGGCTCTCAGCCAATCAGCATTATGGTGCTCATTTGCATGTAGCACGGACTCGTGAGATCCGTGCTACATGCATCTGTGTGATTGACAGTGACACAGAGCACAGATGGGTCAGTGAGACCCGTCTGTGCTGCTGTGTATTTCAATGACACAGATGCACGCACGGACCAGGAGATCCGTGCTACTTGCATCTGTGTCATTGACACAGAGCACTAACGGGTCCGTGAGACCCGTCTGTGCTGCTGTGGTAAATAAAAAAAAAAAAACCTGTGTAAAAAGAGAAAAAAATGGCGTCCTCCCCCCCAAAAAAAGAGCAACCAGCCCCGGGCATTAGTGACCCAGTGCTGGGTGTGCTTAAATACAGGGGACAAACGACATAGGGGTCCCCTGTACTTAAACACAACCAGCACCGGGCTAGTCAGAACCAGAGCTGGTTGCCAAAATACGGGGGACAAACGACGTAGGGGTCCCCCGTATTCTGCGCAACCAGCTCTGGGCTCTGATCCGGTCCTGGTTCTGGAAATACAGGGGAAAAAAATGAGTAGGGTTCCCCTGTATGTTCCAGAACCAGCACTGGACTTTTTCTAGCGGGGGGCTGATGCCACAGCCAGGGGAGCCCTTTCACCGGGCCCCCCAGCCGCAGCATCAGCCCTGACCGCTAGTCAGCCCAGGCCGGGGATCCCTGGAGAGCTGGGGACCCCCCCAATAAAGGGGTCACCCTCTCCAGGGCACCCCAGGCCCAGGCTGATAGCCCGGGGCTATCCCCGCCACCCCTGGTTGCGGGGGGTGGCGGGTTGATTGTGTGGTGTGGTGTAAATAAAGAATATCAAACATTGTCTTTACAAGTAGAACTGCAAGTCCCAGCAAGCCTGCCCCGCATGCTGGTACTTGGAGAACCACAAGTACCAGCATGCAGGGCATTAAGGGCCCACTAGTACCTGTAGTTCACCTGTAAAAAAATGTTTAAAAAAAACACAGGACACACACACCGTGACAGTATAAGTTTATTAAACATACATACACACACACACACACACACACATGTACACATACTCACCTATGTAACCCTGTAGCATCGGTCCACTTGTCCGGTAAAGTATCCATAGGGGACCTGTGAAAAAAAACATACTCACCATCTCCTATGCGAGGTTCTGTCCTCTTCGTTCCAAAGTAGGCATCCCCGGACTTGGCAAAAAAAAAAAAACGAAAACGCGATCCACGAACTTAGTACCGTTCTATAGAACGGTACTTCCCGAATGAGAGCTTAGCGGCGGGGTATCACCATGGAAACCCCGCTGCTAAGCGTTCATTGGCTGAGAGAGGCCATCTCCCGTCTCTCTCAGCCAATGAACGGCTCCCTCCATTGTAGTCAATGCTGGGAGCCGCAAGGTTATTAAAGTTTACCCTGCGGTTCCCACCATTGACTACAATGGAGGGAGCCGTTCATTGGCTGAGAGACGGGAGATGACCTCTCTCAGCCAATGAACGCTTAGCAGCGGGGTTTCCATGGTGATACCCCGCCGCTAAGCTCTCATTCGGGAAGTACCGTTCTATAGAACGGTACTAAGTTCGTGGATCGCGTTTTCGTTTTTTTTTTTTGCCAAGTCCGGGGATGCCTACTTTGGAACGAAGAGGACAGAACCTCGCATAGGAGATGGTGAGTATGTTTTTTTTCACAGGTCCCCTAGGGATACTTTACCGGACAAGTGGACCGATGCTACAGGTTACATAGGTGAGTATGTGTACATGTGTGTGTGTGTATGTATGTTTAATAAACTTATACTGTCACGGTGTGTGTGTCCTGTGTTTTTTTAAACATTTTTTTTACAGGTGAACTACAGGTACTAGTGGGCCCTTAATGCCCTGCATGCTGGTACTTGTGGTTCTCCAAGTACCAGCATGCGGGGCAGGCTAGCTGGGACTTGCAGTTCTACTTGTAAAGACAATGTTTGATATTCTTTATTTACACCACACCACACAATCAACCCGCCACCCACCGCCACCAGGGGTGGCGGGGATAGCCCCGGGCTATCAGCCTGGGCCTGGGGTGCCCTGGAGAGGGTGACCCCTTTATTGGGGGGGTCCCCAGCTCTCCAGGGATCCCCGGCCTGGGCTGACTAGCGGTCAGGGTTGATGCTGCGGCTGGGGGGCCCGGTGAAAGGGCTCCCCTGGCTGTGGCATCAGCCCCCCGCTAGAAAAAGTCCAGTGCTGGTTCTGGAACATACAGGGGAACCCTACTCATTTTTTGTCCCCTATATTTCCAGAACCAGGACCGGATCAGAGCCCAGAGCTGGTTGCGCAGAATACAGGGGACCCCTACGTCGTTTGTCCCCCGTATTTTGGCAACCAGCGCTGGTTCTGACTAGCCCGGTGCTGGTTGTGCTTAAGTACAGGGGACCCCTACGTCGTTTGTCCCCTGTATTTAAGCACACCCAGCACTGGGTTACTAATGCCCGGGGCTGGTTGCTCTTTTTTGGGGGGGTGCACGCCATTTTTTTCTTTTTTTACACAGGTTTTTTTTTTTTTTTTTACCACAGCAGCACAGACGGGTCTCACGGACCTGTCATTGCTCTGTGCCAATCACACAGATGCATGTAGCACGGATCTCCCGGGTTCGTGCTACATGCAAATGGGCACCATAACGCTGATTGGCTTCCTGTCTGCCACTGCAGTGCCACTCCTAGATGGGCCACGTGTTTGTGCCGCCCCCTTGTGTCGCTTAGCATAGTCATCCAGCTTCCTCGGTACAACCTTTTGGCCTAAAAACAATATTGTGAGGTGTGAGGTGTTCAGAATAGAGTGGAAATGAGTGGAAATTAATGTTATTGGGGTTATTAATAGCGTAGGAACAAAAAAAGGCCCATTTATGTGATTTTAGCGGGTTTTTTTTATTTTTTAAGAAAAAATCCAGATCCAAAACACAAAACCCAGAACCCAAAACACGGAAGGGTGGTTTTGGCAAAACCAATCCAGATCCAAAACACGAAGAAAGATCCAGATCCAAAACCAAAACACAAAACACGAAAAGTGTCCGGTGCACACCCCTAGTAGATACACACATGCAGAAGGAAAAATCACAAATCAACTGTATCAGTTAAATTGTAATGCAGCTGTTAATACCGCTTAACCAGTGTTTCCCAAACTCATTCCTCAGGGAGCACTTACAGTGTATGGTTTCCATTTTTCCTAGTTGGGGCACAGGTGTATTCATTACTGGCTGACACATTTTAAAAACCTCCACAGGTGGAGCTAATAACTTCACTTGTGATTCTATGGGGAGACCTGGAAAACATGCACTGTTAGTGCTCCCTGAGGAAAGAGTTTGGGAAACACTGCACTAAGCAGAAGCATATTAACTGTATTTATGTATGGCACCGTCAGCTAAGGCATAGAAATCCAGAAACCATAACAAACCTAGCCCAAGAACAAAATGCAAATGGTATAAAGATTGATTTGTTTAAAAGGAGTAAAAAGTTTTTCAAAAACTATTAACAGCAGAGCTAAAACTAAATCTAAAAGATTATGGGCCTGATTCAGAGCCGCTCGTAAGCGGCCGCTCGTTCGTTCTGACCGATGTTTGCACATCTGCGCATGCGTCCGAATTGTAATACGCATGGCCGAACCAGTCAGTGCGGCCGAAAATCGTTTGTTCGCTATATAGCGAATGCCTGCTATTTTGAGTGACAGAAGGAGGCGTATATGTGGGTGGTAACAGGGGAAGGTGCTTGAAAACGGGGGTGTGGAATTAGATCGCAGGCGTGCTTAAAGGTCAAAACGGGCGTTTTAAGGGAGTGCATAATTAATACAGCAGCGTCATTGACCACGTCACTTGTTTTTTTTTTACCCCGAACTGATCGCAAAATAGCGGTTGAAAAAACCAGCCACAAGAATAGCGAGCAGTTCATACGCTGTTCGATGTGCTCGATTAATCTAAAAAATAGCGGACATGACGTAGGATGCGAGCGGCCAGGGGGCGTATTTTTCAAAATTACAACTGCAAGTTTTGCTCGCTCGTTCAGACTTAGAGGCGTGAACAGACCGCAATTAGCGAACGGTTCATTTGAATAGCCACCCCTTGGTTTAGAACGAACGACCGCAAATAGCGAGCGGCTCTTAATCAGGCCCTATCTTTCCATCCAGCCAACTAGGTGTAGAATACACAAGTGGCAAGACACAAGTCATTCTAAAAAGATATGGAATTATGGACCTAATTTAGAGATGACGCATGTGCAGATCTCGTTGAGCGAGATTGCTCATAGTGCCCTGGACACTGCAGCCTGATTGACAGGCTGCAGCCGTTTGGGTGGAGTAGGAGCAGCAACAAGCACAGTAAAGGCGGGTATCCACTACCCGATAGTGAAAAGACTGAACGATAACAATATCGTTCAGTCGTTCACTATACTGCACAGTGCCCACACTGAATGATATATCGTTCAGTGTAGGCACCCTCCCTCATTCCCGAACATTGTCAACCTGACGATATCGTAAAGTTGACCAGCACGCTCGGGTGATGAGCGATGCTGGCAACGACCAGCGTGAACGCGCATCGCTGGTCGTTGATAACATTTTGCTGCCCAATTTGTGCCCGATTAATGAGCAATTGAAAAATAACGATGTCGTTATCGTTCAATTGCTCTGTGTAATCGGGTAGTGGATACGCACCTTAAGGATGAAGTCTCTGAAAAATGTCTTCCTCGAGTAAAGAACAAGTTTGGATGTTTTTCAAAGGGACAAGCAGTCCCGAAAAGCGTTGGCAGGACAGGAGGTCAAAGGGGCTATCTGTACCAGGACGATAGAAGCTAGAGCATGCAGGGTCGAGGAGATCTGTACTTTGCACTTTACACCAATGCCGGTTTTCTTTCTACCATCTGGTAAAATAGCCACTTGGCTAATATTTATTTGTGCTTTGAGAGATATACGTTTTTATGTTGTTGTATGTCCGGAACCCGAAAGACACTGCAGGAGACACTGCTGCCCCTGAAAGCAGGTATGTCACCTCTAGACCACTAGAGGTGGGTTTTTGACATTCTATCATGTCAGGATTTCAGCAGTGTCCACATGGCGACATTCTCGTGCCGACATTATGAATGTCAAAGTGATTAATTTTTAACCTTATATACCACACCTGTTATTAACCATTGATAGTATATGGCAGTTCCCAAATTTGGTCCTCAAGGCACCTTAATAGTCCAGGGTTTTTTGGCTATCCATGCTTGACCACAGATGACTTAATTAATACCTCAGTCAATTTGATTTAACCACCTCTGCTCAACCATGGATATCTCTAAAACATGAACTGTTGGGAGCCTTGAGGACCGCATTTGGGAGTCTATGGTTAGCCCTACTGTACCTCTATGTAGACCAGGTAACTAATTTGTTTACTTGTATAAGTGGGTTAATTTATGCATTATAGGTGTATGATATCATAAAACATAATCTGTGTTAGGACTTCCACAAATTACATTTGACAGGAGTGCTGGCCACAGTCATCTAAACACAGCCAAGCATGTGTGACTGCAGTGCTAATATATCATTATTATAATGTCATATGGATTACTTTATAAATTGAGTACAATGTACCACCAAAAGTCCCACCAACACCACATTATTTTCCATTATCATTTATAAAGGTCTCTCCTAGACAGATTCAGGGTTGACATTTTGTTGGCAAGTCTGTCTATAGACTGAAATACCGGTAAACATTTATTTTTAACACTTAGCACGTTTCTGTTTGCAAATTGTGAAAATAAAAGTGTGTTTTGACCACACTTCAGACTGTAGAAGGGAAACAAAACATGTTATTTGTAAAACTTAAGGTTTGAGTTGGGAAATAACCTTTTAAATAAAATAATAGATGACTTGTCTTACATGTGTGGGCTGTCCTGTTATTAATATTGTTCGGGACAATGTGGTAAAGTTAAAAATGGTTTGTTTGGGGTAGCCACAAGCTTATGGAAATAACGGAGAAAGTTGACTGTGATTCTTGATGTTTATTAGTGTGGTTAAAATTAGGGGTGAGCGGGTTTGGATTTCTGAAATCCGAACCCCCCCAAGCCCCCCCGATCCGAGTCTGATCCGAGTCAGGCTCGACTTTTCCCGCCTGACTCGGATCTGAAATCGAGGCAAAACGTCATCATCCCGCCTTCCGAGTCTCGCGGGTTTTGGATCCTATATAAGGTACCCGCGTCGGCGCCATTTTCTCACTCGGCTGTGGACAGTGAAGAGGGAGGGTGGGAGTTAGGGCTGTGTAGTGTAGTGTAGTGTAGTGCTGCTGTTGTCCACTACTTCAAAGTCCATAGGGGCTGGCTGTGTTGTGCTGTGCTGCTGTTGTTAATAGGGGCTGTGTCCACTACTTCAAAGTCCATAGGGGCTGGCTGGACTGTGTTGTGCAGTCAGTTCTCCATAGGGGCTGTGTCCACTCCAAAGTCCTGTGCAGTGTCCCAGTCCTAAAGGAGTGCTGCAGTGTTGTCCAGGGGGTGCTCTGTCCATCAGGGGTGCTCCCCCCAAGTGCTAAAAAAATAATATATTTTCTGTGTTTGTGAATTGTGTGCGCAGTAGCCGCACGTGCATCAACAAAGTAGTGCCAAGCGTGCGCCTGTGTCATAAGTAAAGGGCCGGCTGGCTTGACCGTTAAAGGGTGCTGTAACCCCCGAAAGTACACTCCAGTCCAAACCAAAAAAAAATTATTTTCTGTGTTTGTGAATTGTGTGCGCGGTAGCCGCACGAGCATCAACAAAGTAGTGCCAAGCGTGCGCCTGTGTCATAAGTAAAGGGCCAGCTGGCTTGACCGTTAAGGGTGCTGTAACCCCCGAAAGTACACTCCAGTCCAAACCAAAAAAAAAATTATTTTCTGTGTTTGTGAATTGTGTGCGCAGTAGCCGCACGTGCATCAACAAAGTAGTGCCAAGCGTGCGCCTGTGTCATAAGTAAAGGGCCGGCTGGCTTGACCGTTAAGGGTGCTGTAACCCCTGAAAGTACACTCCAGTCCAAACCAAAAAAAAAATTATTTTCTGTGTTTGTGAATTGTGTGCGCAGTAGCCGCACGTGCATCAACAAAGTAGTGCCAAGCGTGCGCCTGTGTCATAAGTAAAGGGCCGGCTGGCTTGACCGTTAAGGGTGCTGTAACCCCCGAAAGTACACTCCAGTCCAAACCAAAAAAAAAATTATTTTCTGTGTTTGTGAATTGTGTGCGCAGTAGCCGCACGTGCATCAACAAAGTAGTGCCAAGCGTGCGCCTGTGTCATAAGTAAAGGGCCGGCTGGCTTGACCGTTAAGGGTGCTGTAACCCCTGAAAGTACACTCCAGTCCAAACCAAAAAAAAAATTATTTTCTGTGTTTGTGAATTGTGTGCGCAGTAGCCGCACGTGCATCAACAAAGTAGTGCCAAGCGTGCGCCTGTGTCATAAGTAAAGGGCGGGCTGGCTTGACCGTTAAAGGGTGCTGTAGCCCCCAAAGTACACTCCAGTCCAAACCAAAAAAAAAATTATTTTCTGTGTTTGTGAATTGTGTGCGCAGTAGCCGCACGTGCATCAACAAAGTAGTGCCAAGCGTGCGCCTGTGTCATAAGTAAAGGGCCGGCTGGCTTGACCGTTAAAGGGTGCTGTAACCCCCGAAAGTACACTCCAGTCCAAACCCAAAAAAAATTATTTTCTGTGTTTGTGAATTGTGTGCGCAGTAGCCGCACGTGCATCAACAAAGTAGTGCCAAGCGTGCGCCTGTGTCATAAGTAAAGGGCCGGCTGGCTTGACCGTTAAAGGGTGCTGTAACCCCCGAAAGTACACTCCAGTCCAAACCAAAAAAAAAATTATTTTCTGTGTTTGTGAATTGTGTGCGCAGTAGCCGCACGTGCATCAACAAAGTAGTGCCAAGCGTGCGCCTGTGTCATAAGTAAAGGGCTGGCTGGCTTGACCGTTAAGGGTGCTGTAACCCCCGAAAGTACACTCCAGTCCAAACCAAAAAAAAAATTATTTTCTGTGTTTGTGAATTGTGTGCGCAGTAGCCGCACGTGCATCAACAAAGTAGTGCCAAGCGTGCGCCTGTGTCATAAGTAAAGGGCCGGCTGGCTTGACCGTTAAAGGATGCTGTAACCCCCGAAAGTACACTCCAGTCCAAACCAAAAAAAAATTCTTTTCTGCGTTTGTGCATTGTGTGCGCAGTAGCCGCACGTGCATCAACAAAGTAGTGCCAAGCGTGCGCCTGTGTCATAAGTAAAGGGCCGGCTGGCTTGACCGTTAAAGGGTGCTGTAACCCCCGAAAGTACACTCCAGTCCAAACCAAAAAAAAATTATTTTCTGTGTTTGTGAATTGTGTGCGCAGTAGCCGCACGTGCATCAACAAAGTAGTGCCAAGCGTGCGCCTGTGTCATAAGTAAAGGGCCGGCTGGCTTGACCGTTAAGGGTGCTGTAACCCCCGAAAGTACACTCCAGTCCAAACCAAAAAAAAAAATATTTTCTGTGTTTGTGAATTGTGTGCGCAGTAGCCGCACGTGCATCAACAAAGTAGTGCCAAGCGTGCGCCTGTGTCATAAATAAAAGGCCGGCTGGCTTGACCGTTAAAGGGTGCTGTAACCCCCGAAAGTACACTCCAGTCCAAACCAAAAAAAAATTATTTTCTGTGTTTGTGAATTGTGTGCGCAGTAGCCGCACGTGCATCAACAAAGTAGTGCCAAGCGTGCGCCTGTGTCATAAGTAAAGGGCCGGCTGGCTTGACCATTAAAGGCTGCTGTAACCCCCGAAAGTACACTCCAGTCCAAACCAAAAAAAAAATTATTTTCTGTGTTTGTGAATTGTGTGCGCAGTAGCCGCACGTGCATCAACAAAGTAGTGCCAAGCGTGCGCCTGTGTCATAAGTAAAGGGCCGGCTGGCTTGACCGTTAAGGGTGCTGTAACCCCCGAAAGTACACTCCAGTCCAAACCAAAAAAAAAAATATTTTCTGTGTTTGTGAATTGTGTGCGCAGTAGTCGCACGTGCATCAACAAAGTAGTGCCAAGCGTGCGCCTGTGTCATAAGTAAAGGGCCGGCTGGCTTGACCGTTAAAGGGTGCTGTAACCCCCAAAAGTACACTCCAGTCCAAACCAAAAAAAAATTATTTACTGTGTTTGTGAATTGTGTGCGCAGTAGCCGCACGTGCATCAACAAAGTAGTGCCAAGCGTGCGCCTGCGTCATAAGTAAAGGGCCGGCTGGCTTGACCGTTAAAGGGTGCTGTAACCCCCGAAAGTACACTCCAGTCCAAACCAAAAAAAAAATATTTTCTGTGTTTGTGAATTGTGTGCGCAGTAGACGCACGTGCATCAACAAAGTAGTTCCAAGCGTGCGCCTGTGTCATAAGTAAAGGGCCGGCTGGCTTGACCGTTAAGGGTGCTGTAACCCCCGAAAGTACACTCCAGTCCAAACCAAAAAAAAAATTATTTTCTGTGTTTGTGAATTGTGTGCGCAGTAGCCGCACGTGCATCAACAAGTAGTGCCAAGCGTGCGCCTGTGTCATAAGTAAAGGGCCGGCTGGCTTGATCGTTAAAGGGTGCTGTAACCCCCAAAAGTACACTCCAGTCCAAACCAAAAAATATATATTTTCTGTGTTTGTGAATTGTGTGCGCAGTAGCCGCACGTGCATCAACAAAGTAGTGCCAAGCGTGCGCCTGTGTCATAAGTAAAGGGCCGGCTGGCTTGACCGTTAAGGGTGCTGTAACCCCCGAAAGTACACTCCAGTCCAAACCAAAAAAAAAATTATTTTCTGTGTTTGTGAATTGTGTGCGCAGTAGCCGCACGTGCATCAACAAAGAAGTGCCAAGCGTGCGCCTGTGTCATAAGTAAAGGGCCGCCTGGCTTGACCGTTAAAGGGTGCTGTAACCCCCAAAGTACACTCCAGTCCAAACCAAAAAAAAAATTATTTTCTGTGTTTGTGAATTGTGTGCGCAGTAGCAGCACGTGCATCAACAAAGTAGTGCCAAGCGTGCGCCTGTGTCATAAGTAAAGGGCCGGCTGGCTTGACCGTTAAGGGTGCTGTAACCCCCGAAAGTACACTCCAGTCCAAACCCCCCAAAAAATAATTTTCTGTGTTTGTGAATTGTGTGCGCAGTAGCCGCACGTGCATCAACAAAGTAGTGCCAAGCGTGCGCCTGTGTCATAAGTAAAGGGCCGGCTGGCTTGACCGCTAAGGGTGCTGTAACCCCCGAAAGTACACTCCAGTCCAAACCAAAAAAAAAATTATTTTCTGTTTGTGAATTGTGTGCGCAGTAGCCGCACGTGCATCAACAAAGTAGTGCCAAGCGTGCGCCTGTGTCATAAGTAAAGGGCCAGCTGGCTTGACCGTTAAGGGTGCTGTAACCCCCGAAAGTACACTCCAGTCCAAACCAAAAAAAAAATTATTTTCTGTGTTTGTGAATTGTGTGCACAGTAGCCGCACGTGCATCAACAAAGTAGTGCCAAGCGTGCGCCTGTGTCATAAGTAAAGGGCCGGCTGGCTTGACTGTTAAAGGGTGCTGTAACCCCCGAAAGTACACTCCAGTCCAAACCAAAAAAAAATTATTTTCTGTGTTTGTGAATTGTGTGCGCAGTAGCCGCACGTGCATCAACAAAGTAGTGCCAAGAGTGCGCCTGTGTCATAAGTAAAGGGCCGGCTGGCTTGACCGTTAAGGGTGCTGTAACCCCCGAAAGTACACTCCAGTTCAAACCAAAAAAAAAATTATTTTCTGTGTTTGTGAATTGTGTGCGCAGTAGCCGCACGTGCATCAACAAAGTAGTGCCAAGCGTGCGCCTGTGTCATAAGTAAAGGGCCGGCTGGCTTGACCGTTAAGGGTGCTGTAACCCACGAAAGTACACTGCAGTCCAAACCAAAAAAAAAATTATTTTCTGTGTTTGTGAATTGTGTGCGCAGTAGCCGCACGTGCATCAACAAAGTAGTGCCAAGCGTGCGCCTGTGTCATAAGTAAAGGGCCGGCTGGCTTGACCGTTAAGGGTGCTGTAACCCACGAAAGTACACTGCAGTCCAAACCAAAAAAAAAATTATTTTCTGTGTTTGTGAATTGTGTGCGCAGTAGCCGCACGTGCATCAACAAAGTAGTGCCAAGCGTGTGCCTGTGTCATAAGTAAAGGGCCGGCTGGCTTGACCGCTAAGGGTGCTGTAACCCCCGAAAGTACACTCCAGTCCAAACCAAAAAAAAAATTATTTTCTGTGTTTGTGAATTGTGTGCGCAGTAGCCGCACGTGCATCAACAAAGTAGTGCCAAGCGTGCGCCTGTGTCATAAGTAAAGGGCCGGCTGGCTTGACCGTTAAGGGTGCTGTAACCCCCGAAAGTACACTCCAGTCCAAACCAAAAAAAAAATTATTTTCTGTGTTTGTGAATTGTGTGCGCAGTAGCCGCACGTGCATCAACAAAGTAGTGCCAAGCGTGCGCCTGTGTCATAAGTAAAGGGCCGGCTGGCTTGACCGTTAAGGGTGCTGTAACCCCCGAAAGTACACTCCAGTCCAAACCAAAAAAAAAATTATTTTCTGTGTTTGTGAATTGTGTGCGCAGTAGCCGCACGTGCATCAACAAAGTAGTGCCAAGAGTGCGCCTGTGTCATAAGTAAAGGGCCGGCTGGCTTGACCGTTAATGGGTGCTGTAACCCCCAAAGTACACTCCAGTGCAAACCAAAAAAAAAATTATTTTCTGTGTTTAGCCGCACGTATATATCAAATCGATATAACATAAATGGAGGACCAAACTTTCTCCGATAAAAATAAAATAGAGAAAGATCAAGAACCACTTCCTCCTAGTGCTGAAGCTGCTGCCACTAGTCATGACATAGACGATAACATGCCATCAACGTCGTCTGCCAAGGCCGATGCCCAATGTCATAGTAGAGGGCACATACAATCCCAAATGGCAAAGTTCAGGAAAATGACCTTGAAAAAGACATTTAAATCAGCTGAAGAGAAACGTAAACTTGCCAATATGCCATTTACGACACGGAGTGGCAAGGAACGGCTAAGGTCGATCCCTAGTATGTTCATGACTAGTGGTTCAGCTTCACATGACGATGGAAGCCCTCCTCCCACTAAAAAAATCAAAAGAGTTAAGCTGGCAAAAGCACAGCGAAGAACTGTGCTTTCTAAGAAGATATCACAAATCCCCAAGGAGAGTCCAAGTGTGGTGGTGGTTGCGATGCCTGACCTTCCCAGCACTGGACGGGAAGAGGTGGCTCTTTCCACCATTTGCACGCCCCCTGCAAGTGCTGAAAGGAGCACCCACAGTCCACTTGCTGATATGCAAATTGAAGATGTCACTGTTGAAGTACAACAGGATGAGGATACTGGTGTAGCTGGCGCTGAGGAGGAAGTTGGCTTGGAGGATTCTGATGGTGATGTGGTTTGTTTAAATCAGGCTCCGGGGGAGACAGTTGTTGTCCGTGGGATGAAAAAGCCCATCACGGTCATGCCTGGGCAGAAGACCAAACATTCCACCTCTTTGGTCTGGCAATATTTCTATCCAAATCCGGACAACAACTGTCTTGCCATATGTACCATATGTAAAGGTGAAATAAGTAGGGGTAGGGACGTCAACCACCTAGGAACATCCTCCCTTATACGGCACCTGCAGCGCGTTCATAAAAAGTTACTGTCAAGTTCAGAAACTTTGGCTAAGACCGTAAGCAGTCCAGGAACACCTAAATCCCGTTGTCCTGTTGTATCCAAGCGCCTGCAAACCACACCGTCAACTCCCTCCTCGTCAATTTCCTCCTTAGTCAGGATCGGAAGTAGTCCTGCAGGCCATGTCACTGGCATGACTGACTCTCCTATCCGGGATTCCTCTGGAGGATCCTGCATTGCTACGCCTACTGCTGCCGCTGCTGCTGTTGCTGCTGCTGGGAGTCGGTCATCATCCCAGAGAGGAAGTAGGAACACCACTACTTTTACTAAACAATTGACCCTCCAACAGTCCTTAGCGAGGAGGATGAAGTACGACAGCAGTCATCCTGAAGCAAAACGTATAACTGAGGCCTTGACTGCTATGTTGGTGTTAGACGTGCGTCCGGTATCCGCCATTAGTGCAGTGGGATTTAGACAATTGATGGAGGTAGTGTGTCCCCGGTTCCAAATCCCATCTAGATTCCACTTCACTAGGCAGGCGATACCGAGACTGTACAGAAACGTCAGAAAAAGTGTCCTCAGTGTCCTGAAAAATGCCGTTGTACACAATGTCCACTTAACCACGGACATGTGGACAAGTGGAACAGGGCAGACTAAGGACTATATGACTGTGACAGCCCACTGGGTAGATGTATCACCTTACGCAGCAACAGCAGCAGCGTCACCAGTAGCAGCATCTCAGAAACGCCAGCTCGTTACAAGGCAGGCTACGCTGTGTATCACCGGTTTCAGTAAGAGGCACACCGCCGACAACCTCTTAGAGAAACTGAGGGAAATCATCGCCCAGTGGCTTACCCCACTTAAACTCTCCTGGGGATTTGTGATATCTGACAACGCCACCAATATTGTGCGGGCATTACATCTGGGCAAATTCCAGCACGTCCCATGTTTTGCTCACACAATAAACTTGGTGGTGCAGAATTTTCTGAAAAGCGACAGGGGCGTGCAGGAGACGCTTTGGGTGGCCCGAAAAATTTCTGGCCACTTTCGCCATTCAGCGACTGCGTGCCGAAGACTGGAGCGCCAGCAAACACTCTTGAACCTGCCCCGCCATCACCTGAAGCAAGAGGTTGTGACGCGGTGGAACTCAACCCTCTATATGCTTCAGAGGATGGAGGAGCAGCAAAAGGCCATACAAGCCTATACATCCACCTATGACATAGGCAAAGGAGGGGGTATGCACCTGACTCAAGCGCAGTGGAGAATGATTTCCGTGTTGTGCAAGGTTCTCCAGCCCTTCGAACTTGCCACACGTGAAGTCAGTTCAGACACAGCCAGCTTGAGTCAGGTCATTCCCCTCATCAGGCTTTTGCAGAAGCAGCTGGAGAAAGTGAAGGAGGAGCTAAGACGGAGCGATTCCGCTCGGCATGTGGGACTTGTGGATGAAGCCCTTCATTCGCTTTGCCAGGATTCCAGGGTGGTCAATCTGTTGAAATCAGACCACTACATTTTGGCCACCGTGCTTGATCCTAGGTTTAAAGCCTATGTGGTGTCTCTCTTTCCGGCCGACACAAGCCTGCAGAGGTGCAAAGACCTGCTGGTGAACACACTGTCAGCTGAAGCGGAACGTGACATGTCAACGGCTCCTTCTTCATTTTCTCCCGCAACTGGGGCTGCCAGGAAAAAACTTAGGTATCCTAAGCAACCCGCTGGCGGTGATGCAGGGCAGGCAGGACCAAGTTTGGACATCTGGTCCGGACTGAAGGACCTGGCAACAATTTCTGACATGTCTACTGTCACTGCATATGATACTGTCACCATTGACAGAATGGTGGAGGATTACATCGGTGACAGCATCCCAGTAGGCATGTCAGACAGTCCATACCTGTACTGGCAGGAAAAAGAGGCAATTTGGAGGCCCCTGTACAAGCTGGCTCTATTTTACCTGAGTTGCCCCCCCTCCAGTGTGTACTCCGAAAGAGTGTTTAGTGCAGCCGGGAACCTTGTCAGCGAAAGGCGTAGGAGGTTGCTTCCACAGAATGTGGAGAAGATGATGTTCATCAAAATGAATTATCAGCTCTTCCAGGGAGACCAGCCTCCAGAAGGTACAGAGGAACCTGTGGTGGTGGATTCAAGTGGGGACGAGTTAATACTTTGTGAGGATGAGGATGTACACACTGAAGAGGGTGAGGAATCGGTGGATGAGGAGGATGAGGATGACATCTTGCCTCCGTAGAGCCAGTTTGTGCAGGGACACATTAATTGCCAGCTTGTTTTGTGGGGGCCCAAACGAACCAATCATTTCAGCCACAGTTGTGTGGCAGACCCTGGCGCTGAAATGATTGATTTGTTAAAGTGTGCATGTCCTGTTTATACAACATAAGGGTGGGTGGGAGGGCCCAAGGACAATTCCATCTTGCACTTCTTTTTTTTCTTTGCATTATGTACAGTTTGGGGCCTAGTTTTTCTAACTGCCATCCTGTCTGCCACTGCAGTGTCACTCCTAGATGGGTCACGTGTTTGTGCCGCCCACTCGTGTCGCTTAGCATAGTCATCCAGCTACCTCGGTGCAACCTTTTGGACATGAAAACACTATTGTGAGGTGTGAGGTGTTCAGAATAGACTGGAAATGAGTGGAAATTAAGGTTATTGAGGTTAATAATAGCATAGGAGCAGAGAAACCAACAAATTCTGTGATTTTAGCTGTTTTTATGCTTTTTTTAAAAAAAATACAGATCCAAAACACAAAACCCAGAACCCAAAACACGGACGGGTGGTTTTGGCAAAACCAATCCAGATCCAAAACACGAAGAAAGATCCAGATCCAAAACCAAAACACAAAACACGAAAAGTGGCCGGTGCACACCCCTAGTTAAAATATCTGAAAGAAACTCTGAATAGAACAATACAAAATAGCTGCTGGACTTGAGCTTCAGGTTTAAACTCTCTCATTTTCATAATCACAGCTTCACAGGTAGCATATGACTGTCTGTCTACACCAGCACTGTCCTGGATTCAGATATCAAAAACAGCTACATTGTGATAGTTGTGAGGCCGTATTAGTGTGAGTAGTATGGGCCCCCTGGACCATGTGCATCACACACCTATACACTCCATCTTAGAGTTGAAGATACAGATGGTGTGGTGAGGTTGTCAACTGTAGTTACCTCTTAGTCTTAGTCATCATAGCTGGGGCCCATAAAAAATGTGCAGCAGGGTTTATCACAAGAAAGCAGGTGCTGGTATGTACAAATAAAATGGCTTCCTCTCACCAAAATTTGGTGTCTTAGGACGTAGCTTACATCTCTGATCTCATCTCACTTCACACTCCTGACCGTCCACTTCGCTCAACAAATGCATGCCGCCTCTCTTGCCAACTGATTACTTCTTCCCACTGCTGCCTCCAAGATTTTTCCCATGCTGCTCACTATCTCTGGAACTCTCTCCCTCTCCCTATCAGACTCTCCAACTCTCTACAAATCTTCACACAAGCTTACAAGACCCACTACTTCATCAAGGCCTTCCAGCTCTCATCCTAACCTGCTGCTACCTTCTCCTTCCTCACTGTCTACCCCATCTGTGTCACCTCTGTCTGTCTGCCCCTCCCCTTTAGAATGTAAGCTCTCACGAGCAGGGCCCTCTTCCCTCATGTGCTTCTCCTTCCCTTACTCATACGATCATCTACTCCAAACTCCCCATGAGGGCACCTAACACTTGGTTGCTGATGCCCTGCTGCTTTTGAGTGTTATGATCACTAATGCAGCAATGTTTATAAACCATGTCCTTGTCCTGCATTGTTTTGTACTGTAAGTCGCTATTTTCTTGTTTGCTCATTTGTTTATGTACTTTGTGAGGCACTGCGGAACCCTTGTGGCGCAATATAAATAAATAACAATAATAATAATAATAATTAGTACAGATTTACACAGGAATGCTTTAACTCTGCAGCACCACAAGTCCCAGGAACACTATTTCCCAGCAGCTTGTCTCTGGTGGCTGTAGCATATACTCTGCTGCAACTCACACTTTGTTTCTCAGCAACTTCTATTAGCAGCTTTTCTCTGCTCCTGCATAGTTGTGCCCTACTTCACATTATACCATACAGTGCACCCAGTTCTTATTATACCATATTACAGTGCCCCAAGTTAACAATATGCTCCATTGTACTGCTGCCAGTACACATGCCACACATTGCCGCCAGTTCACACAGTGCTAAGTGAGCAATTTCGGGAAAAAAGTAGACAACTTTATGACCTGGGTGCAGTTGTGTTGGGCACTCAGAGGTGGGCCCCCTCAGCCTCTGAGCCCCATAGCAATGGCATTCCCTGCACCCACTATAGCTACACCCATGCCTGTGAGGGTATTAACAGTAAATCATTGTGCCCTATAGCAAAATTAGGAAAATGGGGGGGGGATGGTTAGGGGGCAATATAATATTTTATCCCTGCCAAATTTCCTTTCAGGTGATAATATATAACTTATATTATGTAATACAGTATATTAGGTATTTTTTTTAGCTCAAATGAAACCTCTTTAAATAAATCAAGTATATGTTTTACTTATGGTACTTGGTAATTATGTGTACATTACTGTATATTGTCAGGACTGAGTTACTGCTTCCTCTTGAACAGCTGTTTTTAAATCTTCCACTGGGTGACGTGTTGGCTTCATCAGGGACTTGCGATTGGGGCTTTGAAAAAAGCACTTCAAGTGAAAGAAGCAGCACAATGCTGGTGAGCTACAGTAGTGCCCATATAATTAACAAGGACCTTTCCTTTAACAAAAATGAATAATAATAATCATCATCATCATAATAAGAAAAATAATCACAAAACAAAAACAACTGCATTATAAATAATGCTTTACATAAAAAGAAAGCTTTTTTTTAATGCTACTGTCCGATAACACTATCCGAGGATGGTATCACCAGAATGGGATATACCGCCTCAAAGCTTGATAAATATCCTCCCCCAACTGAGGTTATCTTCAAAAATAACTCCATTAATATATCGCGAAAAGTGAAAACAAGAACCCTTGCTGGCAATAACACTAGTTTTGTCATAAACAAGAGTTTTTTGCCCTTTGATAATTCAACAATTGAGTTTTATACCTAAAAATTCTTTTTAGAGATAAGTGGCATGTTCTTGGCCCCGCTGGCTAAAATTTGCCAGCCAGTCCCTTCTCCGTAGTACAGTAAATATCATTATCTACCCCCTTACTATAATAAATATAAATTTATGTCTCCTTTCAATAATAAATATAGATCTGTGGTCATTTACAGTTACAAAAATGTATTCATCTATGAACCCTATAATCAATATGAATCTGTGCTGCTTTAATATTGGAAATAAACAATTAAATTGTCCCCATTATGACTTACAGCATCTATTGCCCATCATTGATTTTGTAGTGCATTGTACTAAATAATTACACATATGGCGTAGTTACCGACTTACACAACAGAACCTGGTCAGTATTTCTTATTTCTCTGGGCCATGGACAACAATTGATCACTGCTTATCCCCAAGCTAGCTTGTATGTAACTAATCTGTTTGCCTGTTGGTTCTATATATGACAAAGTTGTGAGTACGCACTAGTAATACAATTGAAATGAATGGAAAATTGCTATTACATCATTGATACCAACATCATGGTTCATCACAATAAAAAAATTTTGGGGATGACTCTAAGTTGGTGGTGCAACCTAATGGTTTGTGCTAAACACATATAAAAGTACTTTCTGCAAGAAGCAGAGGAAAAGGACAAATATGCCTTTGTAGGGGCACTCTTATGACAGATAATTGTTTATATATGGATGATGATGGAATAATTAGTGTGAATAAAACTTAATGTTTAATATACACCTGTAAAAGGAAGTTCTCCCCAGAGAGTGATGTGTAGATATAACATAGAAATCTACTAAGGACAGAAAAGAACAATATAAACGTCCTTTGAAGTGTAAATGAGTATTATTATTTATTATTGATAAAAATTCAATGAGTAATCAGCTCCTGTTAAGGGTAATGAATATTCTAATTAACCCTAATTCAATCTACAGGGAGGCACATATGATTACTTCATACAGTACATATCTGGCGAACTATAGTCGTTTTTAATTAGATCTCTGTTGTGATCGACATATACATGAATGATAGTCGGTCAGAAACAATTGTATATTGTAAGAAACCACACTATGATAACTAAGAAAGATGATTTATTAGGATAATCCAGCAGCTTTGAAATCTGTGTCCCCTGTAGATGAGTGAGGGATATATATTGTAATTAAATATCAGTACACATATATAGACATTGCTGATAGTAATAAAGTCTGTGTCCCCATATAACTAAGAGGATTGTGTTTGGGAGGACTTTTATCCCAAGTATGTTAACTCATATTGGTTTTAGCAGATATGCTACGTAAAGAATAGTACACCTTGGAGTAGTGATAAATGCATATATTAAATTGCCATATAATATCAGCAGTTTGCACTGTGAGAAACAAAGTGATATCCCAAAACAGAAAATATATTGCAAACAGCTTAAATAGTAACTCCCTGCTGGCTTTGTAGCTGGATGCATGCCCTACCTGAAGATAGGACCTAATTATTATCCTTTATTTATATGGCTCCACAAGTGTTCCGCAGCGCCTTATAGAGTACATAAACTAATAAGTGAACAAGAAACGAGTAACTTACAGTACATTACAGATTTACAGTGCAGGACAAGGACATGATTTATATACATTGCTGCAATAGCGATTAAAACACTCACAATAAGCAGCAGGGAGTTAGCAGTCTAGGTGCAGTTAGGTGCCCTTGTGGGCAGTAAGGAGTAGAAGAAAGTGTAAGGGGAAGAGCATGAGTGAAGAGGTGCCTGCTTCTGAGAGCTTACATTCTAAAGGGGAGGGGCAGACACAGGCGTGACACAGAAGGGGTAGATAGGGAGGAAAGAGCAAGAAGTGGGTTAGGATGAGAGCTGAAAGGCCTTGATGAAGTAGTGGGTCTAGAGAGCCCGTTTGAAGATTTGTAGAGAGGTGGAGAGTCTGATAGGGAGAGGGAGAGAGTTCCAAAGGTAGGGAGCAGCACATGCAAAATCTTGGAGGCAGGAGTGGGAGGAAGTAATCAGTTGGCAGGAGAGGCGGCATGCATTTGTTGAGCGAAGTGGACAGGTAGGAGTGTGAAGGGAGATGAGGTCAGAGATGTAAGTGGGAGAGGATTGGGTGAGGGCTTTGTAGGTGAGTGTAAGAACCTTGAATTTGCATCTGAAGGGGAAGGGGAGCCAGTGTAGGGCTTGATGGAGAAGGGAAGCAGATGTAGAACATCTGGAGAGGAAGACGAGCCGAGCCAGATACCAGTTGAGCTGGATGACACTAGGCCTCCTTCATACCATTGGACATTATAGGGCCCCATCATCCACCACTTATCATTCTTATAGCATTTTAACACTTTCAAAATAGTAATCTGTGCTGCCTGGAGGATATCAGCTTTCACACCCGGAATTGGGATAAATGACACTGGTTAATAAAATTGAAAAAAAATTCTGTCCCATAAAGTAAAATATGTGAAAACAGTATTTTGGACGCTGAATTCAAATCTGGTTTTAGAATTTTTCTATTGGGCATAGTTTTTGAGAACTAGATTAATTAAATTTTACAACCAGTGTACGCAATTTTTTGACAGTATGGCTATTATTACATGTAAATGATGTATAAATTTACCTTTAAAATAAATGTCACAACCAGCTGTATGGAATTCCCTACTGAGGGGTGCGAGCTGTGGTTCTGAGCATAAGGAGGAAATCTGAGACCAAAGGTGCGGAATCTAACCAGCCGCAGATTCACAGACAGGTGAGATGTTAAGGACGCACTTCTGCACAACAAGGTGGCAAATGATCCGCAGACAGGCGAGATGTTGTGGATGCACTGTTGCACTATAGTCGGCACTGGTAAGCACAGGGAAAACACGAGGAAGGACCTGGAACGAGATCTTCAGTAGACACTGGAAAACGACAACATTGCTCAGGCAACTTCCTTCCATCCAGAGGCAGACTTTATACCCTAAAGTAGCAGATCATAGGTGGACAGTGTCAGCTGATCACTACCATGCTACCATTGGGTAAAGGGCAGTCAGGAGACATGAACTGTCATGGCTGCATCCATGACGGCGACCGCAGCTACCAAAGCATGGCGCGACACATGGATGTCCGCATGGCCCTAGGAATAATGCTCAGCGCGTCACCCACCACTGCACCCGGCGTCTGACCACCAAAGGGATTAGGGGAAGCCGGCACTGCGGTGAGTAACGACCGATCCTAGGCCGCAACCTGACAGAAGAAGTATACACTTTTTGATGTCCAGCAATAGTCTGCCAACATAGACAGCTCCATTTTCCTTGGTACCGCTTTTCCATGTTGAAGATATCCTGATGAATTATCTTGTGGCACTCACCCGTTGCGAGCACCCGTGCCTAAGGTGCGCGCAAAAGGGGGACTACCAGGGCTGAACAACAGCCCCAGTCCGTCCCTGAATTCAGCCAATGATCAGAGGAGAAATTCCAAAATATTAAAACTCACTGGAACTCTGCTGGTCCCTCCCTGTTAACACCTGCAGTGGCCGGGCCCTGTACAGCTGTAGAATCTGCTCTCCTGCTGTCCTTTCACTTCCCTGGTCTAATTAGAAATCAGAGATGGATGCTCTGCGTGGGCATTCCTATGGTCTCAGGGCTCAGTAGGATACTCTGGGCTATGAATGTTCATCCCAGAATCACAGGTACCAAAGGGGTATTGTGGGTTATTTAGTGATTTTGGCAGCTATTTATCAAAGTAAATTCCCTGAACATCATGCAGAAATGTAATTTTCTGCACAATTTTAATATTGAGGCAACTTAGCAAATGCAGGAATCATTTGTATTAGGAAAACAGCATAGCACAGTTACTTACAATAGAGACTGCGTTTGGAGGCAATTCACCAAGCTCCAAAAAACGTACCCATTCTGAGCTTGGCCCCCTATTGCTAACTCAATGTTAAGATAGTGTCAGCCCATTGTAGCCTATGGGCTACATCTGCACTAATCTTCTCAGATCCCCCTCCGGTAACCACGGTAAGGGACGGCCGATCCCCGGCTGAACTCTGACAGTAAGATAGTAACTTGTAGACTCAGATAACACAATTAACAGGTTCACCTTTAGAAGGTTGGGTACGGGATGCCGGTGCTCGGAATCCCAGCAGGGTTAGGATACCGACACATGTCGGTCAGTATCCTAACCCACCCTCTCCCTACTCCTAAGCCTAACCCTCCCTCCCCGCTGCCTAAACCTAACCCTCCCACCCTAGTGCCTAAACCTAACCTCCCCTCCCCGCACTCTAAACCTAACCCTCCCCCCATAGTGCCTAACTCCTAACCCACTCCCAGGTGTCGGGATTCAGGCGCCAGCATTCTAAGCGCCGACATCCCATCTGTCAGGATTATAACTACATCCCCCTTTTGATAATAGTATTTTTTAGATAGAATTGTTTATTTCTATAGGCCTCAGAAACAATAAGATGTGTAGATAGTTGTATCCAATTCACCCAAATCACATTAGATGTTTTAGACCTAACTGGCTAAAAATCACAGTGTATAGCCCAAAAACAGCCATCAGTTGTTAGTTGAGAGTTGAGACTGACAGTAAATGTGATAGAAAGGTGATTACAACTATTTACAATGATGGGCAAACCTGATAGCTGGATCACCCTGTGCATGAGCACCAAAATCTTATCTGATGTATTCTTACCAAGTCTCATACCACCCCGGCGGTCAGGATGCTGACACCAGAATCCCGAGTGTCGGCATCTCAATGGCAAGAATTAGGGTTTGGGGGAGGGTTAGGTTTAGGGTTAGGCACTAAGGGGAGGGTTGGGGTTAGGCTGCAGGCGGGAAAGGGATAGGCTGCGGGGGGGAGGGTTAGGTTGCAGGGGGGTTAGGGTTAGGCTGCGGGAAAGGAGCATTAGGTTTAGGGGGGTTAGGGTTAGGGGGAGGGTTAGGGGTTAGGGTTAGCATACTTACCGTCAGGCATCGGGATTCTGACTGCCGGGATGCCGCTGTCGGTATTCTAACCATCGGCATCCCGATTGCCGGCATCCCATACCCACCCCTTGTTGGACACCTGAGAAATTAGCCCAGCCTCCTCCATGCAGCCCGCTTCCTGAGGGAAGCAGATAGTTCAGGGGCTTGATGATGCAATTCACAATCAATCACATCATTGTGCCCTCTCCCCAGCTGTACATTTCCGGGATGACATGATCAAGGCATTAAGCCCCCTACGCCGTCCACCGGTTTACTACCTCCATGATTCTCATGGAATGTTATTAGTAAATGTCGGCAAGCATGATCTGTTGTTACTGCAGGTCCAAGGGCAACCAAAAGTAACAAATCTACCTGGACAATAGACTTCTCTGATCTCTGACAAATGCATATGAATATTTAATTACTTAATTGATATATTTCCCCACTCATGCTTTCTGATAAAATTATTGGTTTTGCCAATGTGTGACGTGTTTGCACAAACCTGGCACATCATAATTGTGTTTATCATCAATAAAAGACCAAGGGCCTCATTCAGCTTGGATCGCAGTTGCTAATATGCATGCAATCGGCCGATTGTTGCATTCTGCCCATGCGTACGCATCGCAGTGCGTGAACCAGCCACTGTGATTGGGACCGAGATCGCAGAGGCTACACAGACCCATCGCAGAGTGATTTACAGAGAGTGCCGATTGTGGGTGGTGACGGGGAGTGGTCGAGGAAACGCAGCATGCCAGTGCAATCGCACATTGTTTGTGCATAAATTAGCCACTACGGTGCCCTATGCAGCCTGAGGTCTCATAGCGAGCATGGCTGTTAGCAATTTCTGAGTAAGGTCAGGGTTTGTGCAACTGTGCGTGAGGCTGCGATGGTACTCGATGTTACCGGTGGTTTCGCTATTCTGCTAATTGTTATAGATGTGTGTAAGGTAAAGTGGACGCCCCTGTGCAGTGCTACAATCGCAATGTATTAGCAGTGGATTAGCATACTATCACTGTTGAAATGCGTGCGCGATCGCAATTGCATACGCAGTTGCGATCTGTTGTGAATCAGGCCCCAAGTCTTTAGTTTCTCTTTATAAAATAAATGCACTATGAGACGAGATAGAGAAACTAGATAAGAAATGTTTGTGTTTGCTCCAGTCAGTGTATGGAGCATCCTTTGCTGAGTGGACGGTCTGACGGACATGTATGATATGTTATCTATCATTTTATGATTGTACAGTATGGGCCATGCTTAGCTTGCAGTGGAACAGTATTTTTACACATACTGGAATAAGGAAGGATTGTGGTGACTAAACAGCTTTTGTTTGCTGGAAATCAAAAGTTAATTTTCAGGGACAGGTTATTATTTCTAGTCACTGCAGACACCACTTTACGGAGCATTTTGTATGTCAGCTAGACCCTATTGATGGGACAGATCTGAATGGTAAAAGGACCATGGCCCTCATTCAGACCCACTTGTGAGCGGCTGTCCGCTCGCAAGTGGGTCGATGGTCTGCACTGCGCATGCGCGCGACGGAGGGAGCTCCGTCGTGCGCATGCGCGAGACGCGCCGAGCGAAGGACTTTCCTTCGCTCGGAGTGTCTCATCAAAGGGGGCGTGCTGTCGATGTTGACTGACAGCACGCCCCCTTTGGTGGGCGTGCCAGGGGCGTGCCTGCCAGACGGAGGCGTTCCCATGGGAACGCCTACCGTCTGAAGCCGGCCCCACTGACATCACTAGTGATGTCAGTGGGAGTGATTTTGGCTCTGATAGAGCCAAAATCACTCCTGGCCTTGCGGTTGAAAACCTCAACCGCAGGCTGTTGCTCACAGTGGTGATGGTCGCGATGGTCAAGACCATCGCGACCATCATCCTGCACGCTCGTATATGCTGTGGGTGGTGACCCACAGCTATACGAGCGTCCAGGAGGACGCTCCATAATAATAATAACGCTCTGACCAGCGCTCTGGTCAGAGCGTCCGGCTCTGAATCAGGGCCCATGTGTTTTCTTTTCTTTTGTGCTCGGTGGCTCTAATTTCTATTTAGTAATAAAAAAATAACTTTGCTTTGTTTTGAAGTTGCATTGTTGAATTATTATATTATTACAGCTTATGTTGTGTCTCCTTATCAGCAGTCCATACCCAAACATTACTGGCTATCTGATGATTTCTAAGTCGGTTGTTATGTTATCTATTTAAGTCATGGTCAGTATCTTTACCTACTACATCCTATAGACACAACATCTTTGGCACACTTAAGCTGGGTACACAATGTGCTATATATATATATATATCGGCCGTTCAACCGAATGGCCGATATATTGAGAGCGGGTTGGCGAGATTGTACCCCTGATATGTCTGTGAACGAAATCGAACACAGACATATCGAATCTGCTCTGCTGCACAGCAGATGTCCGATACGTTCAGCCGCCCACCCGGACACATGCTGCATGGACCGCCAGTGATTGACATCTCAGCTGGGTGGACAAATTCAAATGCCCACCCAGTTGTGATGTCAGTGGGCCTAATTCAGACCCGCTCGTGACATGCCGGGGCTCTAGACAACATGCCGGGGCTCTGGGTCAGTGAAACAGCGCTCGCTCACTCACTCTCATAAATGTTCTGTGTCTCCAGCCATTAGGAATAACATATTTAAATTAGGGGTGAGCGGGTTCGGATTTCTGAAATCCGAACCCCCCCGAGCCCCCCCGATCCGAGTCCGATCCGAGTCAGGCTCGACTTTTCCCGCCTGACTCGGATTCTGAAATCGAGGCAAAACGTCATCTTCCCGCCTTCCGAGTCTCGCGGGTTTTGGATCTTATATAAGGTACCCACGTCGGCGCCATTTTCTCACTCGGCTGTGGACAGTGAAGAGGGAGGGTGGGAGTTAGGGCTGTGTAGTGTAGTGTAGTGTAGTGCTGCTGTTGTCCACTACTTCAAAGTCCATAGGGGCTGGCTGTGTTGTGCTGTGCTGCTGTTGTTAATAGGGGCTGTGCCCACTACTTCAAAGTCCATAGGGGCTGGCTGGACTGTGTTGTGCAGTCAGTTCTCCATAGGGGCTGTGTCCACTCCAAAGTCCTGTGCAGTGTCCCAGTCCTAAAGAGGTGCTGTAGTGTTGTCCAGGGGGTGCTCTGTCCATCAGGGGTGCTCCCCCCAAGTGCTAAAAAAATAATATATTTTCTGTGTTTGTGAATTGTGTGCGCAGTAGCCGCACGTGCATCAACAAAGTAGTGCCAAGCGTGCGCCTGTGTCATAAGTAAAGGGCCGGCTGGCTTGACCGTTAAAGGGTGCTGTAACCCCCGAAAGTACACTCCAGTCCAAACCAAAAAAAAATTATTTTCTGTGTTTGTGAATTGTGTGCGCAGTAGCCGCACGTGCATCAACAAAGTAGTGCCAAGCGTGCGCCTGTGTCATAAGTAAAGGGCCGGCTGGCTTGACCGTTAAGGGTGCTGTAACCCCCGAAAGTACACTCCAGTCCAAACCAAAAAAAAAATTATTTTCTGTGTTTGTGAATTGTGTGCGCAGTAGCTGCACATGCATCAACAAAGTAGTGCCAAGCGTGCGCCTGTGTCATAAGTAAAGGGCCAGCTGGCTTGACCGTTAAGGGTGCTATAACCCCTGAAAGTACACTCCAGTCCAAACCAAAAAAAAAATTATTTTCTGTGTTTGTGAATTGTGTGCGCAGTAGCCGCACGTGCATCAACAAAGTAGTGCCAAGCGTGCGCTTGTGTCATAAGTAAAGGGCCGGCTGGCTTGACCGTTAAGGGTGCTCTAACCCCCGAAAGTACACTCCAGTCCAAACCAAAAAAAAAATTATTTTCTGTGTTTGTGAATTGTGTGCGCAGTAGCCGCACGTGCATCAACAAAGTAGTGCCAAGCGTGCGCCTGTGTCATAAGTAAAGGGCCGGCTGGCTTGACCGTTAAAGGGTGCTGTAACCCCCAAAGTACACTCCAGTCCAAACCAAAAAAAAAATTATTTTCTGTGTTTGTGAATTGTGTGCGCAGTAGCCGCATGTGCATCAACAAAGTAGTGCCAAGCGTGCGCCTGTGTCATAAGTAAAGGGCCAGCTGGCTTGACCGTTAAAGGGTGCTGTAACCCCCAAAGTACACTCCAGTCCAAACCAAAAAAAAAATTATTTTCTGTGTTTGTGAATTGTGTGCGCAGTAGCCGCACGTGCATCAACAAAGTAGTGCCAAGCGTGCGCCTGTGTCATAAGTAAAGGGCCGGCTGGCTTGACCGTTAAAGGGTGCTGTAACCCCCGAAAGTACACTCCAGTCCAAACCAAAAAAAAAATTATTTTCTGTGTTTGTGAATTGTGTGCGCAGTAGCCGCACGTGCATCAACAAAGTAGTGCCAAGCGTGCGCCTGTGTCATAAGTAAAGGGCCGGCTGGCTTGACCGTTAAAGGGTGCTGTAACCCCCAAAGTACACTCCAGTCCAAACCGAAAAAAAATTATTTTCTGTGTTTGTGAATTGTGTGCGCAGTAGCCGCACGTGCATCAACAAAGTAGTGCCAAGTGTGCGCCTGTGTCATAAGTAAAGGGCCGGCTGGCTTGACCGTTAAAGGGTGCTGTAACCCCCGAAAGTACACTCCAGTCCAAACCAAAAAAAAAATTATTTTCTGTGTTTGTGAATTGTGTGCGCAGTAGCCGCACGTGCATCAACAAAGTAGTGCCAAGCGTGCGCCTGTGTCATAAGTAAAGGGCCGGCTGGCTTGACCGTTAAAGGGTTCTGTAACCCCCAAAGTACACTCCAAACCAAAAAAATATATATTTTCTGTGTTTGTGACTTGTGTGCACTGTGGCTGCACGTGCATCAACAAAGGAGCAGCGCCAAGCGTGCGCCTGTGTCCCATAAGTAAAGAGCCAGCTGGCTCATTTCTTAAAGGGTGGTGTAACCCACAAAGTGCACTACTCTCCAGCAAAAATAAAAAAATATTTTCTGTGTTTGTGTGCGCTTTAGCCGCACGTATATATATCAATATAACATAAATGGAGGACCAAACTTTCTCTGATAAAAATAAAATAGGGAAAGATCAAGAACCACTTCCTACTAGTGCTGTTGCTGCTGCTGGGAGTTGTTCATCATCCCAGAGAGGAAGTAGGAACATCACTACTTTTACTAAACAATTGACCCTCCAACAGTCCCTAGCGATGAGGATGAAGTACGACAGCAGTCATCCTGAAGCAAAACGTATAACTGAGGCCTTGACTGCTATGTTGGTGTTAGACGTGCATCCGGTATCCGACATTAGTGCAGTGGGATTTAGACAATTGATGGAGGTAGTGTGTCCTCGGTTCCAAATCCCGTCTAGATTCCACCTGCATCCTCAAAGCAGCAGCGACAAGCGTGCGTCTGTCTGTTAAAGGGTGGTGACACCCTCAAAGTGTGCTACACAAACAATTAAAATATTGTTCTTTTTTTTTCTGTCTTTGTGAAATGTGTGGGCTGTAGCCGCACTTGCATCCTTAAAGCAGCAGCGACAAGCGTGCGTCTGTCTGTTAAAGGGTGGTGACACCCTCAAAGTGTGCTACACAAACAATTAAAATATTGTTCTTTTTTTTTCTGTCTTTGTGAATTGTGTGGGCTGTAGCCGCACTTGCATCCTCAAAGCAGCAGCGACAAGCGTGCGTCTGTCTGTTAAAGGGTGTTGTAACTCTCAAAGTGCTCCAAAAAATCAAAAAAAAATTTTTAATGTGTTTGTGACTTGTGTGCGATGTAGCCACACTTGCATCCTCAAAGCAGCAGCGACAAGCGTGCGTCTGTCTGTTAAAGGGTGGTGACACCCTCAAAGTGTGCTACACAAACAATAAAAATATTCTTCTTCTTTTTTCTGTCTTTGTGAATTGTGTGGGCTGTAGCCGCACCTGCATCCTTAAAGCAGCAGCGACAAGCGTGCGTCTGTCTGTTAAAGGGTGGTGACACCCTCAAAGTGTGCTACACAAACAATTAAAATATTGTTCTTTTTTCTGTCTTTGTGAATTGTGTGGGCTGTAGCCGCACCTGCATCCTTAAAGCAGCTGCGACAAGCGTGCGTCTGTCTGTTAAAGGGTGGTGACACCCTCAAAGTGTGCTACACAAACAATTAAAATATTGTTCTTTTTTTTTCGGTCTTTGTGAAATGTGTGGGCTGTATCCGCACCTGCATCCTTAAAGCAGCAGCGACAAGCGTGCGTCTGTCTGTTAAAGGGTGGTGACACCCTCAAAGTGTGCTACACAAACAATAAAAATATTCTTCTTCTTTTATCTGTCTATGTGAATTGTGTGGGCTGTAGCCGCACCTGCATCCTTAAAGCAGCAGCGACAAGCGTGCGTCTGTCTGTTAAAGGGTGGTGACACCCTCAAAGTGTTCTACACAAACAATTAAAATATTGTTCTTTTTTTCGGTCTTTGTGAAATGTGTGGGCTGTAGCCGCACCTGCATCCTTAAAGCAGCAGCGACAAGCGTGCGTCTGTCTGTTAAAGGGTGGTGTAACTCTCAAAGTGCTCCAAAAAATAAAAAACTATTTTTTTTATGTGTTTGTGACTTGTGTGCGATGTAGCCGCACTTGCATCCTCAAAGCAGCAACGACAAGCGTGCGTCTGTCTGTTAAAGGGTGGTGACACCCTCAAAGTGTGCTACACAAACAATAAAAATATTCTTCTTTTTTCTGTCTTTGTGAATTGTGTGGGCTATAGCCGCACCTGCATCCTTAAAGCAGCAGCGACAAGCGTGCGTCTGTCTGTTAAAGGGTGGTGACACCCTCAAAGTGTGCTACACAAACAATTAAAATATTGTTCTTTTTTTTTCGGTCTTTGTGAAATGTGTGGGCTGTAGCCGCACCTGCATCCTTAAAGCAGCAGCGACAAGCGTGCATCTGTCTGTTAAAGGGTGGTGACACCCTCAAAGTGTGCTACACAAAGAATAAAAATATTCTTCTTCTTTTTTCTGTCTTTGTGAATTGTGTGGGCTGTAGCCGCACTTGCATCCTCAAAGCAGCAGCGACAAGCGTGCGTCTGTCTGTTAGAGGGTGGTGTAACCCTCAAAGTGTGCTCCACAAACAATAAAAATATTCTTTTTTTTTTTCTGTCTTTGTGAATTGTGTGGGCTGTAGCCGCACTTGAATCCTCAAAGCAGCAGCGACAAGCGTGCGTCTGTCTGTTAAAGGATTACATCGGTGACAGCATCCAAGTAGGCATGTCAGACAGTCCGTACCTGTACTGGCAGGAAAAAGAAGCAATTTGGAGGTCCCTGTACAAACTGGCTCTATTTTACCTGAGTTGCCCCCCCTCCAGTGTGTACTCCGAAAGAGTGTTTAGTGCAGCCGGGAACCTTGTTAGCGAAAGGCGTAGGAGGTTGCTTCCACAAAATGTGGAGAAGATGATGTTCATAAAATGAATGATCAACTCTTCCAGGGAGACCAGCCTCCAGAACGTACAGAGGGACCTGTGGTTCCAGCAGGGACGAATTAATACTCTGTGAGGATGAGGATGTACATAACACTGAAGAGGGTGAGGAATCTGTGGATGAGGAGGATGAGGACGACTTCTTGCCTCCGTAGAGCCAGTTTGTGCAGGGACAGATTAATTGCCAGCTTGTTTTGTGGGGGCCCAAACGAACCAATCATTTCAGCCACAGTTGTGTGGCAGACCCTGGCGCTGAAATGATTGGTTTGTTAAAGTGTGCATGTCCTGTTTATACAACATAAGGGTGGGTGGGAGGGCCCAAGGACAATTCCATCTTGCACCTCTTTTTTTTCTTTGCATTATGTACAGTTTGGGGCCTAGTTTTTCAATGCCATCCTGTCTGCCACTGCAGTTTCACGCCTAGATGGGTCACGTGTTTGTGCCGCCCACTCGTGTCGCTTAGCATAGTCATCCAGCTACCTCGGTGCAACCTTTTGGACATAAAAACACTATTGTGAGGTGTGAGGTATTCAGAATAGACTGGAAATGAGTGGAAATTAAGGTTATTGAGGTTAATAATAGCATAGGAGCAGAAAAACCTACAAATTCTGTGATTTTAGCTGTTTTTATGCTTTTTTTCAAAAAAATACAGATCCAAAACACAAAACCCAGAACCCAAAACACGGAAGGGTGGTTTTGGCAAAACCAATCCAGATCCAAAACACGAAGAAAGATCCAGATCCAAAACCAAAACACAAAACACGAAAAGTGGCCGGTGCACACCCCTAATATAAATATGCATCCTGAGGTTCTGAAAAGGGTGATTGCTTAATTCAGTTCAGATAACTAAATTGTAAGAAAAATACCTATTGCCAGGGGATCCCCTTCAACTTATAACTTTGTGATTATATTTGGTTCAACATATTCATCTAATTACCTATAAAGCAGGTGCGTGCAATTGTGATCAATTCCCAGGGTGTAATATACATCTCATTTTAGATAAATATCTCCTAACAAACAGGTGATTTATTGCAATATTATAAAATGATGATTATTTAATATTTCCTGTAGCATTCCTTCATTATTACTATACAATAGGTAATTAGAGTTATGTTTCTAATTTTAAATGTGTAAAGCGAAACACCAGGGGCCTTATGTAATAACTTGCAAGATGCAGGTACAGGCCAATCCACCCTGCATCCAGTCCAACAAAAGTCATTACCCATCCTTAGCAAGGATCTGGATATATCCAACAACAACCCCACAACAATAACCCCCACTGCACTGTGACTGCACCTTTATAAAACCTCCTGTTCACAAGGTGATTCACTTCAACAAGACTTTCCCCAGGGCTTACTTCAGCCTTTACCTTGAAGCCATCATCACCACGTGGGACCAGGCTCCAGAATTTCTGTCCAGACAGGATGCCATTCTGTCCAGACAGGATGCCATCACTGTCACTGTCCACACTGGATGAGTAAAGATGCATATCATAAAGAACAAAGGAGAAATCACAGTACCAGTGTGGACGACTTGGCCTTGTGACATTTATACATTTACAGTACAAGGATTACAGTACACAAAATACATTATAATACATACTGTTCATGTATACATCATAACTGCCGACTTTCTGGCTGCTCCTTCCGGGAGGGAGCAGCCGGATCGGCAGGACGGGGGGGGGGGGGGCATGGTCGGGACAAGGGGGAGAGGGCGGCCGACATAATTTGTGGGTGTGACAGGGCGGGGTCACGCGGTCCCGTCTGTTTAGCCCCGCTATACAATACCGATAAAATAGGCATTGTGAAGCAGGAGGCGGAGCCAAAATTACGCGAATTGCGTCACCGCCCCCCCCCCCCCGGGGGTTGCAGGGGTTATTGTGGGGGGATAGGAGGGGTGGGCGTCAGCCAGGAGAATTGCCTGCCTTCCTGGGAGGTCGGGAGCGGCACCCGATTTTCGGGAGGCTCCCGACCAAATCGGGAGGGTAGGCAAGTATGCACATAAAACCAATAAAAAAAATGATAAGAAGGGATGTTTCTGGGCTAAACCATTATTCTCCATTGGCCCATTACGAAATAATAGGGACTGTGGTATTCTGCGTCATTTTGCCCAATGCTTGTTAGTTGGCTCAATATCTCTGATATACTGTATGCTGAATTAGGTATTTCTTAAATAGCAACTATACTTGAAACATGCAACTCAGGGACATTTCAACAGGTGAGAGGGCTTGTTTGCAGCAGGTCCCCCATCATGCTGCTGTGGGGGGCTGTATTTTACCAGTGCTGGCCCCTGGGAGTTAGTGTCGTATAAGTGATTCCGGCAGGTGCCACTATGTTTGCAACGATATTCAGAAAAATGCTGCATGCCGCATGCGCAGTAGAGAGCAAAGACTGTCTACTGTGCCGGCACCATCTTTCCAAATACATCATAGATAGATGACGCTGCTGGGAGCACTAGGGCGGCCTGCCATTAGGGCCATAGAGAGCCTGGACTGGCCCGGGTATTGCCAAGGGGCATGGCCTAAACTAAGAAGGCATGGCCATGCCTCCTTACATAAAATATTTTAAAAACTATTTCATGACGCCGAGTGCTCTACAGGGGGGCGCCATTTTGTCCCTCAGCCAGGGGCAGATCCAGTGGAGGTACACAGGCCTGATCGGGCCCCTCCATCAAGCCCGGGTAATTAGTGCACACTCCCCCCCACCTCTCGGTGCTACTGTCTGCCACACAGGTGCACTGATGGATATCTCATAGCTGCAGGGTGCGCAACGCAGGGTCCCCCTGGACTTTTGGGCCGGTGTGCACTGCACACCCTGCACCCATTATAGATACGCTACTGATGCAGCTGATGATGAGTTTAAAGAAGAACGCCCTTAATAAATAAGTACTGTATAGTAGATTTAAATGTTCCATTATTTTTTACAGTTGTAATTTTTAGCAATTCCATTCAGTCTGCAGATTAATTTGGGGTACCTATAAGTGAATTTCATTTATCATCTCTTCTAATATTCTTCAGATTATTAGTGCAAAAGTAGTAGTGCATTTCTTTCTACATACAGTATAAGGAACTATGGACCTCATTCAGAGTCGGTCGTTGCGGCCGCACGGTCGTACGGGAAAAGGGGCCGGATATGCAAATGATGCACTTGCATGTTGCGCCCCTAAATTCGGATCGTTAGCTGCCCGACCAAGGGGAGGAAGCGGCCGGAAGATAAAAAATACGCCCCCTTCTCATACACATTACACGTCATCTCCGGCCATATAAGGATTAATCGAGACCATCGGAGCTGGTCGTAGAGCTTAAGGTTGACCATACCCTCTCTTAAGCTCTACGATCATGTCAGTGTAAAAACCTCCCATGTCACGTGTGCCATGACACTACTTTGTTAATTATGCACTCCCATGAAACGCTGTTCGCATAATTAGGCACGCCTGCGTTCGGATCTCCACTCCCCCGTTTTCAAGCACCTTCCCCTGTTACCACCCACAAACGCCTCATTCTGTCACTCAAACTACCGACCTGGCTGTGTTCAAGGAGAGAGAAATTTCTGATCGTAGTGGCTAGTTTGCGCACGCGCATTGCGAACTTTACGCATGCGCAGTTTAGTGAACATCGGAGGCGTACAACCGTGCGGCCGCAACGACCGACTCTGAATGAGGTCCTATGAATTTGTGGACTGTACGTATACATATATTCTATTTCCACTTAGAAAATATATTTGCATTTGTGTCTAAAACACGATTTGATGACGCTATATTAGCTGCTCTGAGTTCTATTAGTGGAGAACGTGATTAAGCTGCATCAGTTGCTGCCATGAGAATGTATAAATGTACTTGTAGTGTGACTGTAATTTAGGCAGAAAGGAGTGTGCTGGAGGAAGCATCAGCCAGGTTTCTTTCTCCCAATTATGCACTGGCTGGAGGTTTATTGGTATGTAAATATTCCCCTATTAGCTGGGAACGGCTTCTGTCACTTTTGCTGAAGGTAGTTAGACATCAAGGGTGGGATAGTGGGCAGGAAGGACCCCCTTGGGGGCCTTCAACCTTTGTAAAAAAAAAATGATGTATGAGACAGCGACTCCTTTGGAACCTGAAGAGAACGTGACAGACAGAATAATATGGGAGGAAAACTCTGTCCTAATAATTGAGACTGATGATCCCATCTTGTCTCTATGTTATTGTTTCTGAGTAGGACTTCTTGATGAAGAAGCTCATTTTCTGGCAGATTGTGTATGTTGTACACACTGTCCTCGGTGGTAGCTTTCCATCCAAGGTGCGGGCAATGACAGCAAGTCAGCGACACCCTTTGTAATACTCTTGATTTGACACCTAAAAATTCCTTCCAGCATTGAAATGCATGCTTGCCAGGAATGACATGTGTGCTTTTAATACTTGTGTACAAGCATGCCTGCCAATGGAACACACAATAGTTTGGCTGAGAGTTCCATTTGGAATGGTACATGAGGTTTTTTTATTTATCATATATCCTTGTAGCTTTTACACAGTTGTGAAAGCCTAATGATATGCAGCTATGCCAGTGGTTCCCAAACTTTTTTGAATCACAGCGCCCTAGAGTATCAGCATTGTTTTCATGACACTCCTAGGCCAAAAGTTTGTTATTGAGAAATGTAGAACATTTTTTAGTAAAGTAGTAAAGTGAAGTAAATTGTGCTTACCTGTCATCCTTAGGCTCAGTTATGTTGTGGTGGACAGGTTTGTGCTTCTGTTTGTCCACATATTTACATTACATTAACCATAAATAATTTGATTTGGTGCTGGACCACCAACCTGAGGCACCTCTGCAAGTGTCCCGAGGCACCCCAGGGTGCCATGGCACACAGTTTGGGAACCACTGAGCTATGTATTTAGTAAACGTTAGTCCATATGAAGAAGGAGGTAAAAGCATTTTGGCTTATACATTTTTTCCATAACATTGGTGAATATATTAGTATTTAATTTAGTAAATAAGCAAATTCACTCTGAAAATGGAAGCACCTGCATAGGAATGTCGGAACACTGAACCATACTTGCCTACTTTTGAAAAGGCATTTCAGGGAGATTGTGAAAGCAGCACCTATGAGCGCGGCGTTCAAATGGACGTGTAGTGCTACATCTGAGAGACGTGTCATAAATCGGACTTACGTCCAAATGTAAACGAGCCCCAAAGCTGTTAGTAAGATCTATTTGTTGATGAAAACACACTGATACTTTACAGAAAATGCATGTAACCATAGGGATCATTGGGGTACATGTATTATAGCGTCACTTACCGTGCCGCTATAACGCTTCCCGCTTCGCCTCTTTACCGGCGAAGCAGGAAGCACTACCGATGAGATGTATAAACATCTCATTGGCCGGAGAGGGGGAGCGTTAACTCCCCCCTCCGGCGCTACCCGCTAGAGACAGCAGCGCATCAGCCTAGTGCTGATGCGCTGTCTCTTCCCGGCCGGCTCCACTGAGCATGCTCGGGATCTCGCAAGTATCGCGAGATCCCCGCGTGCAGCCTGGAGCCGACAGCAGGGACAGCGCTGTCCCTACTGTGGAGATAGGGCAGCGCCAGGTTGTAGCTGTCGATAACGAAAGCTACAGCCGGCCGAACGGTCATACGTTATGACCGTTCATACATAGCCCTGCCGTCGGTGCTGCTATCTTGTAGATAGTAGCGCCGATAATGATAGGGGCGCATAGCACCCCTGTCATTTACCGCCTAGACCCCTGATCATACATCGGGGAGAAGCGGTATCAGCGCACATAACGTGCGCTGATACCGCTTCTGGGCTTCGTACATCTCCCCCATTGTGCCTTATAATTATAACCAATGCAGGGAAATTATACTAATGGTCCAATTTGAATGTAAATATATCTGTTTATTTTTATATATGACAACTGCATAATGGGGGTAAGGTGCATTCAGGGAGATTGCTGGACTCTTCAGGGAGACAGGGAGATTGCTACTATTTCAGGGAGTCTCGCTGACAATGAGGGAGAGTTATAAAAGAAAAAAGATTGTGTGTGACTTGCGCTCACAGGCCGGCAGCTGGGGTCCAACCCCAAGGATCACCAACCCTTTTCCACACAATACACATATAACTAAAGAGGGGAGGTCACCCAGCGCTGATCTAAAAGAAATGGGCAATCAATCAAATGTGAAATAAATCATGGATAATACAACAAAGAAATAATACAAAGAAATTCAGAATGGATCCCAGATGTACCCTTTTGGGGATCGACGCTCACCTAGAAACAGTGAGATACATGCACATAAAGGTATCTTTGATCCTCCTTCTCGTGTTTGCTGCAGATGCTCACTTCACCGTACTCTGTTCTTTCCAAAATACCTCGAAAGAAGATCATAAAAAACGACCTATCATCGTGTAAGACAGTACGAATATTTAATTATTTAATTTCCAATAACAAAGGGGGTCATTCAGACCCGCTCGCGAGCGGCAGTACGCTCGCAAGCGGGTCGATGTTCCCCACTGCACATGCGCACGACGGAGGGAGCTCCAAATGGGGCGTGCTGTCGATGTTGATTGACAGCACGCCCCCTTTGGTGGGCGTGCCGGGGGCGTGCCTGCCAGACGGAGGCGTTCCCATGGGAACGCCTACCGTCTGAAGCCGGCCCCACTGACATCACTAGTGATGTCAGTGGGAGTGATTTTGGCTGATAGAACCAAAATCACTCCAGGGCTTGCGGCAGCGAGACCCTACCGCAGGGTCTTCGTCGCAAGCCCGATGGTCGCGATGGTCAAGACCATCGCGACCATCATCATGGACGCTCGCTGTAGCTGTGGGTGGTAACCCACAGCTATGCGAGCGTCCATAAGGACGCTCCAAAAAAAGGTAGGAGGGCCCTGATTCAGAGCGAGCGCTCTGAATCAGGCCCAAAGTACACTGGACATACAAATAAAACAATAAGAGACAAAAAAAACCCTTGGGGGTGAAATGGGCCTAGAGGTAGGCACTATAAACAGCGTAGGGGGATGGATGTTATTCCGGGTACGTCACCTCCCAAGCAGAATAAGTGAAAGTCCCTCTCAGGTCCTCCAGGCAGCAGTTTTCTTCCCCACACCACCGACGCATTTCGGAACCCTGGGGGGTCATTCAGACCCGCTCGCAAGCAAAGTTCGCTCGCTAGCGGGTCGATGTTGATAGACTGCGCATGCGCACGATGGAGGGAGCTCCGTCGTGCGCATGCGCGAGACCTGGCGAGCGACGACAAATACGTCGCTCGGGGTCTCGCACCAAAGGGGGCGTGCTGTCGATGGTAACTGACAGCACGCCCCCTTTGGTGGGCGTGCCGGGGGCGTGGTGGCCAGATGGAGGCGTTCCCATGGGAACACCTACCGTCTGAGTCCGGCCCCACTGACATCAGTAATGATGTCAGTGGGATTGACTTTGGCTCTGTTAGGGCCAAAATCACTCCTGGGCTTGCGGCAGCGAGACCCTACCGCAGGGTCTTGTCGCAAGCCCGATGGCCGCGATGGTCTTTGACCATCGCGACCATCATCATGGACGCTCGCTATAGCTGTGGGTGGTCACCCACAGCTATACGAGCGTCCAGGAGGACGCTCCATTTTCATGGAGGAGGGCCCTGATTCAGAGCGAGTGCTCTGGTCAGAGCGTCCGGCTTTGAATCAGGCCCCCTGTTCCTTCCTCAAGGTGTATGGTTCCTTCCTCAAGGTGTATGGGGGAAATGAAAACAATAGCTCCTTTTATCCATAAGCCACAGGAACATGTGACCCTCATCAGTGGATGCACCTGTGGTAATCTCACATGGACCAACATGCCGGCCGTCGGAATCCTAACCTGGGACTAAAGATAGGCGTCAAAATGGCGATTCCTATCTTTAGCCCCATGCCGAAATCCCGACAGCTGGCATCCCGAACGAGGTAAGCCATGGATAGTTAGGTTGTAGCTGCGGGGGTTGGGGAGGGTTAGGTTTAGACACCCCCAGGCAGACTTAGGGCTAGGCCCCCCCCTGGGGAGGGTAAGGCTAGGGGAAGGGGGGGTTAGGCACTCCCGGGGGGAGGTTAGGGTTAGGCACCCACCCAGGAGGGTTAGGTTTAGGGTGCAGGAAGGGGGGTTAGGTTTAGGCACCCCCGTGGGGGACTTAAGATTAGGCACCCCTCAGGGAGGGTTAGGCTAGGGGAAGGGGGAGTTAGGGCTAGGCAACCCCAGGGGGAGGTTAGGGCTCGGCACCCCCCCCTGGGAGGGTTAGGTTTAGGGTGCAGGAAGGGGGGATTAGGGGAGGGACAAGGGAGGGTTAGGGTATTTACGAGCCGCTGTCGGGATGTCCTCCCTTTAGGCTTCAGACGTTGGCATAAGAAGCGGCGGCTATTCAGCCGTCTGTATTTTATACCAATTCCCTTGCACTTTACTAGGTGCAAAAGATGCTCATCCAGGGGTGGTTAAAGAGAGGAGGGGACACGTATGCAGCCTCCCGGGAACATGGTGTACATGCTATGTTCCTGGAGACAACTCCAGTGCACATGTGCAAATCACTGGGACAATGGCCACGCACCATTTTCCCAGCGATTTTAGACTGCAGCACCGGCCGACACGGGATTCCGGAGGTGAGCTTGGCGTAGATGACAACACCCCTTCATACTCCTGTTCTGCCATTCTGGTGGCAAATGTAGAGGTGATGAAAATGTGTATCACTCTGCATTCTCATATATTGTATATGCTATCTGCAGCAGATCTTCTTAGTGATTTTGTGTTATGCAACTATTTTCCATAGTGGTGCAGGCAGTGTGGAAGATGGTAGAAAAGTTCTTGAGATGTTAAACATCTGTTGCTGTTGGTACCCATCCAAGGGTGTTTTTAGAGAGGAGCAGACTCAGGACCTTATTCAGAGGCGCTCGCAAAATGCGAGAGCTCACTCTGAATGAGGGCGGCCGCATCTTTTTTCTGATCCGGCCTCCTGGCCACTCACTAGGCTGTGGGTGACCACCCACAGCTTTAGCGAGCGGCCAGGTTGATGTTCGCGATGGTCAAGACCATCGCGACCATCGGGGCTTGCGACGAGACCCTTGTGGTAGGGTCTCGTCTGCCACAAGCCCCAGTGAGCTTTAGGCTCTATTAGAGCTGGAAGCTCACCACTGACATCACGAGTGATGTCAGTGGGGACGCCCCAAAATGTTCCTTCCGTTTGGCAAGCCACCCCCCCCCCACCCCGCCTACAAAATGGTGCGAGATGTTGATCACCATCGACAGCCGCCCCTTTTGTAGTAAGCCCCGGCGCGAGAGAGTGCGGCCGCTGTGCATGTGCAGGACCTCTACATCGACCCGCTTGCGAGCACATCGGCGTTTGCAAGCGGGTATGAATGAGACCCTCAGTGTGCAGACTCAGTCTGGGCTCCCTCCTCTCTGGCAGCACAGTAGATTCTGGCTTGGTGCCAGAATCTACTGTGCATACGCTGGTCTCCGAGAAAATGGCCCCCACCCCTTATTCCCAGGGATATCTCTACTGCGTATGCGCAAGTCATTGGCTCAGCGCTGCAGAGCAGCACTCTGGAGATCGTACATATAACTATATTTGGGTGCAGGGTGTGCGGTGGAGGCCCCCCTGGACCCAGGGGTCTATGTGCACCGCCATTATGCCCAACTTCCCAGTTGCGTTAAAAAATGCAACCGGGCCATTTCCCTATAGGTAATAATGGCAGTTTCATAGTGAGAGATTTATGTATTCCACGTTCCACTGTCATGTGTTGAAATTACATACAGTAGCTCATATTAGTTATACATTATTTAAATGCAAATATTTTAATCATTTGTCTGTAATCACAATGAACAGTTTAATTTATGCAAATACACAGTATATGATATCCTTACTATTATAGCTGAAGCAGGTTTCATTATGGGTAACCTTGGGCCCACATGACCAGGGAAAGGTTCTATTTCTATTGCTTCTGATGCCACAGAATGAGCATACTGCCATCACTAGGAAAGCAGCAGGTCTTCTCACCATCTCCATCAGACTAATATCTGTTTCCGCTTTGTGAGCATTTAGAATTATGATCTGCGCTCATAAAGTGAACTGCAAAGGTAATGCTCATTATGGGAATAAGGGTCACTTGAGAGGCCTCTGAAATACTGTATATCATGTTTCCCCAAACTGTCCTAAACAATGTTGTGGGAATATCAAATTATATGCGTAGGTGAGAGGAGTATTATCATCTGACATTAATTTACTGTCCAAGAGCTAGCGTGACTAAACCAATACGAACACCCCTCTATTTCCTTACTTACAAATGTTTAATGGACATAACTAACACAATGCACATAGCTATCACAAGTGCAAGCCACTGAGAGTGAGAACTCTGAAATGATAACATACTGTACGTGGAACATCAATGTACTCCAGATGACATTGGCTGTACAATTGTGCTTGGGAACAGTACTTGCTGGTTCCATAATCCCCAGACAAAAAAAACCCAGTATCCTTGCATCATACTTGGTCACTTTATAAATGTTTTAGAATAAATAAATTATTTATTTTTATTTTTTAACCCATCACTCATCGACACAGGTGTCATTCTGTAATAAATGGGGCCGAGCGCGGCGGTACACTATTAGGGAACACAGGGCCTGATTCAGAGCCGGACGCAATTAGCGCTCGCTCATCCAGAAAATAGGGGTGGCTATTCAAATCAACCGTTCGCTCTTTGCGGTCTGTTCACGCCTCTAGGTCCGAACGAGCCAACAAAACTTGCGGTCGTTTTTTTAAAAAATACGCCCCCTGGCCGCTCGCATCCTACGTAATGTCCGCTATTTATTAGATTAATCGAGTACATCGACCAGCGTATGAACTGCTCGCTATTCTTGGGGTTGGTTTTTGCTACCACAATTTTGCGAGCAGTTCTGGCTATAAAATAACCCAGTGACGTGGTCAATGACGCTGCTGTATTAATTATGCACACCCATAAAACGCCCGTTTTGATCTTTAAGCACGCCTGCGTTCGGATCTCCACTCCCCGTTTTCAAGCACCTTCCCCCGTTACCACCCACATACGCCTCCTCCTGTCACTCAAATTATCAGGCATTCGCTATTTTGCGAGCACATGAATTTCGAACACACTGACTGGTTCGCGCATGCGTATAACGATCCGTACACATGCGCAGTTGGGCAAACATCGCTCGGAGCGAACGAGCAGCCACTTACGAGCGGCTCTGAATCAGGCCCACAGTTATGAGTCTCTCGACAGATCGGTTTGAAATTTGAAGTAAGATAAATGTCTTAACTAAACTGTATTGGGAGTAAACACTAAACCATGTTGCTACTTTGATACATATCGCAAACTCAAAATACGTATATATCTTGATTACAGGACTGTAACCTTAAAAATGTTAGTTTATATAAAAGGGCAACTAATTCTGTCCACAGATCTAGAAGTGAAGTAGTCAGGATTTTGTTAAAAAATAACATATTTAAGTTAAAATTGTAAGTGATAGAGGGAAAGGGGGCATTTCCCAAACATAGCCAACTTTCTGCCAGCAATCCAATTACATCAAACTACCGTCCGCATCATTTTACAGAACTTGGGTGTTAACAGATTACAGTAGCGTATCCTCAGTTGCACAACAAGTGTAAACACAGCTGGAAATGTAATAGGGTCCAATTTTCAGGCAAGATTAATCTCGTTGAAACCAAAGTTTTTGATGAGCTTGAGCTTAAGGACCTGATTCAGACCCGCTCGCTAGATGCGTCTGCTCGCTTGATGCGTATGAAAATTTGGGAAGGCAGGCCAACGCACGGCAAGGCAGGGCAATGCCCACTATGTCTTGGCGTGCGATGGCATTGTGTATGCAGACGGCCATCAGCGTGTCTTAAGACATCAACTTGCGCACGTTATATCCAGGAAATGTATGCAACCATCGGTACCATCGAGTACCATCGGATGCGATCGCAGCGCTTGTGGCTGACCGTACCCTACCTGCGAGCACTTCAGTGTAAAAACCAGCCAGGTGACATGTACTATGACACTGTCTATAAATTATGCATGCGTCTGAAATGGCGTTAAGACGCTCAGGCACGCCTGCGTTCGCACCTCCACCCCCCCGTTTATAGCAGCAAGCCCCTGTCACCACCCACAAACGGCTTCTCCTGTCATTCACTTTGCTACCCGATCTCTCGCACTGGTTCGCACACTGCGATGCACACGCATGCGCACAATGCTAAAATCGTCCGGCTACGAGTGAACGGATCCTAGCCAGTGGGTCTGAATCAGGTCCTAAGCTCCACGAATGTTATAGTCAGCGAAATTCGGCAATCTTCAGGCGATGTGTGACGGCTTATCAAGCTACACATAATCGCGCATTTAATCGTGTTTGCAGTAAATACACAAATAAGTTGACGAAAATACCAGTAGGATCCCCCTCCCCTCTAAACATAACCAGCACAAGCGCTTCTTCCTAGACTGGTGCTGAAAAAATTAGGGGACAAAGAGCAAAACTTTCCATTACAAGCACTCGGCTTGACCAGCCAGGGCTGGTGGAACCATTGAGGGAAGATCTGCAGTATGGAGGTCCCCCCCACCATGATTCCACAATCTGAGACCAGTTGGCACAGCTAATGGACATTATATGGTCAGGTTATATTTACTATCCAGTCTCTCCAACACTTACCAGAAAGATACTTATGAAGAATGTCTTATATGTGCCTCATCAATTTGTAGTCTGTGAAAAAACGTACCATGTTGTGACATTTAAAGGTGATAAATGAATTATGTACAAATGGCACTTGCAGAAGGAAAAATCACAAATCAACTGTATCAGTTAACTTGTATTGAAGCTGTTAATACCGCTAAGCAGGAGCATATTAATTGTATTTTTGTATGGCACTGTCATCTAGAGCACAGAAATCCAGAAGCCATAAGAATACTAGCCCAGGAACAGCATGCTAATGGTATAAAGATTGATCTCTGTACCCAAGTGAAGAAAGATGAAAGCTGTTGAAAGGGAAAGTTTTCCAAAACCTAGTAACCAGTAAACCAGTAACAGCAGAGCTAAGAAGTGTCTAGACCAAATTCACACATGTATGTGGACCAATGAAAAACGTGACTTGAGGAAAAAAAAAAATTCTCACATTCATTGATGATTACTGAAAGTTCACTACACTTTACCTGCTGCGCAGTAAGACTGGGTACACATTAGATAATATATCGTCTGATATACCGATTTGGGATGGATCGGAACGATATATTGGGCACATAATCTAATGCAGTGGTAGCCAACCCTGGTCCTCAAGAGCTACCAATGGTGCATGTTTTGTAGGTCTCCTCACAGAATCGCAAGTGATATAATTAGCTCCACCTGTGGATCTTTTCAAATGTGTTAGTTAGTAATGAATACACCTGTGCACCTGCTAGGTGGTCTGGAAAACGTGAACTGTCGGTAGCTCACGAGGACCGAGGTTGGCTACCCCTGATCTAATGTGTACCAGCGATTGTGCGCTCCCGCGTGTTGTCAGCGATGTCATGTGATTGGCTGTCCTACAGTAGGCCAATCACAAGACATCGCATGCGGTGCTGTGCATATTAATGAAGGATGGAATTGTAACCCTGTTTTCCCTTATTAGGTTACTGAAAGGGATAATCCCTAATGAGCCCTTAGGTAAAAAGGACTATTTATGTATTTTAGTGCCTCCATCCAAGTATGAGTGTGGAATAGTAAATATTAAGGCCTACTTGGGAAAACCTAAGCATTGATGTTTTATAAATAAGTACAGTGTTGTGCAGATAATGACTTATTGTACATCACTATAACAAGAATTACTACAATTTTACCAATGTTTCTTTGGATCTGTTGCAGCTGGATCCGCCAAGCGATGTTTCACCAGTCAATTTACACAGGTACGTATTACACAGTGCATAAACATTAAATAGTTAATTTTAGGGATGAGCAGGTTCGGTTCCCTGAGAAATGAACCCACCCGAACTTCGGGGATTCGGGGCGATCCGAGCCCAAGCTCGGATCTCCCTGTCTGCCCCGGATCCCTCTCCCGAGGCAAAACCTCGAGATCTGCTGTCGGATCTCAAGGTTTTGCCTCGAGCGGCCATTTTAAAAAAAATGCCTTTGCCTTTAATGGGCAAAGTGCTGATTGGCTGACAGAGCCGTCTGTCACGGCTCTCAGCCAATCAGCATTATGGTGCTCATTTGCATGTAGCACGGACTCGTGAGATCCGTGCTACATGCATCTGTGTGACTGACAGTGACACAGAGCACAGATGGGTCAGTGAGACCTGTCTGTGCTGCTGTGTATTTCAATGACACAGATGCACGCACGGACCAGGAGATCCATGCTACTTGCATCTGTGTCATTGACACAGAGCACTGACGGGTCCGTGAGACCCGTCTGTGCTGCTGTGGTAAAAAAAAAAAAAAACCTGTGTAAAAAAAGAAAAAAATGGCGTGCCCCCCCCCCCCCCAAAAAAAGAGCAACCAGCCCCGGGCATTAGTGACCCAGTGCTGGGTGTGCTTAAATACAGGGGACAAATGACGTAGGGGTCCCCTGTACTTAAGCACAACCAGCACCGGGCTAGTCAGAACCAGCGCTGGTTGCCAAAATACGGGGGACAAACGACGTAAGGGTCCCCCGTATTCTGCGCAACCAGCTCTGGGCTCTGATCTGGTCCTGGTTCTGGAAATACAGGGGAAAAAAATTAGTAGAGTTCCCCTGTATGTTCCAGAACCAGCACTGGACTTTTTCTAGCGGGGGGCTGATGCCACAGCCAGGGGAGCCCTTTCACCGGGCCCCCCAGCCGCAGCATCAGCCCTGACCGCTAGTCAGCCCAGGCCGGGGATCCCTGGAGAGCTGGGGACCCCCCCCAATAAAGGGGTCACCCTCTCCAGGGCACCCCAGGCCCAGGCTGATAGCCCGGGGCTATCCCCGCCACCCCTGGTGGTGGTGGGTGGCGGGTTGATTGTGTGGTGTGGTGTAAATAAAGAATATCAAACATTGTCTTTACAAGTAGAACTGCAAGTCCCAGCTAGCCTGCCCCGCATGCTGGTACTTGGAGAACCACAAGTACCAGCATGCAGGGCATTAAGGGCCCACTAGTACCTGTAGTTCACCTGTAAAAAAAATGTTTAAAAAAACACAGGACACACACACCGTGACAGTATAAGTTTATTAAACATACATACACACACACACACACACACACATGTACACATACTCACCTATGTAACATCGTCCACTTGTCCGGTAAAGTATCCATAGGGGACCTGTGAAAAAAAACATACTCACCATCTCCTATGCGAGGTTCTGTCCTCTTCGTTCCAAAGTAGGCATCCCCGGACTTGACAAAAAAACAAAACGAAAACGCGATCCACGAACTTAGTAGCGTTCTATAGAACGGTACTTCCCGAATGAGAGCTTAGCGGCGGGGTATCACCATGGAAACCCCGCTGCTAAGCGTTCATTGGCTGAGAGAGGTCATCTCCCGTCTCTCAGCCAATGAACGGCTCCCTCCATTGTAGTCAATGGTGGGAGCCGCAAGGTTATTAAAGTTTACTTTAATAAGTTTACTTTATTGGGGGGGTCCCCAGCTCTCCAGGGATCCCCGGCCTGGGCTGACTAGCGGTCAGGGCTGATGCTGCGGCTGGGGGGCCCGGTGAAAGGGCTCCCCTGGCTGTGGCATCAGCCCCCCGCTAGAAAAAGTCCAGTGCTGGTTCTGGAACATATAGGGGAACCCTACTAATTTTTTTCCCCTGTATTTCCAGAACCAGGACCGGATCAGAGCCCAGAGCTGGTTGCGCAGAATACGGGGGATCCCTACGTCGTTTGTCCCCCGTATTTTGGCAACCAGCGCTGGTTCTGACTAGCCCGGTGCTGGTTGTGCTTAAGTACAGGGGACCCCTACGTCGTTTGTCCCCTGTATTTAAGTACACCCAGCACTGGGTTACTAATGCCCGGGGCTGGTTGCTCTTTTTTGGGGGGGGTGCACGCCATTTTTTTCTTTTTTTACACAGGTTTTTTTTTTTTTTTTTACCACAGCAGCACAGACGGGTCTCACGGACCTGTCATTGCTCTGTGCCAATCACACAGATGCATGTAGCACGGATCTCCCGGGTTCGTGCTACATGCAAATGGGCACCATAACGCTGATTGGCTTCCTGTCTGCCACTGCAGTGCCACTCCTAGATGGGCCACGTGTTTGTGCCGCCCACTTGTGTCGCTTAGCATAATCATCCAGCTACCTCGGTGCAACCTTTTGGCCTAAAAACAATATTGTGAGGTGTGAGGTGTTCAGAATAGAGTGGAAATGAGTGGAAATTAATGTTATTGGGGTTATTAATAGCGTAGGAACAAAAAAAGGCCCATTTTATGTGATTTTAGCGTTTTTTTTTATTTTTTAAGAAAAAATCCAGATCCAAAACACAAAACCCAGAACCCAAAACACGGAAGGGTGGTTTTGGCAAAACCAATCCAGATCCAAAACACGAAGAAAGATCCAGATCCAAAACCAAAACACAAAACACGAAAAGTGGCCGGTGCACACCTCTAGTTAATTTATGGGTTAGATAGATAAAAGCATATGTGAACATTAAACATTTCATTTCATACTTTGACGATATCGAAGAAACAATATCTAAATCATATATTTTTGGTGGCTTTGCTTAGTTCAGTAGGTAATTTGAGAGTTAAGTCCTTGTATGGAAGTCCTTTGATGTCCCTTTGTTTATAATAAGTCAGTAATAATATATAGTTAAATGTACATAAGGTTTCTTGGTAACTTGGGAGGGAAACAGCTGGAGTTGCTAAAAGTCCATCCACTTCCAAGTTTATATGAGCCAGCTGGTAATTCCACTTGCAATTACCCCGAGCAAGATGTGCTCCTGGGGGTTATGTATAGAAGAATCAGCAAAGGCTATGCATAGTTAATAATATTTCTTCCCCAATGCTGTTCCTGTCTTTTGGTAATAGAGCTTATCTATCTCTCTGTCTGCCTCAGTTGATATACCAGCTGTAATATCTCAGTAGGAAAATAGCTATTGTATTGAACAGGTAGAGCTTCTAGCTTAGTCAGAGAGAGTGTGTGAGCTCTACTGGCTCAGCTGACTGGTAAGTATAGGGGCTACTTATCCCTTAAATTGATGTGTCTTAAGTAATATATATATCCCCCTTTTTTTAGCAGAGTTTCCCTATTAAGCATTGCGATACTGTGCCAGGGTGCATAAGAAAGTCAATCTCTACTCACAATTCCCAGTGAGTGCAGTGCTGCTGCTGCAACTCACTAAAGAGGTCTCCTATGCTCTGAAGAAGTACCGCTTCTCAGCTGATTGGCGCTGGCTGGGCTTCCCCTTACTCCGGCAAGGGGAGCCGATTTGCTCCTCCCCCAGCGCCTGATCACTGGTGATGCTGGCCCTGCTACACAGCTGCCGGGCTCTCCTAGCGCTGTCACCTGATCCCAGCAAGCAGGCGCCGGCTCCGCCTCCTAGGATGACGCCGGCGTCCTGTCACTGCAGCCGGGGCCTCCCTCCTGATGACGCCGCCGACCTGTCACTGCCGCTGGCGCCTCCCTCGTGATGACGCCGGGCTGACTGGTCGCCGCTGACCCGACCGCTTCCTCCTGGCGCCGGAAGCAGCCGCTCAGCCTCCGGACCCAGATGCCCCGCACAGGCCTCCGCTAAGACCGCTCAGCACTCTGGCTCACTAGCACATGGTGAGTAGTCTTGCAGGCACAGGCGGGGGGAACAGCAGTCTGCCTAAACGGCGCTAGCGCAGCCTATTTATACACTTAACCTAGCGCCGCGCGACCTCTCCTTTCCCGCTCACTGCACGAGCTGACTGTCAGCTGACCGCTCGTGCCACACTAGAACCTTCTATATACAGTATAGGGGGTTTTTTCATTACCTCTAAAGCACTGCCTTTGCTCTTTTCCTCTACCAGTTCCCCTTACATTCTCTACATTAATATATTTTCAACAGGAGAACAAAATATATTTATTCACACATATATATATATAGATATATATATAATATATATATATATACAACCTTATACTTATTATTATAGCCTAAAAGTATACTCATTTACTGAGTTGCCGCACAGCTCCCTCGTGGTCATGAGCATACCCATACGTCCTATGGCACTATAAGCATATATATACAGTCTTAATATATACACTACTCCCTTAACTAGATCATATATTAATCATCGGCTACAGAATGAGCGATCGTTCCGTGTTTCATTCTAGTGTGTGTTGGCAATCTTGTATGGTCCAGAGCGAAGAGTAATCGCCCTGACCATCAGCAAGCTTGCCAGGTCGTTTAATGTGTATCCAGCCTAAGGATGAAGGCTCGGAAAAACTTGAAGAAAATATTGCTCAGGTAAAGAACAAGTTTGGATGTTTTTTAAAAACACAACGCGCAGATAATGGAAATAAATATACAAGTGGCAAGACACAAGCCATTCTTAAAAGATATGGAATTATGAGCCTAATTCAGAGATGTACTCAAACCCAATGGTGTGAGATCTGCGCATGCACAGATGCCACACTCTGTCGTATTCGAAAGCAGCAGCGTATCGGAGAAGTCGGCAGAAGGCGTCTATTTACACAAGACACCTCCTGTGACATTAGCATATCATCACAGTGCAGACGCACTAGTGGCTGTGTGATTAGCATACAACTCTTCATCAGGCTTTATGTTTCAGAGAACAGTACCGTACAATCCAGAACAAACAGGTGTCGCTGATCGGATGATTCGGACGCTCTGCAAAAGTGTATGGAGCGTGATTTTTGATGCGGATATGCCAGCAATTTACTGAGGAGAAGCAATCATGACAGCCTGCTATGTTCCAAATTGTTTATTGGCGAAAACAATTGAAAATACTCCATATGAACTGTGGAAAGAAAAGAAACATCACCTACTGTACAATATATACAAATATGTGGAAGGAAAGCATTTGTACACATTCCAAAGGAGCTCAAATGGGGCTGTGAACAAGATGGAAATACTGTAAGCAATTACGCTATACATAAAGTATATTATAATCTAATAATGATGCAGTCGATATGCCAGCGAACGGGATGCTGGCAGTCGAAATACCGTCACCAGAATCCCGCTGCCTGGCATAATTCTGACGCCGATAGCCCGATGGACTTCAGGATACCGGTGTCGGCATCCCGACTGCCAGAAGCCCAAACGTCTGGACGGCGGTAAGTATGCAAGCTTAGCCATGGATGGGGGTGGGGGTTAGGATTAGCCAACCCCAGGAGGACAGGGTTAGGCACCCCCCAGGGAGGGTTAGGCACTCCCGGGGAGAATTTAGGGTAAGGCACCCACCCAGGAGGGTTAGGTTTAGGGTGGAGGAAGGGGGGGTTAGGGTTAGGCACCATCAGGGGGAGGTTAGGGTTAGGCACTTCCGGGGAGGTTAGGGTTAGGCATCACTAAGGGAGGGTTAGAGGGGAGGGTTAGGATACTTACCAGCTGTAGTTGGATCTTCTGCGTTCAGGCTTTCACTGTCAGTAACTTCAGCCTACTGCCCTCCCACCAATAACCACTTCCCAATTCCTCAGAGATGTGGAGTCCTACATCCGCCTACATTAAGTACAACTGTGACTCAGTGGTGCCCTCCATTTGGCCAATGTTTGAGCCGGCCTTGGTATTTTCCTTACATGAAAATCATTCACATACTGTATGTAAACCAAAGAAACGTGTGATTGCACACTATCACAAGAAAATTGTGGAACATGAATATTGAGTCTATTTTAAGAAATTATTGCAGTTCGTAATTTATAACAGAAATCATTGCTGATAAATGAGTCAGTGCCCCACCCCAACCAAAGAATATGTACATGTACATAGCACTGTGAAATACTACACTACACACATCAATTAGTTAACACAACCCTGAGCAATATACTGTACACTACACATTACACAGCACTGTGAATTACACTATATACATACATAGCACTGTGCAATGTAAAAAATACAGAGCTCACATACACAGCACTGTGCATTAAACTTAATAGATATAGTAAATATACAGTAACAATACACTTAATATTTCATGCATAAGAAAATGAATCACCAGCCATTCTATAATAAAACAATCTTGTACTGTGTAAAACAATCTTGTACTGTGTTATAAGGTATATTTAGAAAACTTTGCAAAAGTTTAATTATTTCCCAAGCAACACGTGCATTCCTGCCCTAATGTTGGGGTGGGAATTACTGCTGCATTGTTCCCAGTTAGGGAAACAGTGACCTGGGAGGGGAGTGGGGGCACTGGACTGGATGAAGGAGGACAGCTGGGGCAGTACTGAGGGGCCAAGGGACACTGGGCTGGCAGACTGGGAGACATTGAGTTGTGGAGGGTACCTGGCTGGAGAAGGGAGAGATACTGGGTTGAGTGGGGGTCATACTTGCCTACATCCTGGCTGCTTCCTCCGGGAGGAAGCAGCCAGGTCGGTTTAGCAGGGGGCGGGGCTGTTATAGAGGGGCGTGTCCGGATGCATTACCAGTGTTTAGGGGTGGGGTTTGGGGCGGAGCCACACAATCGCGTCATTTAGGCCCCGCCCCCGCTACACAATGCTGATATTTCCGGCATTGTGAGGCGGGGCTATGATGACGCGAATCGCGTCATCAGCCCCTCCACAGCGGGGGTTTAGCGCTACATTGCGGGGGGGACTGGAGAAGGCGGGAGACCTGCCTACTTTTCCGGCTGGCCGGGAGCGGCACCCGATTTTCGGGAGGCTCCCGGCCAAATCGGGAGAGTAGGCCTGTATGGTGGGGGTCATTGAGATGAGTGGGCACTGGGCTGGGGAGAGAGAGGGGCACTGGGCTGGGGGAAGAGTGGACACTAACCTGGGGTTGCTGTTATTCCTGGAGACGGCACGCTTGGGCCCATACACCCACTCCAGCACTGCACACCCCAACAGCTGGAGAAGCCCCTGTCTTCATCTTTGTGCTCCAACTGCTGCTGCTGAGATCTCGTGTCTCAGTGCCAGCAGTCACTGCCTTACAGTATGGCCAGAGCCCAGAAGCAGGGTGGAGTAGGACCCTCTTCCGTGGCGGTGTGCCCCGGTTCAGTGGGAGGAGAAAAGAGACTGGTGTTGTGCTCAACGGCCGGCCCCAGCCCAGGCGTCAGGCTCTCAGGCAGCCACCGTCAGCTAAGGGGAAAGCTGTGAGGAGGAGTCAGACTGGAGGCGGGTCCCATCAGCTCTCTCTAGTGGATGCTGAGGGCCGGCTCCCATTCAGCTCTGGCCGGGGCACTTATTTTAAAAATATAAAAAGAAAAGAGAAAAAATCATTTCAGCTGCCGCAAAATGACCAATCTGCCCCTGGGCTCTTCTCAGCCTGTGATCCCTGCTCATCATATCTGAAAGAGGAGGAGCTAAGGGAATGAGAGAGAGAGAGCAGACTTGAGGGCGGGTGCCATGGGGTGAATCACTTACAGTTTACATTGTGCTATGGTTATGCTAGACTAGCGGCGGCTGCGGCACGGGTCTAGCCCCGGCTGTCAGTCACTGTGATCTCACCACCAGCTGTGCACACTGGTCTCCTATCTTCACACAGGTTCTGAGTGGACTTCCTGTCAGCGCTGACGTGAGTTTGTTTTCACTTGTTTACAAGCGCTGACAGGAAGCCCGGTCTGATACTGCAGGGAGATAGGAGTCTAGTGTGCAGTACCATTAGTAAGGTCATCACAGTGACTGACAGCGGTGGCTGCGCCTGGCTAGACCAGTGCCACGGCCGCCACTAGACTAGCATAACCATGACACAATGTCATTTTTTAGTACTATAATGCACATTTTTCAGCTGGGTGAGGCGCCCTCTAGTGGCCTGGGAGAGGTTATGGGGGCATGTGATTGGATAAACATTGAATAGATAACATGCAGAGAGCACCTAAAACAGTGCAGGGAGGGGAGCCTGGTGACACACCCCTAGAGGCAGGAAAACGGGGGACATGATCTCTAATTAAGATGTCCAATTGTTGGAATGTATGAATATAAAGAAGATAGACTTCTCCTGGCAGTTGGCACTCTGCCTAGAACGTCATGATAAAATACTACAGAGCAACGGTTTAAAGCATTTATTGTATAAGTGATAGTATTCAGCGCTACAAAGATTTGTCTAGTCTGCATACAGTACACTTGGGTGTAATTAGCATAGAGACCTGGGAAAGCCTCAGTCCTCAGGCTTGTCTTTGTTATGTTAGACTCACTTGGTTAATGTGATCATTCATAGCTACTGTTACGTAAGACACAGAATGAGCAGCAAATGTTTGCTGTGTAGAGTATAGAAATCTCCAAATAAGGCATTCCATTGTTTTACTTAGTCAAACCCTGGCAGTGAAAACAAAGTTAATTAATAAAATGATTGATTTTTCTCTCCCTTAGCAATAGATGTTTGTCCAAATATATTTCAAACCTGCTTCTCCACATGCACCAACAGGTGAGCACAGAACAAAGGACCAGACTTGCCACAAAGTAAATAAGCGTAACACCTTCTGCAGAATGCATCCAGGTGACATACCTGCTTCATGGAATGCTATGTGGGAGATTTCTTTATTCATTCACTTTTTTCTTGCGTATAATGAAGGGGTAATAACTGGTCAAAATAAAGAAATCAGCATTTTCTTCCTGCGGCACTACTGGTCCCAGCAAGCATTAACATTTCTACTCGTGGCGAGCGCCTGAGCAATTCATCATTGCTCCGGCGTGGAGACAGCTGATCTGATAATCAGCTGTCTCCCAAAATGTTTCACTGCTCCTTTCAGAGAAGTGAAAGTTAGCACTGCCGCGTCTGAGTTGGCAGTGCTAGTGCGCCTGTGTGAACTAGAGTTCACACAGGCGCAAAAAGTCACGGCGGGCCCGGCAGAAGGAACAGGACAGGGGCAAAGGGATCCAAAAGGATCCCTCTTCACCCAGGACTTCTTCCCATAGGGAAGGAGCAGGTTGTGGGAGCTGACGCCATCTGAAGATGGCGAATGCTCCCGCAGTCGAGCTCCGAAAATATATTTTCACAGGTTGATGAATTTAGGCCCCCATACTAGTGTAGAGACTGTGATATCTCCTGCGTTACCTGTATGATGAATGGCCACAAACTTTATTTCTACAAAAGCAGGTGAAATTGTTGTAGAAATTAAATTATAATGAATAAACCCCTTGGTGTGTAGTCTTATATAACATGATAGTGCCCTAAAATGAAATATATAACTGGTAGTAAAGGTAAAACACACCACAATGTAAAAATCATCTCATACAATATTGATGGCAAATTGCCCTGATTATCACCTCTAGTATGGCCCCAAAGCAATCAGCAATCCAAAATCACTACCTACATTTTCATGCTTCCTCCTTCCTTTGTCTCACCTCTCTAGGCCCGGTGACATGGGGGTACAAGGAAAACACTTGTACCAGGCCCCAAGATTCCAAGGGGCCCTGGCTGATATTGAATCTCAGGAGTCCAGCTCACCTTGCCTGTGCCGCTACTGTATTCAGAAGGGTACAGGCAGAAAGAGGAGCCCAGCGGCACCAACAATGAAGTTTTTACTTGTGCTGTTGAAGCTTTTGTGATGTCATGGCATCATGTTGCTGGATCGGAGAGGACAGAGGAGCTGAGGTGCCCGCAAAGAGGGGCAGCCGCAGCAGCCAACAGAAGGTAAGTGTGGGTTAAGCTGGGCTGGATAGAAATGGCAGGTCAGGCGGAAGTTGGGAAGGATGGAGATGGAGTCCAAGACACAGAGCTGTGTAGACACAGGATGATGGGGCTGGAAGACCCAGTGGGGATGAGACTGAGAGGCACAGTGGGAGGATGAGATTGAGAAACACAGTGGGCATATGAGGCTGAGAGACATGGTGGATGATAAAGCTGAGGGGGGCAAGGAGCTGGCTGAGAGACACGGGAGGGAATAAAGCTGAGAAACTTAGTGGAGGGGATGAGACTCAAAGACACAGGTGAGATGCGGCTAAAAGACACAAGGGAGATGAGTGGACACCTAGAGATTGAGAGACGGTGAGGCTGGGAAGAGGTAGGGGGGATGAGGCTTGAAAAACAGGGATGGTGCTAGAGAGACATGGTAGGGATTGTGCTGGAGAAATGTAGGTGAGGATGAGGCTGGAGCAACACAGGCAAGCATGAGACTGGAGAGACACAGGAGGGAAAAGCCAATGGCTGACTGGCCTGTACTTACATGTGTCCCAGGCCTCAAATTTTCTTTTTATGGCTCAGGCTAGAGAGACAGGATGATGGGGCTGAGAGACACATAAGGGATGATGCTGAGAGACATGGATGGGGGAAATGAGACTGAGAGACAACAGGGGGGTGAGGCTGAAAGATACAGGGGGAAGATGAGACTGAAAGTAAAGGGGAGGGGATAAGGCTGAGAGACACAGGAGTGGGAAAGAGGTTGGGAGACATGGGGGAGGGGATGAGACTGATCAACACAGGGGAGAATGAGACTGAGAGACACTAGGCTGTGATACACAGGGGAGGATGAGTCTGAGAGACATGAGGAGGATGAGATTGAAAGACATGGGGGTGAGGCTGAGATACACAGTGGAGATTAAGGCAAACATACACAAGGGAGGGGATGAAGCTGAGAGACACGGGGAGGAGATGAGGCTGAGAGACACAGGGGAGGGGATATGAGTGGATGGCTGGAGATGCAGAGGCTGGAGACAAGGATGGTGCTGGAGAGACATGGCAAGGATGGTGCGACATTCATGAGAATTAGGCTGAAGTGACACAGGCAAGGATGAGACACTGAGATGAGTGGATGGATGGAGATGGAGAGATGAGTATGTGGTTGAGAAACATTGGGGTTATGAGGTTGGAGACACAGGTATGGTGCTGGAGAGACACATCAGTGGTAGTGCTGGAAAGACATAGGCAAGGATGAGGCTGGAGAGAGGGGTGTTGAGGCTGGAGCAAAACAGGCAAGATTGAGACTGGAGAGACACATAGGGATGAGGCTGGAGAGATGGGGGGGATAAGGCTGAGACACTGGCGGGGAAGAGGCTGGAGAGACACAGGAGGGATGAGCCAATGGCTGGCCGAACTGCCTTTACACACCGGGGAGGGATGGGGTGCCAAAAAAAAAAACTAGTGTCCTGGGCCCTAAGATATTGCCATGCACCTCTATAGCGTAAAAAGAGGATAAGTACAAAATGCGTCCAAATCTGTATAGTTGCGTACAAATTTTTTGTACAGTACAAAAAAAGTACAATTTGCAGCATAAACTTTACCTGAGCCATGTTTGTTTTTTAATCAGACATACATAGGCTAAAAGCTCCTGTCAGTCTATTGGGGCACCTCATACATCTATATTTTTAAGACTGAGATTAACCTAAATTGCATTAGGCAGGAAAATTCCATAGTGAAATTACTTATATATGCAATACTGTAATCACTTAGGGGTATATTCACTAGGGTGAGAGTTTTTAGAATCTCATTGTAGCTATTATCTTCTAGAAGGTGCTAGTTACATGTTAAGTAAAATATGATTAGTTGCTATGGGCAACATCTCCATTTCTAAAAACTCTCACTTTAGTAAATATACCCCTTAGAATATCTGGGGTAACCAAAGGATTTTAAATCATTTCACTTTTTAAAAAAGTTTGCCGCTTAACACATTACAGGCACAGTTTAGCCAGTTGCTAAAAGAAAAAAAAGAAAAGAAACACATTTAATCCCACAGATTTATTCATGTAGAGGTATGTAATCTTCTAGTCAACATTTCAGTGAAATAGAAATGACGGAGAACAAAGCCCCTGCCATTTGTTAGCATTAAGCATGTCTGACATGCCACATTTACGCTGTGTTCTTAAAAGTTTGCTTTTTACTGGTTGAGTTTAAAATGATCTTAATATGTTGCATTTTATTTTTGCAAAGCAATCTATTATATGCAGAAAAATGTTCTTTAGTTATTGAGGTTGGGGGATCAGTATAAGTGCCTTCTAATTAGTCATCAATCGTTTGCTTTCCCTTCCAAAATCTATGTTCCCATTCACAACCCTGTAAAACCAGAACGTTTCCAAAATATATTCACATTGATTCAAATAAAGTAACCAATTTAGTCAATGTTGTCATTATTGTACAACTTAATGTAAAACACAAATTGCCTAACAACATCACTCAGAAATGTTTCCATATCTTTACAGGACTTGAAAGGTTTGGATTTTAGAGATTTACAAAAATTTCTAAAAAGGAAAGTGTAGGTGTGGCCTTTAGCAACCAATCAGATTCCAGCTCTCATTTATCTAGCACATTCTCAAAAAAGAGCCTTAATCTAATTGGTTGCTTTGGGCAACACCACCACTTTTTCTTTGTAGAAGTTTTAGTAAATCTACAGCCTTAGAGCGATTGTGGAGTTGTGTGTAAGCTATTTTCCTCTGTTGTCAATTGTTTCTTTTGCAAAAGAAGAATAAAGTGAGCCTCACGTCAGTTTCCTTCAGTGACATGCGGTGAGGTCAATGGCTGGGGAGGCACACATGTATAAAAACTATGGAGCATGCCTCCCATGCCTACACTGACTGCATGTCCCTGGTTTCCTTCAGTGCTGAAACCTCCCACAGCCTAACCCTAAACCTCCCCTACTGCAGCCTAACCTATCACTCCCCTTAGTACCTAACCCTAACCCCTAACTCTAAACCTAACCCTAATACTTACAGTCGAGATAGCAGCCACCGGGATTCTCGAGCCAGAATTCTGACCCCTGATGAGATTCCGGCGCTGGGACCATGAGCACCGGCATTCTCTGCTCCGGGATGCCGACTACATCCACATAGTATAATATTTTACTAACATTGCACTAAGTGCTTGCATGAGCTGTGACATCTTTAGCATAAGATCTATTGGTACCTTTGAAACACTTTTTGCACAAAGAAATATCATTGGAGTTTAAATAATACTATTGATGAAATAACAATTTGTTTACCTGAGGTGCACTTACAGTATATGCGATACTATGGACATTTGTCGATTTTATTCTCAGAGTTATTTGATCCATTTCATTTATTAAGTGTATCTGTTTTTGTATGGTCATACTATAAGTTTATCCACTTTTAATCCTTTTTTTTCTTGTATGTCTTTTATCTTTGAACATATGTTGAAGTAATAATATTTCTCCCTTTTTATTGATATAGTTAAACCATGTTGTCAGGATTCTGTCTTGGTCCTATTGTTCTTCCTATTTTGGTTTTGTGTTTAGCAATTGCTAAGGGATTGGCAATCACCTCTAAACTGTAGAGGTAAAGTGCCTTATATTATGTCTAATGAAGAATAAAAAGAGTGTGTATATACATTTACATTCTTTGGTATTTCCCAGGTCATTTTTTATGCCAGGAGCACCACACTTTCTGCTTGAGCAGATTATCTCAGCCAAACCGAATTTATGAAAATACTGATAGGTGTCATCTGGTTATGAGACTCTCTTTGATTTGATTGGGCCTGTGATTTGATTGGGCCTATGATTTTCTGGTTGGAGAGGTTTGTTATTAACTTATTAATTACTTATCAACTTATACTTTCTACTTTCTAAAATTATCTATATCTATTGGCATAAGGTCTGTGATTTGCTGGTTGGAGAAGTTTTTTATTAACTTATTAATTAATTCTCAATTTCTACTTTCTACAATTATACATTTCTATTGGCCTGAGGCCTGTGATTTAGTAATATATAATATTTTGTATTTTCTAGGCTTTTACTTGTATGTTATTAGTTCTTGACTAATCAAAACATTCTATAGGGTCATATAGTTTATTAAACTGCCATCCCATCCACCACTGCAGTGTTTCATAGATGTGCTATATTCTTTTAAACTGAAATGTGTTTGTTCCTTTAGCCAATATTGGTGAAAATAATATTCTGAGCTGTGAGGTGGTCAGAATTGACTGAAAATGACTGGAAACTAATGTTATTGATGTTAAAAATTTTATGTTTTTAAAGAAAATGAAAACATTTTAGCATGATTTAGAACCAAAACCAAAACCTGGGGCTCTGTACACATCACTGAAAGAAATATATATTTTGTATCTGAAGGAAGATGGCAATTTGACATTGAATGGAATGGTCTACTGGTTTTGTTAGTCAACTCTGCATTGATTGATTATCTTACATCACTCTTTAGAATAAAATTGGTTGGATAACACTGCCTGAGCAAAGCTGGTGTTAATTGAATCTCTACCTAAGTAGTGACAGAAAGAAAGTTGGAATATGAATATATTAATTTAAGTGGGAACTTTTCTGCCCAACTTATGTTAAGTTATAAATCATATATTACCCTCAATTCTGGTGGTTGCTTGGCACCAGTACAGCAAAAGTAGTCCAAAGGCCAGCCATGCATAGGCAGCAGGATATATATTATTGGTGGGGTGGGGGCGTTGTGGAATATAAGTTTGACAAAAGATGATTAATCAAACTTACAGCAGAATGAATATTGTATTATAATACAAATATTCACCAGCAGGTGGCAATAAATCGGAGTCATTCCACTATGTATAGCAGTGTGGATTGACTTGTTGGTAGGGTTAATCAGTTTCATGTATATTTAGTGCCAAAAAGAAGTGATTTGATTCACTCAGGCATTTGGTCATGTATGTTTACATGTAAATGTAGAGCTACACTAATAATCACTGTGAATCACTTAAAGCTACACAGAAGATGTAGCCTGTATACACCACTCTTAAAGGAGCACTAAAGCACATGTTGTCTTGTATTAAAAATAAATGTAAAAAAAAAAATATATATATATATATATATATATATATATATGTGTCAATAATTTATAATAACTGATGATAGTTGAGACAAAGTTGTGGTGGCCAGGGGAGATATTTTTGTAAACAAAGCAGACTACTTGTCAATAATCCTATTGGGGGTGTCGAAGCTGAATAATTGGCTGAGACAAGTTCAGTTTAAAATTTAATCGCAGCGACGCCATCTTGCGAATGGCCGCAAGACTCCATTTTAGAAATGCGATCGCAAGACGCCATTTTTAGAATGGCCGCCTAAGCGCCATTTTAGGTGAACTCACAATATAGTACATGTGGCGATATTTATATTAGCACTATGCGACCGCTTCTTTCATCATTTCTCATACACACAATAATACTCACAAGAGCGCTATTAACTAGTAGCGAATGCCTAAGACTTTGTATGAAACCGCTGTTTTATTAGCTTTCTGCGCACGCATCTGCCCCAAGTTAACTAGCGTCCTTATACCAAACCCTGAACACCCACACATTTCATATTCACTCATAAGGTTCAATAAGCATCAAATGTATGATTCAAGTTGGTTTAGTTAGTTTAAATACTGAGAAATAAAGGTATTTGATAAATAAGGTATTATACATGATAAGCAAGTTGTGTTTGGTCTTGTTCTGATGCGTACGCTTTTTACAGCATCCCGGTGTTATCGGTGGAGAGATCGCATCATGCAAAATCAAGTTACGGATCGCAGAACTTACAAGCAACAAAATGTTTAGCTGTTGGAATGTTACAGGAGGCGTTATTAGAAAGATTCCCCTGCTGTTAGAGGCAAGGGGAGTCTATTTGAAGCAGCCTGTTAAATGTGCTGTAACATATGCTTCTCCTCTGGGAACCAATGACATCAGCAGGAAATTTCCCCTTTGTCCTGTTTTAGTCTGGGGGGGATAAATACATGTGCCCGAATACTGGTTTTTTAGTCCATGCTGAATGCTGTATGTACTGAGGGTCTCTAGTCTGAGGTCTATCTCTGGGTCCGGAGGCGCAGTGTATGTATACTGTACTTGGGTCTGTAATATTTCCTTTTATGCCTAAATTGTGTATGTATCAATTGCGTGTAACTGACTGTACTTTTACCTGAATAATACTTGTGCGTTGGAACCACAGATTCCACTCCTGTCTTTATTTGCGGTCAGACTGCGTACGCAAATTAGCGTTATTCTTAGAGGTTTATAGGAAGGATATTTAGAAGGTATAGGCAGGGGTATATAAAGGTTCTGATACAGTTTCGTTAGTGGATATGGAAGTTATCCTGTTTGGCAATGTTTAACCAAAAGTGACTGATTGCAGCAGGGCCGCCAAGAGCTACCTTGGTCCTCATGTGGCCGCCTGCTGCCACCCACCTGGAAGGCTAGCATCAAAACCCTAATGACCCATTGTTATTTATTTTGCACCTTGAGACTCTGCACAGCTTGATAAATGATGTTACAGAGCATTTGTTTATACATTTGTTCTCTCAAGGCTCTGGCCCTGCACTTCAATGGGGTCGAGGTCTGGGCTTTGATTTGGCCATTCCAAAGACTTGATTGTTTCTGGTTTGCTTAGGATCATTGCCATATTGCATGATCCATTATCAGCCAAGCTTCAGCCATCGGACATAGGTCTCACATTTTCCTCTGCTAAGATTAAATGGTCTGGAATAAAAGGAACGTATGGTGGAATAAATAATATGTGGTGTCCGGGTCCTGGGATTTTAAATAATCACAAATCAATTGCCCTCCTCTGCCTATGGTAGTCATCATAAAGTCCTTGTGTTATTACACTGTTTGGTTTTTGCTTTATATGGCATTTTGCCTTAGGTCAAAACATTCCACTTTGTTTCTATCCTACCACAGGATATTGTTGCAGAAGTCTTGTGTTTCTTTCAGAGGCAACTTTAAAAACCTCAGTCTTAAGGCAACGGGTTTCTTTGTTAACTGACTCATGAAGCCATACTTGATCAGTCTTCTTTGGATGGTAGCCATGAACAATGACATTTTTAATAAGGCCTGTAGATTGGTGGATGTAGCTTTTTGGTCCTTTGTCATTTTAGGTAAATATTTTTGGGAGACTGACTGCTGTGAAGGTTGGTAACTGTCTTCACAGTGGCATAACTATGGCCCCCGCAACCCCTGCAGTGGCTTGGGGGCGCCGGGGGCCATTGCTTCACCCTCTGCAACTGTGAATGCTGGCCTCTGAAGTGATTGGAGGCTAGGAAGCCTTCCCATAGGCCAGCGTTCCCAGTGATGCAGTGCGCGGGTGACGTTATCTGTGACGTGAGAAGCCTGCTCAGCTGCGCCTCCTGGATCAAGTTAGATCCAGTCAGCATGGCAGCGGGAGTGACAGCCTGGATGACAGCCACGTGGATTCATGTAAGTACTGGGGGGGGGGGGGGGCACAACTGAAACTTTTAGTTACGTCTTCATTGTTCTACATTTGTACTGATGAACTTTGGCCGTATACCTTACCACGACTGAGAAGCAGCAAGAATTATGTCTCTCTAAAATCATTGTAGATGTGTTTTCTCTCAGTATGGTGTTAACACAAATAGAAATGTTCCAGCCCGGGCTATGGTAGTACTTCTTGATGATCAAATAATGAACTGTGCTAATTACCTTCTTTATTTAAATATGTCTATGGAGACAAATAGGTGCTAAAACCACTGCAGCACTCAAATGCTTCTATAGGTTATACCCTAATAACCAGTGATAAATAATGAACTATATAAAATGTACAGAAACACTGAAATGCACTGTGTAGTGAATATACATAAATAATAAAAGCAGGTATACTCTCCTTATGGCATACGCCCCAGTAAAATAGATGTCCTTCCAATCACAGAAGAACATAAGATGGTATTCAAAACATATGTGAAAACACAAAAATGTTATGTTTTCACATACATATAATAAAACTCCCAAATTGATGGGAAAAACCACCCTAATGAATGACAGAAATAATAGGCATGTAGTAATAATGTGGGGGGGGGGGGGATGGGCTGCACAATCTAATTAGGTAGTGCAGCCCATCCCCCCTTGTTTTACCATGTATGTGTATTTAAGGTATACTTGAAGGTGCGAGACCCCTTCTCTTCGGCTAGCATGCCTCCTACCTGCCCCAGGTGATTTTAATTAGTATTGGTCCTTGCATTGCAGTATATACATGTAATGGGCACTATTACAGGTAAGTCTTAGATAAATGTATACAACGTGTCAGTATTAGGGATGTTAGGGACCCACCTGATGAGGTCACTGTGAAGTGGTAGGTGGGCAAACATCTTTGGCAAAACATGTACTAAGAACCTCTATATAACACCATGTTAATTGATAGTTTATTATATATTTTTATATTTATTATTCTTAGTACTTAGAGTGTGCATCAGCTTCCCCCGTTTTTTTTTTCTGCAATGTAGTTATAACATAGAAGGTTTCCGGATACCTCAATGCAAGACCACTTCCTGTGGATCCACGGGATAACTACACCTAAGTCAAGATGATAAAGTCTGTCACACTGTTGTCAACGCATTTCTCTCCCAAGCTTTGATAAATCTCCCCCTTAGAACGAAATTATCCTTTGAATTGTTGTTAAGAATACAACTAAACTGTACTCAGATGAAGAGAGTGTGTGGTAATGATTCACTATTGAAAGGTTACCTGAACACTCATTCCTTGACTGCGAAGGCTTTGTGGGTATCATACTGTAGGAGTTGAAAACATATTTAACAACAACCTAATCTACCAGGCAAAATGCATGCAATAATAATAAACATATACAGTGCAGCTCTGTAAGTTTATGTCAAGGAAAATTATATAAATTTTGTGTCAAGATCTTCAGTAGCCAAATAGAAAATTGAAAGATATTCTTTATGAAGTGTAACATTTGTATTTAAGAGCTGAATTAGAGTATAACTGTTATTACTGTTAGACCATTTTAATTTCTAACTATACCCTTTTATTGTGGTAATACAACTAACAGATGTGACCCTGATTGCACTGGTTTGACTTTGTAATTGAAGCCGTCCTCATTTTCTCAGCACAAAACAATGGGTAACAGATCATACAAGTATATGTAACATGTTATGTGAGCTTATCAGAACTGAAGGTGTTTTGAGTTAGAGGGGAAGATGTATCAATCCTTCTAAAGAGGACAGGCAGTAAAATTGTACCATAGCAACCAATGAGCTTCTAACTGATTGGTCGAAATTTTAAATATTTGGTTGTAACAGTGAAGCATGGTGGAGTTTCCTTGCAAGTGTGGAGCTGCATTTTAGCAAATGGAGTTGGGGATTTGCTCAGGTTTAAAGGTGTCCTCAATGCTGATAAATACAGGCAGGTATTTATCCATCATGCGATACTATCAAGGAGGCGTCTGATTGGCTCCAAATTTATTCTGCAGCAGGACAATGGCCGCATCAAACAGCCAATGTCATTAAGAACTATCTTCAGCATAAAGAAAAACAAGGAGTCCTGGAAGTGATCATATGGCCCCCACAGAGCCCTGATCTCAACATCGAGTCTGTCTGGGATTACATGAAGAGACAGTAGGATTTGAGCAAGCCTACAGTACATCCACAGAAGAACTGTGGTTAGTTCTCCAAGATGTTTGGAATAACCTCCCTACCGAGTTCCTTCAAAACTGTGTGCAAGTGTACCTAGAAGAATTTATGTTGGTTTGAAGGTAAAGGGTGGTCACACCAGATATTGATTTAATTTAGATTTCTCTTCTGTTCATTCACTTTACATTTTGTTAATTGATAAAATTAAACTATTAACACTTTTATTTTTTAAAGCATTCTCACTTTACAGATTTTTTACACACCTGCCTAAAACTTTTGCACAGTATTGTGTAGACCTTAGATAATTACTGTTTCCATTTTCATCTCACCACTCCAGTAGCACATTAATCCATCACCTCTATAGTAATGCACCCCGTCCCTCACTTCTATAGTAAGACATTACTCTCCCTCACCTGTGTTGTAAACACATTCCACTCCCTCACCTCTGTAGTAACACATTATCCTCGTTCACCTCTGCAGTAACACATTTCCCTCCCTCACCTGTGTTGTAACACATTCAACATTCCCCTCCCTCGCCTGTGTAGAAATACAACCCCTCCCTCATACCTGTAGTAACACATTACCCTCACTACACACCTGTAGTAACTTATTCCCCTCCCTCACCTCTGGAGTAACATATTCCCCTCCCTCGCCTGTGTTGAAACACATTCCTTTCCTTCACCTCCTAGTAACACATTTGACATTCCCCTCCCTCACCTGTGTAGTAACACATTTTCCTCTCTCACCTCTGTAGTAACAGAGTGTCCCTAACACTAAACTCCATACTGCACACTTACCCCCTAACCCTTAACCAACTACTATAAATTCATATCAAGCAACGAATGTAAACTTTATTTGTTTGTCAAAAAATAAGTTACAAATTAATTCAAAGACTTCAGTAAAGACAATATTTTGGGTCCATCTACTTGCGGTAGGTAATCCAGGTGCATCTTCATGAGTGATCTTTAATGCAACAGAATCCTTTGATCTTGCTTGAGATAGGGCAATGTAGAGCATACCATGTGAGAAGATTGGTTCTGGCAGATATATTCCGCATTTGGCAAGTGTCTGTCTTTGACTTTTATTCATTGTCATCGCAAAGGACACTATGATCGGAAATGTAATCCATCTGATCGTAAAAGGGAAAGTGCTGTCACTTGGAGTCAGCGGAATGCGTGGCAAGGTGTGCAACGACTCCTTATGTTCTCCGCACAAAATTTCCACAGAAATTGTATTTTAGAAGAGCAACTTTACGCTCATACATGTGCCATAGACTAAACCTTTCCTTGTGTCCAGTTTCCTGATGAGCATCATGACAACATAATTTTTCAGTCATAGAATGTGAGGCGGAAGTCCATCTCGATCAAAAATTCAACTAGATAGCACACTCTTTCGCTCTCATCTTTAGTCACAACTGTGTCCAGACCGTGGAAAATGCGCTTTTCATCTGAAAGTTGTTCAATGATCTTGTTGTTGATCTTATAACAGTGGGAATTCTTTGAGCAAAGGATTGCTCTATCTTTCAGGTCGTATTCAGACATGGGTTTGTATGTTAGTGCCATGTATTGTTTCAATAATGTCACCCTTGCATAACATTTAATTTGGTATTTGAATGAAAGGTGAATCTGGAACATTGTCATGGCCAACCACAGATAGAAATTCGGTGAATGCGAGATGTGTCAGGAGAAACAGGGCCTGATTCAGCGCTGAGTGCTCGCAACCGGGTCGAAGTTTGCCCACTGGGCATGCGCACGATGGATCGGCTCCGTTGTGCGCATGCGCGAGACCCCGCTAGCGACGGGTGCACCGTCGCTCCGGGTCTCTCACCAAAGGGGGCGAGCTGTCGATGGTGATTGACAGCTCACCCAGTTTGGTAGGTGTGGCCGGGTGGTGGCTTCACAAATGGAGGCATTCCCAAGCGAACGCCTGCCATTTGTGGGCGGCCACACTGACATCACGAGTGATGTCAGTTGGAGAGCTTCCGGCTCTATTAGAGCCAGAAGCTCTCTGGGGCTTGCGGCCACGAGACCCTACCACAAGGGTCTCGTCGCAAGCCCGATGGTCGTGATGGTCTTGACCATCGCGACCATCAACCTGGCTGCTTGCTATAGTTCTGGGATACACCCACAGCTATGCGAGTGGCCAGGAGGCCGCTCCAAGAAAAAAAAAACTCCCTGATTCAGAGCGAGCACTCTTTCAGAGCATCTGTCTCTGAATCAGGCCCACTGTTTCAAGTGAGGTCATAGTTGGCACGATTTCAGACAGTTCTCAATAATGGTTCCATAGGGACTACTGGTAGAACTTGTTGAATATCTCCTCAAAGTATTTCTTGCCTGAGACATACAGTTGTGACCAGTGGAGGCTCCAGAGGTGGGGCTGCAGTGCAGTCCAAAATTCAAATAGGGGAGACACACCAACTGCCAGTGAGTTCCAGCTATCTAGGTGTGGCAGCATTTGAAATGGCAGTTGGTGTGGTTCCACTATTTGAATTTTGGACTGCGCTGCAGGCCCTTCTCTGGAGCCGCCACTGGTTGCAACACATTCGATCCATTTACACCTTCCAGCAAGACTTTTACGTTTTCTTTTTTTTTTTTTTGCTGCAGGGAATAAATTCTGCTATGGGTAAGTATCCAAAAGAAATGTGCATGTCTGTCAGTGAGGCAGGGATGTGCTGCTGTCAGTGAGGCAGGGATGTGCTGCTGTCAGTGCAACAGGAATGTTTATGTCTGCCAGTGAGGCAGGGATGTGCTGCTGTCAGTGAGGCAGGGATGTGCTGCTGTCAGTGAGGCATGGATGTGCTGCTGTCAGTGAGGCAGGGATGTGCTGCTGTCATTGAGGCAGGAATGTGCTGCTGTCAGTGAGGCAGGGATGTGCTGCTGTCAGTGAGGCAGGAATGTGCTGCTGTCAGTGAGGCAGGAATGTGCTGCTGTCAGTGAGGCAGAAATGTTCTGCTGTCAGTGAGGCAGGGATGTGCTGCTGTCAGTGCAACAGAAATGTGTATGTCTGTCAGTGGGGCAGGAATGTGCTGCTGTCAGTGTAACAGAAATGTGTATGTCTGTCAGTGAGGCAGGAATGTGCTGCTTTCAGTGAGGAAGGGATGGTCTGCTGTCAGTGAGGCAGGGATGGTCTGCTGTCAGTGAGACAGGGATGTTCTGCTGTCAGTGAGGCAAGGATGTGCCGCTGTCAGTGAGGCAGGGATGTGCTGCTGTCAGTGAGGCAGGGATGTGCTGCTGTCAGTGAGGCAAGGATGTGCCGCTGTCAGTGAGGCAGGGATGTGCTGCTGTCAATAAGGCAGGAAGGTGCTGCTGTCAGTGAGGCAGGAAGGTGCTGCTGTCAGTGAGGCAGGAAGGTGCTGCTGTCAGTGAGGCAGGGATGTGCTGCTGTCAGTGAGGCAGGGATGTGCTGCTGTCAGTGAGGCAGGGATGTCCTGCTGTCAGTGAGGCAGGGATGTGCTGCTGTCAGTAAGGCAGGAATGTGCTGCTGTCAGTGAGGCAGGGATGTGCTGCTGTCAGTGAGGCAGGGATGTGCTGCTGTCAGTGAGGCAGGGATGTGCTGCTGTCAGTGAGGCAGGAATGTGCTGCTGTCAGTGAGGCAGGGATGTGCTGGTGTCAGTGCAACAGAAATGTGTATGTCTGTCAGTGAGGCAGGAATGTGCTGCTGTCAGTGAGGCAGGGATGTGCTGCTGTCAGTGAGGTAGGGATGTGCTGCTGTCAATGAGGCAGGAATGTGCTGCTGTCAATGAGGAAGGGATGTTCCACTGTCAGTGAGGCAGGGATGTGCCGCTGCCAGTGAAGCAGGGATGTGCCGCTGTCAGTGAGGCATGGATGTGCCGCTGTACAGGGATTTGCCGCTGTCAGTGAGGTAGGGATGTGCTGCTGTCAGTGAGGCAGGGATGTGCTGCTGTCAGTGAGGCAGGAATGTGCTGCTGTCAGTAATGCAGGAACATGCTGCTTTCAGTGAGGAAGGGATGGTCTGCTGTCAGTGAGGCAGGGATGGTCTGCTGTCAGTGAGGCAGGGATGTGCTGCTGTCAGTGAGGCAGGAATGTGCTGCTGTCAGTGAGGCAGGAATGTGCTGCTGTCAGTGAGGCAGGAATGTGCTGCTGTCAGTGAGGCAGGGATGTGCTGCTGTCAGTGAGGCAGGGATGTACTGCTGTCAGTGAGGAAGGGATGTGCTGCTGTCAGTGAGGCAGGAATGTGCTGCTGTCAGTGAGGCAGGGATGTGCTGCTGTCAATGAGGCAGGAATGTGCTGCTGTCAGTGAGGCAGGGATGTGCTGCTGTCAGTGAGGCAGGGATGTGCTGCTGTCAATGAGGCAGGAATGTGCTGCTGTAAGTGAGGAAGGGATGTTCCGCTGTCAGTGAGGAAGGGATGTGCCACTGTCAGTGAGGCAGGGATGTGCCGCTGTCAGTGAGGCATTGATGTGCCGCTGTACAGGGATGTGCCGCTGTCAGTGAGGCAGAGATGTGCTGCTGTCAGTGAGGCAGGGATGTGCTGCTGTCAATGAGGCAGGAATGTGCTGCTGTCAATGAGGCAGGAATGTGCTGCTGTCAATGAGGCAGGAATGTGCTGCTGTCAGTGAGGCAGGGATGTGCTGCTGTCAGTGAGGTAGGGATGTGCTGCTGTCAGTGACGGAGGGATGTGCTGCTATCAGTGAGGAAGGGATGTTCCACTGTCAGTGAGGCAGGGATGTGCCGCTGTCAGTGAGGCAGGGATGTGCCGCTGTCAGTGAGGCAGGGATGTGCCGCTGTACAGGGATGTGCCACTGTCAATGAGGCAGGGATGTGCCGCTGTCAATGAGGCAGGAATGTGCTGCTGTCAGTGAGGCAGGGATGTGCTGCTGTCAGTGAGGCAGGGATGTGCTGCTGTCAATGAGGCAGGAATTTGCTGCTGTTAGTGAGGAAGGGATGTTCCGCTGTCAGTGAGGCAGGGATGTGCCACTGTCAGTGAGGCAGGGATGTGCCGCTGTCAGTGAGGCATGGATGTGCCGCTGTACAGGGATGTGCCGCTGTCAGTGAGGCAGGGATGTGCTGCTGTCAGTGAGGCAGGGATGTGCTGCTGTCAATGAAGCAGGAATGTGCTGCTGTCAGTGAGGCAGGGATGTGCCGCTGTCAGTGAGGCAGGGATGTGCCGCTGTCAGTGAGGCAGGGATGTGCCGCTGTACAGGGATGTGCCGCTGTCAATGAGGCAGGGATGTGCTGCTGTCAATGAGGCAGGAATGTGCTGCTGTCAGTGAGGCAGGGATGTGCTGCTGTCAGTGAGGTAGGGATGTGCTGCTGTCAGTGACGGAGGGATGTGCTGCTATCAGTGAGGAAGGGATGTTCCACTGTCAGAGAGGCAGGGATGTGCCGCTGTCAGTGAGGCAGGGATGTGCCGCTGTCAGTGAGGCAGGGATGTGCCGCTGTACAGGTATGTGCCGCTGTCAATGAGGCAGGGATGTGCCGCTGTCAATGAGGCAGGAATGTGCTGCTGTCAGTGAGGCAGGGATGTGCTGCTGTCAGTGAGGCAGGGATGTGCTGCTGTCAATGAGGCAGGAATTTGCTGCTGTTAGTGAGGAAGGGATGTTCCGCTGTCAGTGAGGCAGGGATGTGCCGCTGTCAGTGAGGCAGGGATGTGCCGCTGTCAGTGAGGCATGGATGTGCCGCTGTACAGGGATGTGCCGCTGTCAGTGAGGCAGGGATGTGCTGCTGTCAGTGAGGCAGGGATGTGCTGCTGTCAGTGAGGCAGGGATGTGCTGCTGTCAGTGAGGGAGGGATGTGCTGCTATCAGTGAGGAAGGGATGTTCCGCTGTCAGTGAGGCAGGGATGTGCCGCTGTCAGTGAGGCAGGGATGTGCCGCTGTCAGTGAGGCAGGGATGTGCCGCTGTCAGTGAGGCAGGGATGTGCCGCTGTCAGTGAGGCAGGGATGTGCCGCTGTCAGTGAGGCAGGGATGTGCCGCTGTACAGGGATGTGCCGCTGTCAGTGAGGCAGGGATGTGCCGCTGTCAGTGAGGCAGGGATGTGCTGCTGTCAGTGAGGCAGGGATGTGCTGCTGTCAATGAGGCAGGAATGTGCTGCTGTCAGTGAGGCAGGGATATGCTGCTGTCAGTGAGGCAGGGATGTGCTGCTGTCAGTGAGGCAGGGATGGGCCGCTTTCAGTGAGGGAGGGATGTGCCGCTGTCAGTGAGGCAGGGATGTGCCACTGTCAGTGAGGCAGGGATGTGCCACTGTACAGGGATGTGCCGCTGTCAATGAGGCAGGGATATGCCGCTGTCAATGAGGCAGGAATGTGCTGCTGTCAGTGAGGCAGGGATGTGCTGCTGTCAGTGAGGCAGGGATGTGCTGCTGTCAGTGAGGCAGGAATGTGCTGCTGTCATAGAGGAAGGGATGTTCTGCTGTCAGTGAGGCAGGGATCTGCCGCTGTCAGTGAGGCAGGGATGTGCCGCTGTACAGGCATGTGCCGCTGTCAGTGAGGCAGGGATGTGCTGCTGTCAATGAGGCAGGGATGTGCTGCTGTCAGTGTGGCAGGGATGTGCTGCTGTCAGTGAGGCGGAGATGTGCTGCTGTCAGTGAGGGAGGGATGTGCTGCTATCAGTGAGGAAGGGATGTTCCGCTGTCAGTGAGGCAGGGATGTGCCGCTGTCAGTGAAGCAGGGATGTGCCACTGTCAGTGAGGCATGGATGTGCCGCTGTACAGGGATTTGCCGCTGTCAGTGAGGTAGGGATGTGCTGCTGTCAGTGAGGCAGGGATGTGCCGCTGTCAGTGAGGCAGGAATGTGCTGCTGTCAGTAATGCAGGAACATGCTGCTTTCAGTGAGGAAGGGATGGTCTGCTGTCAGTGAGGCAGGGATGGTCTGCTGTCAGTGAGGCAGGGATGTGCTGCTGTCAGTGAGGCAGGAATTTGCTGCTGTCAGTGAGGCAGGAATGTGCTGCTGTCAGTGAGGCAGGAATGTACTGCTGTCAGTGAGGCAGGGATGTGCTGCTGTCAGTGAGGCAGTGAGGCAGGGATGTGCTGCTGTCAGTGAGGCAGGGATGTACTGCTGTCAGCGAGGAAGGGATGTGCTGCTGTCAGTGAGGCAGGAATGTGCTGCTGTCAGTGAGGCAGGGATGTGCTTCTGTCAATGAGGCAGGAATGTGCTGCTGTCAGTGAGGCAGGGATGTGCTGCTGTCAGTGAGGCAGGGATGTGCTGCTGTCAATGAGGCAGGAATGTGCTGCTGTAAGTGAGGAAGGGATGTGCTGCTGTCAATGAGGCAGGAATGTGCTGCTGTCAGTGAGGCAGGGATGTGCTGCTGTCAGTGAGGCAGGAATGTGCTGCTGTCAGTGAGGAAGGGATGTTCCGCTGTCAGTGAGGCAGGGATGTGCCGCTGTCAGTGAGGCAGGGATGTGCCGCTGTACAGGCATGTGCCGCTGTCAGTGAGGCAGGGATGTGCTGCTGTCAATGAGGCAGGGATGTGCTGCTGTCAGTGAGGCAGGGATGTGCTGCTGTCAGTGAGGCAGAGATGTGCTGCTGTCAGTGATGGAGGGATGTGCTGCTATCAGTGAGGAAGGGATGTTCCGCTGTCAGTGAGGCAGGGATGTGCCGCTGTCAGTGAGGCAGGGATGTGCCGCTGTCAGTGAGGCAGGGATGTGCCGCTGTACAGGGATGTGCCGTTGTCAGTGAGGCAGGGATGTGCCACTGTCAGTGAGGCAGGAATGTGCTGCTGTCAGTGTGGCAGGCAGGGGCGGTGCAAGGTTTCTTTGCACCGTAGGCAAAACTTCAGCCTACTGCCCTCCCACCAATATCCACTTCCCAATTCCTCAGCGAGATAGAGTCCTACATCCGCCTACATTAAGTGCAACTGTGACTCAGTGGTGCCCTCCATTTGGCCAATGTTTGAGCCTGCCTTGGTATTTTCCTTACATGCAAATCATTCGCATACTGTATGTAAACCAAAGAAACGTGCACACTATCACAAGAAAATTGTGGAACAGTACTATGGAGTATGGAGTCTATTTTATGAAATTATTGCAGTTCGCAATTTATAACAGAAACCATTACTGATAAATGAGTCAATGCCCCACCCCAACCAAAGATTATGTACATATACATAGCACTGTGAAATACTACACTACACACATCAATTAGTTAACACAACCCTTAGCAATATACCATACACTACACATTACACAGCACTGTGAATTACACAATTACACTATATACATACATACATGCCGTTTTGTGGGTGGCCGCACTGACTCAGCAGTGATGTCAGTGAGGAACTTCCTGCTCGATCAGAGCAGGAAGCACCCTGGGGCTTGCGGTTGGTGAGACCCAAACTTAGGGTCTCGTCGCAAGCCCCCGATGGCCGCAATGGTCTTGACCATCGCGACCATCAACCTGGTCGGTCGCTAAAGCTGTGGATGGTAACCCACAGCTTAGCTAGTGACCAGAAGGCCGCACTTAAAAAATCAAGTGGCCGCCCTCATTCAGAGAGAGCGATCGCTTCTTGCGACCGTCTCTGAATGAGGGCCATAGTGTTGCTAGAGAGACACAGGGGGAGAGATTTGGAGAAAAACAGGGGGAGGCTGGAAAGGCACAGTGGTAGTGCTGGAGAGACAGGGGAATGATGCTGGAAAGACTCAGGGGGTTGGTGCTGGAGAGACATGTAGGGTTGGCACTGGAGTGTGAGAGGGTGATTGTGCAGGAAAGAATATGGAGGGATAGGCTAGAGACACACGCAGGGGGATGGAGCTAGAGAGAGAAGGGGGATGATGCTGGATAGACATGGGGAATGAAGCTGAAAAGACACCTTGGGTTGGTGCTTGAGACACAGCGGGATGCACTAGAGAGACATGGGGGTGGTGTGTTGGAGAAACACAGGGGGTGATAATGGAGAGAATATGGATGAAGAGGCTGGAGAAACAGGGGAAATTAGGCTGGAGATAGACTGGAGAGACATAAGTAGATTGTGCTGGTGAGGCAGGGAGATGGCACTGTAGAGACACAGGAGGGATTGCACTGGAAATGCAGATGAGGACAGTGCTGTAGAGACATAGGGATAGTGCTGGAGAAACATTGGACATGGCACTGGAGAGACACAGGGAGAATGAAGCTAGAAAAAACATTGATAGATGGGCTAGAGAGCCACGTGAGGGATTGAGCTGGAGAAATATAGGGGGTATGAGGCTGGAAAGAACATGGATAGATGGTCTGGATAGACACATGGGGGTTGGAGCTGGAAAGACACATGGGGTATGAAGTTGAAGAGACATATGGAGGATGGTCCTGGAGAGGACTGTGGTTGGGAACACCTGGGCTAGAGCAAACTAGAATGGATGGAGCCAGAGAGAACCAGGGGATTGGCGATGAAGCTGAAAAGACACCAATGATGGTGCTGGATAGACACAGGTGATGTCATTGGAGAGACACAGGGGTGATGGAACGGCAGAGACAGACGGCTGGTACTGGAGAGACACATGGGTATGGAGGGGGAGAACAAAAGGGAGAATGATGCTGGAAAGACACATACTGTTGCTAGAAAGACACAGTTGGATAGATCTGTAGAAAAACTGGGAGGCTGGAGCAGCACAGGGTGGTGGTGCTGGAGAGACAGGGGAATGATGCTGGAAAAACTCAGGGGGCTGGTGCTGGAGGGACATGTAGGGTTGGCACTGGAGAGTGACTGGGTGATTGTGCTGGAAAGAATATGGAGGGATGGGCAAGAGAGACACACAGGGGGATGGAGCTAGAGTGAGAAGAGGGATGATGCTGGATAGACATGGGGGATGAGGCTGAAGAAACACCTTGGATTGGTGCTGGAGACACCAACCCATGAAGGACAGAGGGGTGTTGGTATTGGAGAAACACAGGGGGTGATAATGGAGAGAATATGGATGAAGGGGCTGGAGAAACAAGGGAAATTAGGCTGGAGAGACATAAGTAGATTGTGCTGGTGAGACAGAGATGGCAGATGGCACTGTAGAAACACAGGATGGATTGCACTGGAAATGCAGGTGGGGACAGTGCTGTAGAGACATAGGGATAGTGCTGGAGAAACATGGGACATGGCTCTGGAGAGACACAGGGAGAATGTTGACCTGGAGAGAAACATGGAGAACACAGCTGGAGAGACACAAATGGATGGTGGTGGAGAGACAGGGGGGTGGCACTGGAGAGACACAGGAGGTTGGAGCTGGAAAGATACAAGGGGATGGATTTGGCTACATTCTTATGTAAGCAGGGGGCTTTCATACCATGTAATATAATATATGCATAGTGAATATCTACTGAAGATATTGTCTGTACAAAGAGGATCAATTTCTTCAGAGGTAAGACATAAAAAACCACCATATACAGTCGGTAAGAAAAGGCTCTCAAGAACAGGGGATACATAGATACTGCAAAAAATATAAAATAAACATGAGGCACCCAAGTGACAAAGATTTCTTTGAAGGGAATCCATAAAAAGTGACTCAGTGGGGTGACAGAAAATTAACTAATAGTAACACTCATAGTATAAAAAATAAAAAATTTCAAGTGACCTAACACTGGAGTGTCAGTTGCCGATGGGAGTGTTAAAAGAAATCAACAATTTACCTCACATTATGGAAGTGCCTAAAGCTTCTGGGAGTCTACGTGGCCACCAGGCCCCTGGCCATTCAATTAAAATTTACTATCCACAATAGTGTTTGTGTGCACATGTCATTCACCCCTAAGACTGATTTTATAGAGCAGTTTTCAACAGGCACCATCTCAGAGTAGCTATTAGTAATCTATAATTCTTAATATGTAAAACGTTTCACTAAAGTATAAGATCAATTATGAGTTAACAGATCACGTAAAGCATTCAATGTCCATTTTATGCTCAAACATATCATATATGACATGCTGAAACATGATCATGTAACAGTACAAGTTGTACAGTACCACCGATTCATTGGCCTCGGATTCAATTCTCTGCAATGTGTGGACACGGTGTGCGGTTATGCACATCGCAGGGGAATATTCTACTATGGGGTGCAAAGGAAAATGTATGATGTTGGTGGTCCCAAAGTGTTCCCCTTCCGACCGTACTGTGGCTGTATCCAATTTTTGGCATGTCACAAGACTTGTCTGTGGAGGATGATAAAGATATCTGTTTCATATTATGTACAAAAATACCAAATGAGGTTCATGTAGTGAAAGTTCATTTAGAATAGCAATGGTCATGACCTTTGTTAAATTCCTCCTGACATTGGAAGGGAATGATCACACATCAAACTCCTAAAATTTCCTTTCAATTAATGTAAATATATTCATCATTTTCTTTACACATTCGTACTCTGTAATGGAACCCAAACTTACAGCATCAAATTGCCTAATATTCAGCCAAGTTATGTTCATGTTCAGAAATACCTCTCAAAGATGACCAGGGCTGTTAAAAGCCAGCCCTGGGCTGGGGGAGGGGATGTGGCCTAATCGCTGGTGGCATGGCTCTAATCTAGGGGGGGCGCGATCAGAGTGATTGCTCCCCCTCACAGGCAGAGGAGACTGCTGCGGCTGCTGTCAGGTAAGAGGGAGGGGGGATGGCTTCTGACCCGGGCCCCTCCAGCAAGCCCGTGCTCGGGTAATTAGTACCCGCTCCCCCCCTCTCGGCGCCCCTGAAGATGACTTCTTTGTGTTGAGATTTGTAGTGTTATATGTTACTTGTCTGCTGCATTGTACTGTGCTATTTTACACACTACTGTCTCATTGTTTTGCCCTCTGTACGACACTGTAGACCATTTGTGGCACCCTATAAATAAAGTTTATTAATAATGATAATAATAATAAATAGAGATGTGCGCCAGGAAATTTTTGATGGTTTTGGATCTGTATTTCCTTTGTGTTTTGGTTTGCCAAAACCGCCCCTTACGTGTTTTGGTATTGGTTTGGGATCTTTATTTTTTCTAAAAACAAATCATAAAAACAGGTAAAATCACATAATTTGGGCCTATTTTTGTTCCTTCAGTATTATTAACCTCAATAACATTTATTTCCAGTAATTTCCAGTTAATTTTGACCACCTCACAGCTCACAATATTGATTTTTTTCATCTAGTTTAGGGCCAAAAGGTTGCATCCAGCTAGCTGGCTGACTAAGCTAAGAGACAGCAGTGGGTGGCACTAACATGTGGCAGTTCAGCTTCCAACATGGCACAGAGTGGCATTGCAGTGGTAGACAGGATGGCAGTTTAATAAACTGTACGAACCCTAGGAATTTTAACAACCAAGAATGTTTTCCTTAACTAGGTCAGAGGCAATGATCCCTTGTACAGACTTGGAATTGCTATTCTAGTGAAGTGGAATCTAGAAGGGACATGGTAGTGGGGACACAGGACCTCTATTAACTGTGTAAAACCCACTGCATTAATGGCGGATACTGGACGCACATCTAATATCAGCCTAGCTGTTATGGCGTCAGTAATCCACTGTGTAACTGTGTGTCTGCTGTCATACTTGTTCACCATTGCAAAGGATTGTTTGACAGTCAATTGTTTTGTTAAACTACTAAAAGTAGTCTTCAACCTGGTCCCCTTCTGGGATGAAGATCCACTCACAACAGCAGCAGCAGCAGCAACAGGCGTAGCACTCAAAAATCCTTCTGAGGAATCACGGATAGGAGAGGAGTCAGTCATTCTTATGAAATTGGATGCAGGACTACTTCCGATTACGATTGAGGATGTTGATGATGATGCAGGTATTGGTGGCGGAGATTGCAGGCACTTGGATCTAACAGAGAGAAGGGAGCAGCTAGGTGACACTGGACTGATTCTTACATTTTTTTTAGCCAAAGTTTCTGAATTTGAAAAACACTTTTCAATTTGATGAATGCTCTGCAAGTGACGTAACAGGGAGGAGGTTCCTAGATGGTTCAGATCCTTACCTCTACTCACTATTGCTTTGCAAAGGTTAGAGATGGCTTGACAACTGTTGTCCGGATTTGGGTGGAAATAACTCCACACATGAGAAGTGGATTTTTTGTCTTTTGCACAGGCATGACAACAATAGGCTTTGCCTTTTTCCTACCATGGGCAACAACTGTTGCCTGATTTACATTAACAACATCCTCGGCATCAACATTCTCATCATCATCAACATACTCATCATCCTTGTTAGCGCCGACTACAGCAATATCCTCCTCATCCTCCTGGTGCAATTCCACAGAAGCATCCTTGATTTCTAAGTCAAACATGTTTACTTGTGCTGCTCATCCCCACATTTGCAGAGGGCACACAAATGGTGGAAGGAGAATCCTCTTCAAGTACAGTATTAGAAAGGTCAGGCTCACATATGGCAACCGCGGACACACTTGGACTCTCTTCGGGGATCTGTGGCTTTTCTGAGCACACGGTTCATGTTTTTCTTTTTGGACACTTCGACAGGGAGAAGGGCTTACATCATCATAAGATGTAGAACCACCAGTCATAAATAAAGGCCAAGGCCTTATCCTTTCCTTGCCACTTCCTGTAGTAAATGGCATTTTGGCAATTTTTTGTTTCTCTGCAGCTAACTTAACTTTTATTTGTTTTTTCTTTAACACTGTAAAACATTGCTTGTTTGATTTTAGATGCTCTGACTGTATGCCCTGTATGCCCTTGGGTAACAGCTTTACTAGATGATGTAGATGGACTAGTATCATCATGCCTGGTGGCATTGGCAGCAGCTCAAGCAGTAGTATGTGGTTCCTGCTCTCCTCTCAACTGATCGTTCTCCACATCAACAAACACGAATGAAGTGGGCTTCAGCACACACGTCAATTTGTACCAATTTTAAATATTACACTGCGGTATCAATGAAATACAGTGTCACAAGAATTTTTATGAATAAGAAAAGAATAACACACTGTGTTTCCACTAACAGTGTCACAATATTTTTTATGAACACACTGCGTTTTCCACTTACAGTGTCACATTATTTTTAACGAATATACTGCATTTTCCACTTACAGTGTCACAATTTTTTTTACAAATACACTGCGTTTCCACTAAAAGTGTCACAATGTTTTTTTACAAATACACTGTTTTCCACTTACAGTGTTACAATATTTTTAACAAATAAACTGCGTTTCCACTAACAGTGTCACAGTAATTTTTACAAATACACTGCATTTCCACTAACAGTGTCACAATAATTTTTACAAATACACTGTGTTTCCACTAACAGTGTCACAATATTTTTAACGTATACACTGCATTTTCCACTTACAGTGTCACAATATTTATTATACACTGCGCTACCACTTACAGTGTCACAAACAATATGTGTCACAATTTTTTTTACAAATACACTGCGTTTCCACTAAGTGTCACAATGTTTTTTTTACAAGTACACTGTTTTCCACTTACAGTGTTACAATATTTTTAACAAATACACTGCATTTCCACTAACAGTGTCACAGTAATTTTTACAAATACACTGCGTTTCCACTAACAGTGTCACAATAATTTTTACAAATACACTGTGTTTCCTCTAACAGTGTCACAATGTTTTTTTACAAATACACTGTGTTTTTCACTAACAGTGTCACAATATTTTTTACGAATACACTGTGTTTCCACTAACAGTGTCACAATATTTTTTACGAATACACTGCGTTTCCACTAACAGTGTCACAATATTTTTAACGTATACTCTGCATTTTCCACTTACAGTGTCACAATATTTATTATACACTGCGCTACCACTTACAGTGTCACAAACAATATGTGTATGAATACTACACTGCGGTCTGATTTGCAGCATCACAGTAAAAAAATAAATAATAATATAGTACACTGGGGTACAGCACAAAAAGAAATATTATTTTTTTATTATGTTATTAGCTTTTATTTTTTTTATACACTGGGCACCCTTGGATGGACAGAGCACTCCTGATTGGACACAGCAGCACCTGGATGGACACTGAAGCCACTGCCCCTGGATGGACACAGCAGACCCTGGATGGACACAGAAGCCCCTGCCCTTGATGGACACAGCAGCCCCCTGGATGGACACAGCATCCCCTGGATAGACACAGCAGCCCTGGATGGACACAGAAGCCACTGCCCCTGGATGGACACAGCAACCCCTAGATGGAGACAGTAGTCCCTGCCCTGGATGGAAACAGCAACCCCTGGATGGACACAGCAGCTCCTGCCCTGGACAGATACAGCAGCTCTTGGATGGACACAGCACATCCGATAACACTGCACTCTCCACAGCCAGAGTAAAAATGTCACCGATCGCGGGGACCTTTATATAATCCAAAACCCGCAAGAATCCGACAGCGGGAGGATGATGTTTTGCGTCGTTTTGAGATCCGAGCCTAGCTTGGTTCTCACCTCGGATCTGGAAGTATGGGTGGGTTCGGTATTCTGAGAACCAGACCCGCTTATCTTGTATGAATATTATACTGCGGTATGACCTACCTCGTCACAATACTTGTATGAATATTACACTGTGGTACAGATGGCAGCAACACAAATAACAATACTTGTATGAATAGTACACTGCGGCATGACCTACAGCATCACAATACTTGTATGAATTTTACACTGCGGTACGGATAGCAGTCACAATATTTCAATATTTGTTATGAATAATACACTGCAGTATGAATGATCTACAGCATCACAATATTTTTATGAATATTACAGTGCGGAATGGCCAGCAGCATCACAGTGCTCATATATGGATACACTGGAGGGGGGGTACGGCATATAGCGTCACAGTGCTTATATGGATACACTGGGGTACAGCACAAAAAAATCTTTTTTACTTTTTTTAACTTATTTTTTAAAAAACTTAAGTTTTTTTTTTTACTGTCTGTGGACAGACAGCACAACCCTGGATGGACAGCACATCTCTGGACAGCACATTCCTGGACAGCAGACCCCTGGATGGACAGCACATTCCTGGACAGCACACCCCTGGATGGACAGCACAGCACACCCCTGTATTGGACAACACAGCCCCCTGGATGGATCACAGCTCACCCCTGGATGAGCAACACAGCCCCCTGGACAGAGCACAGCACACCTTTGGATGAGCAGCACAGCCTCCCTCCTGGACAGAGCACAGCACACCCCTGGATTGGACAACACAGCCCCCCTGGACGGAGCACAGCACACCCCTGGATGGGCAACACAGCCCTCTGGACAGAGCACAGCACAGGCCTGGAGTGGACAAAACAGACCCCCTGGATGAAGCACAGCCTAACAGCCCGGGACTCAGCAATGAAATGGTGCCGATCACCACGGGAGGGACTTATATACGATCCAAAATCCGCGAGAATCCGTCAGTGGGAGGATGACATTTTGCATCGTTCTGGTTTCCGAGTTAGGCGGGAAAACCTGAGCCCGACTCGGATCCTACTCGGATCCCCTATGTTCGGGCAGGTCCGGACCCGTTCATTTCTAATAATAATAATAATAATTCTTTAGGATGCAGAAATGCAAATAAAAACACAGTGAAGTCACAAATGGCCATTCTCAGGGGTCAATTATATGGTGTTTGTGCTACAAGAAACATTTCCCGACTATAAGCCTTTTTTTATTTTTGCCATTTAGGCAATTTCGATCTTTGTGTGAAAAGAGCCAATAAGCAAAGTATGACATTGGGCATTCAGCTTTCCGATGTACTAAAAGTTACTTTGTGTCAAAAATAAATGCCCTTACATGGTATTAAGATATCATTTTTAGCAGTATATTATAAAGCCAAATGTTTTATTTGCACAATAACATGCAAGTTATGAAGGATATTACTACAGGGAAAAAGCAGTTAGCTTGCTAAATGCCAAATACATTTTCAGCATGAGTACCCTAGTGACATTGATAATGACTGAAAACTATAGGCGTAGGTTGTAGACCAAAACTTTCGTGATGTTTGTGAGGGAAATTCCAGAACTGAATAGGCACTGATGGTATAAGTGATTATTTAAATACTACATGCAGTAACCAACACAATTCATAAAGTGATACTTTTCAACAGTTGAGATAAGCTCTATGGTCCCGATTCAGAGGTGGACACTGTCGTTGCAGCACGTGGTTGGCCGATGTTTTAAGTCTGCACACGCATCTAATAGGGGTATTCAATATGGAGCGAAAACGCCGTTTCTGCAAGGTTTTCGCTCGGATGACGTCATTTTCGCTGGTTTGAATTTTACACCGTATTCAATTTCAAAGACTTTTCGCAGGTTCAAAAAGTCTTTGAAAAAAAACGGGGATAACTTTTCACCACTGAATAGGTGGCGAAAAAAAGTGCAGAATTGGGGTTTAGGGGTGCAGGCTTAAAAAAAATAGCCTGCATCCCTGGGAATGACATTTTAAAATAAACTGTGTCAAAAAAAGTTTAAAAATAAAATAGGGACACCCCAAAAAAGATATTTAAAATTTGGGGTGAAAAAAAAAGTGTTTAAAAATAGGGAAATAGGTTCAGGGCTATTCTGCAAATATGCGGCAGGTGTATTCTAGAATAGGTTATTAGCGGCAGGTGCATATTTGCAGAATTTTTAAATAAAGACTTTAGGGACTTACAAATATGCTAGTACCCATTTTCATGTACCCCAAATTTGATGGGACCACTTAAAAAAATGAAAAAAAAAACCTAAGTGCTCTTCTGCATCACTTCTTCAATGTCGGGAAAAAAACACCTGCTGCTGCTATTTAAAACCCTGACCTTCATTTGTAGGCTAAAACGGGGTACCCATAGTGATCCCCCATGTTTTTACAGCTTTAGGGGGGTCCTACAATTTATTCCAGGTAAATTTTGTTTTTTACCGCCGATCCTATTTCGCCGGGTCCCGTTTTCGTAGCGCGCCCGATACTTTATCCCAGGAAAATCTCCGATGTGGAGCGAAAAGTCCAGCACGGACTTTTCGCTCCCATATTGAATACCCCTCTTAGTTGCAATGCGTCCTGATGGTTACTGCCAGGAGTCGCAGAACAAATTTGGGTGCAAGAGCCATGGATTTCAGTGGGCAGGTATACACTGGGGGCTGTGGACTAGTTCAGGGGCTGGGCGGTCCCTCTGCCATTGGCGGCTGATGGAAAATCACCTTCCAACAGCTGCCCAGTGGGCCTTTCTGACTGGTCGCATTGTTTACGACCATGCCAGACAAGTGGTTAAGACCCCCAAATACTTTGCTCTTGACCACTAGTAGACGTCTGTGCTAATAGAATATTGATATACTAATAACACAGTTCTGCGAAATTTAAGGTATTGAAAGCATTTTTAATAATACTTTTATATTCTTAATTATACATTTTTAAGAAAAAACAAGAAGTTTAATTGTATTTGACATATTTATTGTGAAATACGAAGAAGTGCAGATGATATCACTGTGTTTTTGTCTTAATTACATAATAAAATAACAATAAAATCAAACAATAATAGAAACAAAACCATAATTATTGAAAAAAAATAAAAAAAATTTGTCTTCAATTTTCGTTTTGTCGCTTTTTGCTTTTAAGCGTTTTTTGCGTCATCTCTGTGTATCATCCTTCTTTCTACATCTTTAATGTCTTGGTGGAACCGTTCACCCTGTTCTTCACTGTAGTCTCCGAGATTATTTGGGAAATGCTCAATAACGGAATTCAAAAAATGCACCTTTAAACTCATATTGCAGCCAAGGTTTCTGTAACTATTAAGCATTTCCCAGACAATTTCTTTGTAGTTTGGATCCTTGACATTGCCTAAAAATTTTGAAATCACTTGTTTGAACGAAGTCCACGCCGAAAGTTCCACATATTCATTACACGCCCGAAATGTTCATCTTTTATTAACTTTCTAAAGTCAGGGCCTTTAAAAATGCCTTCCTTCAGTTTAGCATCAGATAGGTTAGGGAATTTGGTGCAAAGATATTTGAAAGTTTCTCCATCTTTAGGCAGTACTTTTACAAATTGTGGTGTGTACTGTATATGTACTGTGTATGTGTCGTGTGTACTGTGTGTGTATGTGGTGGTAGGCAGGGGTTAAAATGAGCCGGCACAGGTCAAAACTGTGTTGCATCTGTTGTATTTGGTTCCACCTTCGCCATCTCACCTTGTAGTTGTAGTAGTAGTTGTGTGTGTGCAATGTTCCTTTAGACAGTATGGGGTTTAGGCCCTTTGTAAATTTCAGCTCCAAGACCATGTGGACCTTAATCTGGCACTGGGCGGGGGGAAGTTTTATGACAAGAACTGAATTGCAACATTCTATACTACCGACTGAATTCATTAAAAACAGTTTTTTTATAATAAATGTAGGCAGAATACATTTATTACTTTGAAGAATATGAAAAAAATGACTTATTCATAAATACACGTTTTGCAGAAAAATGTGATGTGATATGCAAAATCGGGAGTCATTTACGTGTTCAGAAGCCAAAAATCTATAAGTATCACATAAATTCGTTAAAAAAGCTTTTTCATCGCAGACCTGTGTAATATATACTAATAGACTTCTATACTATCCAATATTAGATTGCACTTTTTTGTGGTATAAGCTGATTTACCTATTTTTCCCCATACTTAACTCTATTGTTACCAGCCAGAATTGCCATGCGACCTCTGGGATAAGCCTTTTCAAATTGAATGGCGCATCAAGAGGGAGCTCACATATTGGTTTTGAACTGGGGCTGCATACATGTTTTTTTTTTCAAATGTATTTAAAACCAAAAACTTATGAAAACATGCTAGAATCCACATCCAATCAGAATGGCTGTTCCCATGCTCTGACCAATCAAAGCTCAGCCATTCATTTCAATGGGAGTAACAAACTATGCCTGTCATATGGGCAGTGCCTCTTAGGGGACAAACTATGCTAATTGGATTGAAGAGGACACTGCCATTGAATCAGATTGAGACATAATTGAGAAAAAAAGAGGATATTGTCCTGTAGTGTTATATATTTATTGGTTTAATACAGGTGTACTGCAGGTCCTAGTATACCCTGTATAAGAGGGCATGCTGGCACTTGTGGTGATCCAAGTTCCAGCATGCCCTGGCAGCAATTAAAATTGGACTTGCTGGGACCTCTAGTGTGCCAGTAAATAAGGTATGCGTTCGGCATCCCGGCGGTCTGGATGTCAACGCTCCTATTACCTTCAGCAAAATCCTGATGCCAGTCAGAAGACCGGCGCCATCATCTTGACCGTCGGGATACCGAAGATGTTAGGGGAGGGATAGGTTTAGGCACTATGGGGGGAGGGTTAGGGTTAAGCACCGGGGAGGGGGAGGTTAGGGTCAGGCACTAGGGGGGGGGAGTTAGGCTTAAGAACAAAAAAGGGGGGGTTAGGGTAGGGAAAGGGGGAGGGTTAGCATACCGATGAAGTGTTGGTAAGTTAACCCTTTTGAGATACCGGCGGCGGGATTCTAACTGCCAGGATCCCAAGCACTGGCATCTCATACCGATTCCAGTAAATAAACTTAATAAATCTATATTTACAATTATTATTACTACCACATACATGGGTGTAAGAAGAGCCCTAGTGCTATCAGCAGGGTGTTTCCTATCAGTGGGGTCTGCATTTTCTTTGTGGGCCATTGTGACAGGCCTGAGGCTGGTTGGGCGCTATGGCTATAGAGCTACTAGTTCTGCCTGGTAATGCCTAGTGCTGGTAGTGTAAAATCTCACAATTTGTTCCCCTTATGTTTACACTATCAGCCTAGGCTGAAGCGCCAGTGCTGGCTTTATACTGGGGTCAGGGGTAGAGGCGTAAACACTTCAAACACTTTTTTTTGTTTTATGTTTATTAGTTAATTGAGTGAATTTTCCAGCAAATAGCAAAAGTCTGCAGGACATATGGGAATAAAATTGATATTGCAAATGGTATTACTTCCAGTCAACAATATAATGATGACATTTTGTATCGGGAAAAGATAGATGTGGTTTCACTTTTTCGGGATAACAATCTGCTTTCAGGAACATAATTATTTTGGTTTACTTTGTGCACTATGAAACCTGGTGTCAGCAATACCACTGGTTAGTCAGTGTTTGGGGCCAATAAATTCTCCCACAGGGGCTGATTCTGTGTCGGACACAAGTTTAAATGTGAAGGGTGAATATGCAATCTGCATAGATATGTCATATCTCATTACAATGCCACTTAGGACCTGCTTCATAGGTGGACGCTGCTGCGGCTGTTCCTGTGGCCGTGGCAGCGATAGTATGCAAATGCTAGTATCAGCCGTTCAGCCTCTCCCTGCTGTAGTAGCCAGGGTCTGAATGTACAAGGACTGAGACACCCACTTTGATCGTCTCTGCCACCATCAGCGCAGCACCGCATGCACTATCCACACTTGCACCAGTTCTATAGCAGGTGCAATTTCTCTATCTTAACATGGCTGTTTTCATTGCCACGCCCCTGACACGTCCAATGAGAAAGATGTCTGTTGTGTTCACTTCATCCCACCACACGGGAACGCCCATCACTTCACAGCAGCATCTTAGAGCGTACATTGTGAAACGCATGCACCTTAGAATTTTTCTGAACGTTTTGCGCATGCGCAGTAGCAAATAATCGTTCCCGTATATGGATATCAGCATTGCGTTTGAATTGCCTGCACCGCTGAATCGGACCGTTAGATATCTTTTATTTGGATATATCACCAAAATGTATTAGATGTCTGTTTTAAGTAACACAGAACATTTTTTAAACTTACCAGCTGCTATGTACAGTGACAGGCTTGCAAATGTAAGCAACATATTGTACTGTACTGTAAAACAAAGATGTAAAGGAAAGCAGACACTGAAAAAGCAACACAGAGTGTAAGCATACTGCAAACAAAGTGAAACAGAGATGCTACAATTGTAACTAACTGAAGCCAATTCAACCCATCATGCCCAGCATGCTAGTAGTAACATTAATGCCCATCACTTATAGCAATGCCCAGCAAAATGTGAGCAATACTAATACTGCCAGGTAACTATATATGCCAGCTGTAACATCAATTTCCATGAATATAACTTATATGCTTGTAGTAATAAATAATATAAAATAAAGTACCAGCATTTGTTGAGTTGCTCAATAATATACTAACATTAATACTTAGTAATAACTTAAGCCATGAGCATAACTAGTTCTCAATAAATTGCCGACAGTAATTTTAGTACTGTCAACAGTAGGGGTTTGGTATGGGTTCCCGGCAGTCGGGATGCCACTGGTCAGAATACCAACAGTAGTATCCCGACACCCGTAGGTAAGTATTCTACCACTAACCCCTACTCTAAACCTCCCACCATCCCAACAGTAGTTGTACCACTTGTAGTACCCAGTAGTAATATGCCAATAGTAAAAGCAATAACTAGTCATAAGTAACCATTAGTTGTAAAGCACAATAATAAATAAATAATTAAAGGAGTACCTTGTAATACATCACCAGTGTAACTATAGTGATGCCCAATACAACATCCATAGTAATAACTGATCCCTCCCTCCAGTGCCTGCCCTCCTGTGACCCTGGCAGCCAGTGAGCAGCTATATGCTGCCGGGTGCAGGGGGGCAGAGCCGAGAGGAAGCCCAGCCGGAGCTGGGGAAGAAGGTGAGACAGGGGTACTCACCCTGTCTTGCAGGAGAGGTGGCATCGCGGGAGGTGGTCCCGGCGGCGGAGAGGAGCGGAGGGACCCGCGCTGATCGGGGCATGGCCAGTGTGGGTGAGAGTGCCTGGTGAGTCCCCGCTGTGCTGGGCAGCACCTCCGTAGTTACAGGGAGGCTGTCAGCTACAAGCCTCCTCCTTTGGCTCATAGGAGCTCGGCCGGCAGCCAGTGGGAGAGAGAGATCCAGGAGGTGGGGCCGTGTCAGTGTAAAGGACGGCAGCCAGTGGGAGAGAGACAGAGAGAGAGAGAGAGAGAGAGAGCCAGGAGGCGGGGCCGTATCAGTGTAAAGGACGGCAGCCAGTGGGAGAGAGAGAGCCAGGAGGCGGGGCCGTGTCAGTGTAAAGGACGGCAGCCAGTGGGAGAGAGAGAGCCAGGAGGCGGGGCCGTATCAGTGTAAAGGACGGCAGCCAGTAGGAGAGAGAGAGCCAGGAGGCGGGGCCGTATCAGTGTAAAGGACGGCAGCCAGTGGGAGAGAGAGAGCCAGGAGGCGGGGCCGTGTCAGTGTAAAGGACGGCAGCCAGTGGGAGAGAGAGAGCCAGGAGGCGGGGCCGTGTCAGTGTAAAGGACGGCAGCAGCAGCCCTGACAGGGGGATCAGTGTAGAGGACGGCAGCAGCAGCCCTGACAGGGGGATCAGTGCTGAGGTAGCAGCGGTGACAAGGAGAAAGCAGGAGCAGCGCTTATACAAGCAGCAATGTTGAGGGGACTGTGAGTAAATAGTACTTGGCACCTACACAGCTACATATAGCCCATATATAGAGACCGCTGTTGAGGACAGAAGAGCAGTAATATCCCATATACTCTGTCCAGAAGGTGTACATACTTGGTTGTGGTACTGACACTCATATGGAGAGAGAGTTTCAGCGCATGTCAGCTGTGTGGATGATGCTCTAAATAGTGGCAGTGGTAATAAGAAGTATATGGCATTCAAGGAACATTACAGTAATCTTTAGATTACATTCGGGGAAGAACAGAAAAGGAAAAAGAGAGGAATTCATAGTGTCTATATGAGACATTTTATTATATCCAAAGGAGATAGCTTTCAGCATAAGGGAAAGAAGAGAGGGAAGGATACAATTAAATACATAATACTGCAATGTAACTTATACCTGAGGATTACAGTATACGATATAGATATTGGATATATATTCTTACTACAACTATCTGGAAACAGCATATTCTAGCTGTAAGGATGAGGCACTGGTTCCATTTTTTAAGACTCACATGTAAGTTGTTATAATACTTGTCAGTGTCAATATACAATATTATTCACCCCAGCACTTAGAGAATACAGCCTTGAACTGGAATAAATATATGAACTTCCTTTTACTTTGTTATGTACAACAGGACTTATGCTCTAGGGTTCTGGACCTTTAAGCACTCAGTATTCTCTACGCTAACAGACTCGTAGGCCAAGGCTAAGTGTTGGGTATAATATTCAGAGTTAAGTCATTATATTGTAATGGAATATTCCATTTGCATATGGAAACAAAGTATATTGTGTTTGTTATGCAACATGTCATGATATGAATTATTTCTCTTCATGAATTACATAATACAAAGTGTTAACCTAATCAAGAGTGGTGCATAGTACTTACCTTTTAGGAACAGGAACAGCATCACCAGTGGAGAATTGAGAGACCTGGAAAAAAAAAGAAATAACAGGTGGTCGAATATTTGTATGTACATATATATACATATATATATATATATATACACACACACACGCAGTATACATGGTAGTCAAAGAAAACTTATACTGACACTATATATTCTATCACTGGGTATATATTCTAGCCCTTTTGACTTTTAAAATAATTAACCTGGGTGGAGGCACTGACAATGGGGATGTACAGCGCTTAGAGGAATGCTGAGGGTGGGTACATTAGGAGTAACAAAGGTGGTAGTAACCTGGTGACCCTTTAATGATAAAAGGGGGGTTACAAGTAATAGGTGTGATAGTATTAATGACCTTTGAGCAACACTGCTCCCAGTGGTGCTGAGTGTCCCATAACATTTCACATAACTTGTGGGTTACCAGCCTGTAATTGGTCGCTGTCAGTAGCCAGACGGCCGTTTTAGATTGTATTTTTTACTTTTATCCTTTGCGATTCACTCATTTTTCCACGCTCAAAGTCCACTGAGGTTGCTTTACCACCTAAGAACATATTTCCCCAGGTGACCCCTAGTCTTAGTCCTGAGGGCAACTCTGTGCAACCGATAGTCTGATAGTCCTATTAAAAAAAATCAGGCAAGGGGATTGACTCCTTCAGTTGCAATTTAAATGTTTAGGGGGAGGGACCACTACAGAGTACATTTTTCTCAAATGGTAATGCAGACTTAAGGAAGTTAAGATAGATTCTGAACTATCTAAATATTTTGGAGGCATGAGGATGTTCATTTTTTTATTAGTCATTCTGCCAATATTCAAATCTGACTAATGTCTTAATAGCTCTTTCAGTATACTAGACAATGCGACGTGTTCGAGCGTTTATAAGTGAAATGGGGATATTTTATAACATACAGTACCTACCAACATTTACCTTAGCAAAATCATGACAAAATAAATCTTATCCTGATAACACAAAACAAACACCAATGCACCAAACAACACCTGCTTTATGTATCAACCACTCCCACGTCCATGCCATCCCTGTCCCCTTTTAGAACCCTCCAATCGTAAATGTGTCGCAGCAATCCGGAAAATCAGGAGGTATACAAGGACTGTGGGATGTTGACTGGGGCTTTACTGTACATCTGTCCCACCATAATGCAAGAGTCCTAAGGTAAGCTCAGGGAGGACAGAAATCTCTATGGAGTAGAACGAAAAAAGCTTGACTTCTATACCGTAAACTGAATTGGAAAAGCAAATGTCTTTAACTCATAGCAACTAAACAGCAATTAGCGATAGACAATCAGGAAAAAATTTTAATGCGTGCAAATGTCTGATTAGTTGCTATGGGTAACTGCACACTGTGATAGTAACTCACCACTTTAATTTACAGGGTACAGATGTATCAGGGCCCTCTTTGCCTTCGTTCACTGATATTATCATTTCCTCCCCACTCCCTACAACAGCACCTTTCCCCTGGGTCTTATGAGTACTAGTGTTTATCCATGTCCATGTCCTGTTATGTTCTGTATGTAAGTGACTTTGTTCTTGTTTTGTTCATACTGTTTCAGTCTATGTACTTTGTAAGCACTGTGGACCCCTTGTGGTGCCATATAATGATAATAATAATAACAATAACAACAATAATAATAATAATAATAATAATAATAATAATAATAATAATAATAATAATAATAATAGTAATAATAATAATACACTGTAATAGAGAAGAGAATTTATTTGCATAAAAATGTACTGATGTATTGTACTACCTTTCCCTCATTAGTAGGATACAAGGGCACCTACAGAATAACATTATTCAATTGGCAATGTATTGCATATCAAACAATTAGCCATCATTAATGTTTAAACTTTTCTCGTTCTTTCAGCTTGTAATGTGTGTCTTCTTGATTTTCCTCTCTTTTCCATAAATGCTCTTGTTTTAGTAAAGCTGATCTTATGAATTGTTTTTAGTCCTTACCATTCTGACTAGCTCTGTTTCATGCCATTTCACCACAGGTCATAACTCTTAAACATAATTGTTTGACTGGAACACTGTGTTTTACAGTATTTTGTTCACACTTAAAAGAAAAAGACTTTTCAGAATGTAAACATCATTCCATAAAGAAACACTTGCTTGACTTATTTAATATTTTTCTGTCCAGTCTCATACAGTAACTAAGGCTTTATTTTTTTGTCTGCCTTGACATTGTGTGTTTAAAGGGAAAGCAAATTTTCCATATGTAATATTGCGAGCCGTATAATGTTGTTATGTGTTATTTGGGAGCATTGCAATTGCTTAGCAAGTGGCATGGCTAGAACTGGTGTCTTTGGAATTAAAGGTGTTTGTTGTATTTCCAAGTGTTTTTAAAGCACAGTTTCCATTGTCTGTCTGTGACAGGATGGTGTTACTATGTCGCATTATCATGTTTTACTACTACGACTTATGCTTATCAGGTACTAGACGCTATCTCTGGAGCTTCCTGAGGTTTTTCTCTCTCTCTTTCCTCCTCTATCTCTTCAGAACTCCACCCCACTCTTTCTCCTCCTCTTTCCCCCATTTACTCAAGATTTCTTTTCCCCCTCGCTTGTCTGTTTTTTTTATCAGAACTCAATTTTATTATATAGATTATCCTTAGCAAGACATTTATTCTTTTCATCTATACTATTATGTTTTTTGGGTTGTCCTCGCCTTTTCTTCTCTACAGAATGTTTTTTCTTTTTCTTCTGTAGGTGGCCTGGCACCCCTGTATGCATTTTTCCTTTCTTCTACATTGTTATACCTTTCTGGTTGAGGATAATGTTGTGATGTTGTTATTAGTTGATTTTAAAGAGTGTCTGTAATATCATCATGTATGTGATGAGTAAGAATGAGAAATAATAGAAGTGCTTGAAGACTGTAGATGTGTGTTATGCTGGAACTCTCTGGAAGTAAAATCACTATATAATACAGACACTATTATCACCATATTATGATGGAGCCCAGAGCCAGAAGCTTGGGCCAAAAGACAAGGCTGGGGATGGCCATGATCTCCCCAGAAGTTAAAATTTGTGTGTGAGTGAACCAAGTGAGGCATTTTTGACCGGTGCCTCTAGCGAGTGCTATCCTGGGCAACTGCTTGTTAGTACCCTGGCTGCACCTCATCTGGAGTCCGAGTCCTTGGATAGTCCCAGGTCTGGGTACATTGTATATTCTCCCCACCCCTCTTGGTGTCCCTACACACATACAGTATATACTGAAAATGTGAGAAAATCAAGTCTTCTGGAAAGAAAAGCCATGATCTCTATGGTTTTTACACAGGAACATTAATGGCAATACAAACAGCCAAAAAGTGCCAAAATAGGCAAATCACATTGCAAAAAACAGCCTCAGCACCAAAGGGGTTAAATAAAAAACATCATAATGGAAATCGTAGTGCACTACGATCCATTTATACTAGTACCAATGTACAAATTTTCAGCAGCAAAGTGTCGGTGGAAATAATTATAGAATGTTGGCGTCTTTGCTAAGTGGCTTGTTATTACTTCCTTTCTCCTGTAGGCATGTAATTGTGTTACATTCCTTGTGAGTGCTTTTGTGTTTGTTCAAAAACTTTGGACAGTCACAAAAGAAAAATAGGACGGACATCCTAAATTTGCAATATTCCACTATTCTTTAAAAAAGTAAACAACAGCTTATTATATTGGATTTTCTAGCCTGGTACATGGAATTTCAAAAGTTCCGTACAAATGAAAAATATCACAATTATATTTTGCATTATTTGTTCACTTGGATACTGATGTAAATTGACCTTTGAGAAATATATAGTAAAATGAATTACATGCCTGGACTTGTTTGTTGGTATTTCTGGACGCGGGTTACAAAACAATACTGACTCACGAATGTTTTAGCCTAACTTGGATCATCTCAAGGTTAACTTTTCCATTTATATTTTTTTTAGTAAATATATAGAAGCGACATTTGTTTTTGCTTTTTATAAATAAAAATGAATTCTGTCTTTTTTTTTCTCAGTCATGATGAACCAAGGTACTTCATGTTTCTAAGGAAGTTGTCGTCAGACTGTGCAATAATAATAACTGATGTCGAAACACTGTTTTTGATAGTTTTAGTTCTCTATTCCAGACAGTTGGAAAATTGCATACAATTCTCCTTTGTATAAATTTAATTAGTGCTATAAGCAAAAAAGTGCATGTGGTGGAACTTTCTCAATTCTTATCTGTCCGGTCACACAAAGCGTTTATGAGGTCACTTTAACTAAGGCTAAATATGGTAGGTGGTTTTGTTGACGTGTGGAGATGTGAGTGTGAGGAAGACACTATAATATTAGTGGGTACCACAGAACAAGATACTACCTTGGTCCCAGTTTGGAAGCAGCCACAGGTGACAGAGGTTGGGGTACACACACAGTCCCACGTCACGCCATCCCAGTTACATAGAGCTGGAGCCAAATATCATACCATTTGACTCCTGGCTCTGTGATCTGGCATTATTAAAACACAATCCTGACAAGACACGTTGGAAAGAAGCTCAGACTGCAGAAGTAGAACCCAAATCTTGATCTGCCTGGTTAGGCAACACTTCTAGATCCACATAAACTGAACCTTATAGAATCTGACTTGTCAGTAAATATTAGATACAATATACACCAAATGGACCTATCACATTTTTTGCCCTGTTTTATGAGTGATTCACACCATTCCATGGATAAATATATGAGTGATTCCCCTCAGTTACGTATTATGATACCACCAGGGTGTCCTGGCTTCCGGTTCCTATTGCATGTAGTAGAATGTTTCACCTCCTACATCCATCTGAATACAACAAGTCCGTCTTAGCAATTGCGTAGGCTGCACAGTCATCCTGTTACAGACAACATTCCATGCCCTACAAGCATTGTTTCTCTCATCCTGAATATGCAGCCAAGGTGGCGGCATCTGTGTGGGTGCTAAAGCAGTTACTTGTGGAAGGAATTGGACAGTTTGTGGGGTGCTTATTATACCAATGCACCTTCTTTTGCAGTGGAACTGAAACACAATATTTCACTTTGCAGGAAAAGATTATTTGAATGAGCTGGCAGGTTTGGAGAGAATGCATTTAAGGAAACATCTTCAGTTATACTGGCAGGGATTTTTGCAGAAAGATCTGATTACCAGTACCTACCTAGAGGTGGTGTAAACTTTTTCTAGTTTACACTTTCCAGTTGCAATTCTGTGGATTAAATAAAAAAATAATAATTAAAAAAAATAAAATAAATAAATAATAATAATAATAATAATTCTTATTATTATTAATATTATTTACATCATGACAGTCCAAAATTGGACTTTCTAACACATTTCTTTGCACCTGGCACTTCTATCAAAGGTCATTCACAAATGGTATGTGTTTATTATAGAGAAAATTGTCACCTATTTAACTATACAAACACTGGTAATATTGGTACTTTATTGTATATTCGTTTATTGTATATTTTACTATACCAGTATTGGTAAAGATGGTACTTTATATTACTTTGAATATTAAATCTTACAGAATACTAATCTGTAATTCAGTGCTGCTTCCCATTTTTCGGTTTGCTCTCGTCTTTAGGTGGTAGCAGCCACCTTTCAGAACTGCTCCATTACAACACCACATTACTCAGTGACTAGGGGGCTCATTTATCAACACGTTTTCAAACTCATTGTGTATGAGCCCATCAGCTCCCAACTGTGAAGTTTGTAAACAGATGACAGTTGGGAGCTGATTGGCTAGAGGACCATTATTATACGCTACAAGTTTTAAGACTAATTGCGCATGATAAAAATTGTTGACAAATAGGCACCTAGGTTTTTTGTTGTTTGTTCGCTCTTTTTACCTCCCAAATGTCTGCTGGTACAGGTATGGTTGCTTGTGGGGTAGATTGGGTGAAATGCAAACAGAGCAGAGGTACCTTGATGTTGGATGGTTCTCTTCTGGAATTACTTCCCTGCTCTCCCCAGCCCTGGCAGAGAGGCAAGGTTTTTCCTCCAGGGTAACAGATAGGGACACAGATATGATGCAAAAAACTAAGATGGTTTATTCTGCGATCTGGTATACGGCCAAAGTCAATCATTGTATAAATAATCAAAATGATATCCTACACTTACAGCATAGTCTTGGCAAGGGATTTGTATAGAAATACAGTACAGTAAGTAACACTTTGGTTCAACAAGGTTTAGTTTCTCAGATTTGCAGAATATACATTTTAACGGGATTTAGTGATGACAAGGGATGTAACATAGGCGCTGAACGCAGAGGACGCCAGCCCGAAAGAAGGTAAGTCCCGGGCGCCCTTAGCGTTAGCCACGGGGGGGGGGGAGGGTTAGTATTAGGGAGTCTAGCAAGGTTAGTGTTAGGTTTGTGGGGGGGGAGATTTATAGTTAGGCACCCCTAGGAGGGAGGGATAGGGTTAGGCACCACCGGGGAGATGTTAGGGTTAGGCACCCCTGGGGGGGAGGTTAGGGTTAAGCACTAAGGGGGGAGGTTAGGGTTAGGCAACATACCCCAGTCGGATCTCTTAATGTCGGGCATCTGCTGTCAGGATTTGAACCGGTGGCTAAACATAAACAGCTGCCGGCATTTCAATCCCATTCCCATTTTAACTATATCTGTAACAAGGTAATATACATGAACATTAGAGAATATGCAGTGAATTGAACTGTATTATTGTTAGGGATGTGCGCCGGACCATTTTTGCCGGATTTGGATTTGGTTCTAATTCGTCGTCCGGCTTTGGATTTGGATTTGCCAAACTGCGGTGACTGGCTTTGGATTTGGATTTGGATTTTTTTACAAAAATTGACAAAAAAAGCTAAAATCACATAAATTGGTCTTTTTTTCTTCCTAGAGTATTATTAACCTCAATAACAATAATTTCCAGTCAATTTAGACCATATCACAGCTTATAATATTGTTTTCAACATTATTGGCCAAAGGTTGCAGTGAGCTGACTGGTTACTAAGCGACAGAGCAGCGGCACAACGACACAGACACCACAGTATAAAGCACATCTATGACACATTGCCACACAGCAGTGGCAGAAATGAAAAGTAGTGCACCCACCCAGTGATGTACGGCCAGCAGAGTCACAGTACTTGTTTACATAGTGGGCTACGGCCCAAGGAGTCACAGTGCACAATCTTTTTCACATTACACTGCACATAGGGCCTGATTCACATTACACCATAAAGTAGTGTCTCTTATTTATGTTACGACACACAGTAGTGCCCCTTTTACACAATGCCCACAGTAGTGACCCTTTTACACAATGGCCACAGTAGTGCCCCTTTTACACAATGCCCACAGTAGTGGTGTCCCATTAGCAGGCCCCCCCAGTAGCATGTCCCCCAGTAGCATGCCCCCCAGTAGTATGGCCCCCCCAGTAGTATGGCCCCCCAGTAGTATGGCCCCCCCAGTAGTAGGCTGCCCCAGTAGTAGCCCTCCTGTAGTATGCCCCCCCCCAGTAGTATGGCCCCCCCAGTAGTATGGGCCCCCCCAGTAGTAGCCCCCCCCAGTAGTATGCCCCCCCAGTAGCAGGCCCCTCAGTAGTAGGCCCCCCCAGTAACAGGCCCCCCCAGTAGCAGGCCCCCCCAGTAGCAGGCCCCCCTCAGTAGTATGCCCCCCCAGTAGTATAGCCCCCCCAGTAGCAGGCCCCCCCAGTAGTATGGCCCCCCGCACCCCCAGTAGCAGACCCCCAGTAGCGCCCCCGGCCCTTACACAAGTAAAAAAAATAAAAATAAAACCTTTACCTGTATCCCCGCTCCCGCGCCGTCCGCTCTGCTGTCACACGCTGAGGAGGGAGCCGGAAGACGGAGCTCATGTGTGAGCTCCAGCCGGCTCCCTCCGTGCAGCAGCCAATAAGAGTCTGTGTGACTCTCATTGGCTGCTGTAACAAACACACAGCTGCCGCTGGCGGCTGTGTGTTTGTGTCTGTGTATGGCAGAGCGCTATCACAGCGGTCTGCCCTACACAATAGGAGCCCTGATGTCGGATTCTCTAGTGAGAATCCGACATCAGGCGGCCACCGTTCGGCCCCGAACGGGGATCCGAGTCAGGCAGTGAACACCCGAACAGGGTTCGGGTGGACTCGGATCCCCAATGTTCGGAGCGGTTCGGATTCCACAGAATCCGAACCGCTCATCTCTAATTATTGTGTATGGAGTGCGGCCTACAGCTGAATTGTAAGCTCTCTCATAGCTCTACAAGGACTACAGCAGCTCACACTACGCTGAATATGCTATTAAATTGCAATAAAATCCTATAGAAAAGTAATAATTTAGCAATAGTTTTAAAAGATAGTCACTCCCTATTAAACATTAGAGAATTTGTTATGACCGGTTGTTGCACAGTAAACGTTGGTCATCCGCTTCTTTCTTTCACTTGGGATCTCTCCCAGATTGAGGTTGCTGTTCTGAATCTCATAGCCAGTAGCTTAATCTCTTGCAGGAGGCCTCCCAGTCTACAGCTGCTGCCTCTCCCAGGATCTCTAAACTGCCTCTCTCAGGATGTCTCAGTCTATAGCTGGGCATCCACTATACAATTTTCTGTCAGATATCTGTCCAATCTCGCTGGTTGGAATGAAAACCCGGTAATGTATGGGAGCAAATGACAGTCGATCATATGGTTTTAAACACTGAAAAAAAGGACAAAATTTTTCAAATTGGTTAAATTTGTGTGTTTTAACCAACTTGTCTGAACAACCATTTTTGGCTATTTTCCAGTGGACAATTGTCATTTGCTCCCATACATTACCAGGTTTTCATACCAACCAGCCAGATTGGACAGATATCTGACAGATAATTGTATAGCGGATGCCCAGCTTTAAGTCTGCTGACTCTTTTGGTCTCTCTAAGGATCTTTCTCAGTCTATAGCGAATATTTCTCAGTTTATGACAGCTGTCTCTCTATCTTGTTCTAGGATTCTCTTCAGCAAGGGAAGATGATGTAAGGATGCAAATAGTTTTCTATAAAATTGATGAGAAGAATTTCACAAATTGGTTATGTAATATGATCAGGGAACTAGCACCGTCTTCTGGGGTAGATGGCACTGCGCAGCAGCTGAGAGATCACACAAATCCGTTGGTTTGGTTCATTTGGCCTCAACCAGGATTTTTTTTTCTTCAATATTAAGTTTTTATTGAATTTTACAATTTTAAACAGAGTCAAACAAAAGGGGAAAAAGGGGAAAAAATGAGAAGGGAAGGGTACAAATATTAGAAAATGTCCATAGATCTGATCAAACCAATAGAAAGCCTCAACCAGTTTTATTATGCAGCAAAACAAAATAACAAAAAGAAACACCTTACCGTCTGGCACTAACTAAAAGAATGATCCTGGCTCACTAACGTTTTACCAGGCACAATTCACTTGATTTCAACAGCAGATTTCTCTCACAGAGACACTATAGACTCTCCTTTTTCCCCAGGCAGTGTGTCTCTCAATGATCAGCCTGGCAGCCTTTAAACACACACACAAACGAAAAAATGCCCTAATTAGCCTTCTATGAGGCCAAAAGGCCAAAACCTGAACTGGGCCTAATGGATGGAGCCCCCCTTCCCCTCTCTCCATAAATAAACCTCAACTTTTTCAAAAAGCCTACAAAGCTGTTAATAAGAACACAAACTTATCCTGTTTTTTTTTTTTTTTTTTTTTTTTTTCGAATACATAGGTTAGGAGCCTAGGGTAAATATATCTGCCTTCCACCACTATGCCAGTAATCTTGTCACAATTGTGTGTTGCAAAATAAATCACGTGTAAGATTTGATCAAATGAAGGTTGCATATTCACATAACAGATGTGTCTGCTGTAAAACTGAATTTAATATTGAAGGAATGTATGGGCAATTAAATGTGAGAATGGTCTCAGTCCTGGCATATTCAGATACATGGCTGTATACCAAGGAAGGACTTGTAGTGTAATTTGCATAAAGTTGCAGAAGCAATACAGACAAAAGATACACACAGCATCTGACTCAGAATAAGCCCCAGTTTGGAGTAAAGTGATTGACCAATGCTTGTGAGGGATATATCCAAATATTTGTGAAATTCTACTCCTGTAATGGATGAGGTTTACTATGCAGTTTTATAGGATGATTTAGGAGTTTATGGAGCATTATATGATGGAAGTGTTAGATTTATACTTAGATATAAAGCAGTTAGAATGTTCATTAAAGAGAAAGCTATTGGGCCAAATGTGTGCTATTTGTGGCAGTCTGCGAAAAATCCGGAGTCTTAAAGCGGCAATCAGTTAAAGGGAAAACCAACCTAATTAAACTAACTATGGCTTTAAGTTTAAATCTGTAGACTATCTTCCCAGAATCATGCCAGCCACTGCAAATTGCACACTGTTACATTTAGCCCTTAGTGTTGTATAAGAAAGATTAGAGAAAGTTGTTGAATAATTGGAGGCTTATAACCCTACTGACTGTGCATTATAAGTTGTATGCTAAGCTATTGGCTGACAGTCTGTGGAGAGCAGAGCAACAGGATGAGGACCAGGTGTGCACCATGCTAGAGTAAAAAAGAGTTCTTAAGATATTTGATTGGCGTTTGCATGGGGAGGACACAGGGGATGTTCTTGTTGGCTGCTGGGTGATTGAAAGGGTGTTGGACATATCTGATTGTGGTTCCCAGGAGAGTTTGATGACATGTCTAGTAGTGTGTATTTATTGGGTACCTGGCGAAGAATGTGAAGATTGAATCTGTTGGGGTATAGGAAATGAGTGGATAAAAAGAGAAAATGTTGGGGGGAGAAGTCAAAGGTTACTGTAACTTGTTATTCCATATATAGATGGACATATTTACATTTAGGGTGTTGGTTTGATTGTGATTCCTAGGAGAGTTTGAGTACATATGATAACATGTCTAGTAGTGTGTATTTATTGGGTACCTGTAGAAGAATCTGGAAATGTAATCTATTGGGGTATAGGAAAGGAGTATATAAAAAGAGAGCATGTAGGGGAAAAAAAAGTCAAAGGTTAGCTTGTTATTCCATATACTGAACTATATTTGATGTTGAATTATGTGCTGAGAGCAGGCAGTGGTGGTAGAAGTGGTGATGGTGTTGCAGTGCATTGCCTGAGGGATGGGACCAGGGCTTAAAGTGGTCCTGGAGAGGTGGTGGAACTCATCTCCACGCCATCCCCTCCCCACCCCTCCATCCCCACCACACACACCACACACACACACACACACACACACTATTGTGTATAGGAAATGGTAAAATCAATGGTGGGGGGCCTGGGGGAAGCTTTTGGGGCTATGACAGTGTGAAATACATTTTAGATGCTCTTATTAGCACTCCTGCCATCAGCTGAGACTACAATGTTAGATCACTTATAAAGAAAAAAAAAAGTTCTATATCATCAGTGTTATTTTTCTACCGTGCCACTGAATTTTTTTTCATGGGGTCTCCACAAAATAGTCTATGTCACTTGGATGCCTAATGTTTTTTTGCAACCCCTATGTATTGCCTTTGCTTGATTCTTTCCTTACCATATGCTGGTTTTCTCTGAAATGAGGGACCTCTGAAGAAATTGAGCCTCCCTAGGCAGACAGTGAGTGGCTCTCTGTCTGTGGGACTTCTGTGCAGGGATTTGGTGGAGGTGGAACTAGTTCCACCTACCATTAGCGGTGACGGAACTCAGTTCCACCCTGTTCCTGCCCACTTTAACCCATGGATGGGACACTGGTTGAGTGGTGCCCTATGTGGGTGGAACTTTTTTGGTGGAGCTTAATAATTTTTTGCTGTATTTTTCTTGTGTGAATATATTAATTGTATTATTACTACTACTACTACTTATACTTACCTACTTTTGAAAACAAGTTTCAGGTAGATTCTAGTTGGCAGTAGAATATGCCGTGTGCCACTGAGGGGGCATGTCATGCTCCACACAAAGTGCATGTCTAGCTCCACATATGGGCATATATGTGCTTATATGCTTGTTGCAAGATATTTCTATATAACATTAGTAGCAATATATTTGGGGAAGTATTGATACTAACACTGCTGCCTGCAATACTGGAATTCTTGTTACCAACTACATGCTGTGATCAGGGCCGGATTAAGGGGTCTAGTTCCTAAGTAGTGTTAGGAGACAGAGTGAAAAGTGATAAGGTGCCAGCCAATCAGCTCCTACCTGCCATCTCACAGGCTGTGTTTGAAAAATGACAGTTGGGAGCTGATTGGCTGGCACCTTATCACTTTTCACTCTGTCTCCTAACACTGCTTAGTAAATAGACCCATAAGGCTTGTGGGGGCCCCGGGGCAACTAAGTTGTGGGGGCCCCCACCAAGCCACATAAAACCTACCCCCCTCCCCCACCACACGTTGAACAAGCACACGCACATATAATATATATGTAGCAAACATATATATTTTATATAACATACACACTAACACACAAATATACAGTATACACACACAAAAACACATACACACTAACACATATACATACACAGTATACACACACTAGCACATATATACACATTAACACATACATACACACTAACACACACACAGTATACACACACTAACACAAACTGTATATACAATAACCCATATATACACAAACACATACTGTACATACACAGTATACACACACTAACACATACTGTATATACAATAACACATACATACACATAAACACTTACTGTACATTAGGGGTGAGCGGGTTCGGATTTCTGAAATCCGAACCCCCCCGAGCCCCCCCGATCCGAGTCCGATCCGAGTCAGGCTCGACTTTTCCCGCCTGACTCGGATCTGACATCGAGGCAAAACGTCATCATCCCGCCTTCCGAGTCTCGCGGGTTTTGGATCCTATATAAGGTACCCGCGTCGGCGCCATTTTCTCACTCGGCTGTGGACAGTGAAGAGGGAGGGTGGGAGTTAGTGCTGTGTAGTGTAGTGTAGTGTAGTGCTGCTGTTGTCCACTACTTCAAAGTCCATAGGGGCTGGCTGTGTTGTGCTGTGCTGCTGTTGTTAATAGGGGCTGTGTCCACTACTTCAAAGTCCATAGGGGCTGGCTGGACTGTGTTGTGCAGTCAGTTCCAAAGTCCTGTGCAGTGTCCCAGTCCTAAAGGGGTGCTGTAGTGTTGTCCAGGGGGTGCTCTGTCCATCAGGGGTGCTCCCCCCAAGTGCTAAAAAAATAATATATTTTCTGTGTTTGTGAATTGTGTGCGCAGTAGCCGCACGTGCATCAACAAAGTAGTGCCAAGCGTGCGCCTGTGTCATAAGTAAAGGGCCGGCTGGCTTGACCGTTAAGGGTGCTGTAACCCCCGAAAGTACACTCCAGTCCAAACCTAAAAAAAAATTATTTTCTGTGTTTGTGAATTGTGTGCGCAGTAGCCGCACGTGCATCAACAAAGTAGTGCCAAGCGTGCGCCTGTGTCATAAGTAAAGGGCCGGCTGGCTTGACCGTTAAAGGGTGCTGTAACCCCCGAAAGTACACTCCAGTCCAAACCAAAAAAAAATTATTTTCTGTGTTTGTGAATTGTGTGCGCAGTAGCCGCACGTGCATCAACAAAGTAGTGCCAAGCGTGCGCCTGTGTCATAAGTAAAGGGCCGGCTGGCTTGACCGTTAAAGGGTGCTGTAACCCCCGAAAGTACACTCCAGTCCAAACCAAAAAAAAATTATTTTCTGTGTTTGTGAATTGTGTGCGCAGTAGCCGCACGTGCATCAACAAAGTAGTGCCAAGCGTGCGCCTGTGTCATAAGTAAAGGGCCGGCTGGCTTGACCGTTAAGGGTGCTGTAACCCCCGAAAGTACACTCCAGTCCAAACCTAAAAAAAAATTATTTTCTGTGTTTGTGAATTGTGTGCGCAGTAGCCGCACGTGCATCAACAAAGTAGTGCCAAGCGTGCGCCTGTGTCATAAGTAAAGGGCCGGCTGGCTTGACCGTTAAGGGTGCTGTAACCCCCGAAAGTACACTCCAGTCCAAACCAAAAAAAAAATTATTTTCTGTGTTTGTGAATTGTGTGCGCAGTAGCCGCACGTGCATCAACAAAGTAGTGCCAAGCGTGCGCCTGTGTCATAAGTAAAGGGCCGGCTGGCTTGACCGTTAAGGGTGCTGTAACCCCCGAAAGTACACTCCAGTCCAAACCTAAAAAAAAATTATTTTCTGTGTTTGTGAATTGTGTGCGCAGTAGCCGCACGTGCATCAACAAAGTAGTGCCAAGCGTGCGCCTGTGTCATAAGTAAAGGGCCGGCTGGCTTGACCGTTAAGGGTGCTGTAACCCCCGAAAGTACACTCCAGTCCAAACCTAAAAAAAAATTATTTTCTGTGTTTGTGAATTGTGTGCGCAGTAGCCGCACGTGCATCAACAAAGTAGTGCCAAGCGTGCGCCTGTGTCATAAGTAAAGGGCCGGCTGGCTTGACCGTTAAAGGGTGCTGTAACCCCCGAAAGTACACTCCAGTCCAAACCAAAAAAAAATTATTTTCTGTGTTTGTGAATTGTGTGCGCAGTAGCCGCACGTGCATCAACAAAGTAGTGCCAAGCGTGCGCCTGTGTCATAAGTAAAGGGCCGGCTGGCTTGACCGTTAAAGGGTGCTGTAACCCCCAAAGTACACTCCAGTCCAAACCAAAAAAAAATTATTTTCTGTGTTTGTGAATTGTGTGCGCAGTAGCCGCACGTGCATCAACAAAGTAGTGCCAAGAGTGCGCCTGTGTCATAAGTAAAGGGCCGGCTGGCTTGACCGTTAAAGGGTGCTGTAACCCACAAAGTACACTCCAGTCCGAACCAAAAAAAAATTTATTTTCTGTGTTTAGCCGCACGTATATATCAAATCGATATAACATAAATGGAGGACCAAACTTTCTCCGATAAAAATAAAATAGAGAAAGATCAAGAACCACTTCCTCCTAGTGCTGAAGCTGCTGCCACTAGTCATGACATAGACGATAACATGCCATCAACGTCGTCTGCCAAGGCCGATGCCCAATGTCATAGTAGAGGGCACATACAATCCCAAATGGCAAAGTTCAGGAAAATGACCTTGAAAAAGACATTTAAATCAGCTGAAGAGAAACGTAAACTTGCCAATATGCCATTTACGACACGGAGTGGCAAGGAACGGCTAAGGTCGATCCCTAGTATGTTCATGACTAGTGGTTCAGCTTCACATGACGATGGAAGCCCTCCTCCCACTAAAAAAATCAAAAGAGTTAAGCTGGCAAAAGCACAGCGAAGAACTGTGCTTTCTAAGAAGATATCACAAATCCCCAAGGAGAGTCCAAGTGTGGTGGTGGTTGCGATGCCTGACCTTCCCAGCACTGGACGGGAAGAGGTGGCTCTTTCCACCATTTGCACGCCCCCTGCAAGTGCTGAAAGGAGCACCCACAGTCCACTTGCTGATATGCAAATTGAAGATGTCACTGTTGAAGTACAACAGGATGAGGATACTGGTGTAGCTGGCGCTGAGGAGGAAGTTGGCGAGGAGGATTCTGATGGTGATGTGGTTTGTTTAAATCAGGCTCCGGGGGAGACAGTTGTTGTCCGTGGGATGAAAAAGCCCATCACGGTCATGCCTGGGCAGAAGACCAAACATTCCACCTCTTTGGTCTGGCAATATTTCTATCCAAATCCGGACAACAACTGTCTTGCCATATGTACCATATGTAAAGGTGAAATAAGTAGGGGTAGGGACGTCAACCACCTAGGAACATCCTCCCTTATACGGCACCTGCAGCGCGTTCATAAAAAGTTACTGTCAAGTTCAGAAACTTTGGCTAAGACCGTAAGCAGTCCAGGGACACCTAAATCCTGTTGTCCTGTTGTATCCAAGCACCTGCAAACCACACCGTCAACTCCCTCCTCGTCAATTTCCTCCTTAGTCAGGATCGGAAGTAGTCCTGCAGGCCATGTCACTGGCATGACTGACTCTCCTATCCGGGATTCCTCTGGAGGATCCTGCATTGCTACGCCTACTGCTGCCGCTGCTGCTGTTGCTGCTGCTGGGAGTCATTCATCATCCCAGAGAGGAAGTAGGAACACCACTACTTTTACTAAACAATTGACCCTCCAACAGTCCTTAGCGAGGAGGATGAAGTACGACAGCAGTCATCCTGAAGCAAAACGTATAACTGAGGCCTTGACTGCTATGTTGGTGTTAGACGTGCGTCCGGTATCCGCCATTAGTGCAGTGGGATTTAGACAATTGATGGAGGTAGTGTGTCCCCGGTTCCAAATCCCGTCTAGATTCCACTTCACTAGGCAGGCGATACCGAGACTGTACAGAAACGTCAGAAAAAGTGTCCTCAGTGTCCTGAAAAATGCCGTTGTACACAATGTCCACTTAACCACGGACATGTGGACAAGTGGAACAGGGCAGACTAAGGACTATATGACTGTGACAGCCCACTGGGTAGATGTATCACCTTACGCAGCAACAGCAGCAGCGTCACCAGTAGCAGCATCTCAGAAACGCCAGCTCGTTACAAGGCAGGCTACGCTGTGTATCACCGGTTTCAGTAAGAGGCACACCGCCGACAACCTCTTAGAGAAACTGAGGGAAATCATCGCCCAGTGGCTTACCCCACTTAGACTCTCCTGGGGATTTGTGATATCTGACAACGCCACCAATATTGTGCGGGCATTACATCTGGGCAAATTCCAGCACGTCCCATGTTTTGCTCACACAATAAACTTGGTGGTGCAGAATTTTCTGAAAAGCGACAGGGGCGTGCAGGAGACGCTTTGGGTGGCCCGAAAAATTTCTGGCCACTTTCGCCATTCAGCGACTGCGTGCCGAAGACTGGAGCGCCAGCAAACACTCTTGAACCTGCCCCGCCATCACCTGAAGCAAGAGGTTGTGACGCGGTGGAACTCAACCCTCTATATGCTTCAGAGGATGGAGGAGCAGCAAAAGGCCATACAAGCCTATACATCCACCTATGACATAGGCAAAGGAGGGGGTATGCACCTGACTCAAGCGCAGTGGAGAATGATTTCCGTGTTGTGCAAGGTTCTTCAGCCCTTCGAACTTGCCACACGTGAAGTCAGTTCAGACACTGCCAGCTTGAGTCAGGTCATTCCCCTCATCAGGCTTTTGCAGAAGCAGCTGGAGAAAGTGAAGGAGGAGCTAAGACGGAGCGATTCCGCTCGGCATGTGGGACTTGTGGATGAAGCCCTTCATTCGCTTTGCCAGGATTCCAGGGTGGTCAATCTGTTGAAATCAGACCACTACATTTTGGCCACCGTGCTCGATCCTAGGTTTAAAGCCTATGTGGTGTCTCTCTTTCCGGCCGACACAAGCCTGCAGAGGTGCAAAGACCTGCTGGTGAACACACTGTCAGCTGAAGCGGAACGTGACACGTCAACGGCTCCTTCTTCATTTTCTCCCGCAACTGGGGCTGCCAGGAAAAAACTTAGGTATCCTAAGCAACCCGCTGGCGGTGATGCAGGGCAGGCAGGACCAAGTTTGGACATCTGGTCCGGACTGAAGGACCTGGCAACAATTTCTGACATGTCTACTGTCACTGCATATGATACTGTCACCATTGACAGAATGGTGGAGGATTACATCGGTGACAGCATCCAAGTAGGCATGTCAGACAGTCCATACCTGTACTGGCAGGAAAAAGAGGCAATTTGGAGGCCCCTGTACAAACTGGCTCTATTTTACCTGAGTTGCCCCCCCTCCAGTGTGTACTCCGAAAGAGTGTTTAGTGCAGCCGGGAACCTTGTCAGCGAAAGGCGTAGGAGGTTGCTTCCACAGAATGTGGAGAAGATGATGTTCATCAAAATGAATTATCAGCTCTTCCAGGGAGACCAGCCTCCAGAACGTACAGAGGGACCTGTGGTGGTGGATTCAAGTGGGGACGAGTTAATACTTTGTGAGGATGAGGATGTACACACTGAAGAGGGTGAGGAATCGGTGGATGAGGAGGATGAGGATGACATCTTGCCTCCGTAGAGCCAGTTTGTGCAGGGACACATTAATTGCCAGCTTGTTTTGTGGGGGCCCAAACGAACCAATCATTTCAGCCACAGTTGTGTGGCAGACCCTGGCGCTGAAATGATTGATTTGTTAAAGTGTGCATGTCCTGTTTATACAACATAAGGGTGGGTGGGAGGGCCCAAGGACAATTCCATCTTGCACCTCTTTTTTTCTTTGCATTATGTACAGTTTGGGGCCTAGTTTTTCTAACTGCCATCCTGTCTGCCACTGCAGTGTCACTCCTAGATGGGTCACGTGTTTGTGCCGCCCACTCGTGTCGCTTAGCATAGTCATCCAGCTACCTCGGTGCAACCTTTTGGACATAAAAACACTATTGTGAGGTGTGAGGTGTTCAGAATAGACTGGAAATGAGTGGAAATTAAGGTTATTGAGGTTAATAATAGCATAGGAGCAGAAAAACCTACAAATTCTGTGATTTTAGCTGTTTTTATGCTTTTTTTCAAAAAAATACAGATCCAAAACACAAAACCCAGAACCCAAAACACGGAAGGGTGGTTTTGGCAAAACCAATCCAGATCCAAAACACGAAGAAAGATCCAGATCCAAAACCAAAACACAAAACACGAAAAGTGGCCGGTGCACACCCCTACTGTACATACACATACTGTATATAAATAATAAAACAGTACATAAACTTACATTCTATGCAGCTGCTGCTCACTTCATTAGGCCCCGCCCACATTTCGGCAATGGTAGAAGGGGGAATTGGTCCATGAGGGGAGGTTTCTAGGTAGTCAGAAACCCCCCCTGCGTGCTCTAGTTGTGGGGGCCCCTCTGTGTGTCGGGGCCCTGGGACGACCGCCCCTGTCGCCGTCCCCTTAATACGGCCCTGGCTGTGATATTTCTTTTCTTCTCACTCAGCACAACATACATAATATACAGTCAGGTGCATAGATATTGGGACATTGACAGAATTTTCATATTTTGGCCTCTATTCACCACCACAATGGCTTTGAAATGAAACAAACAAGATTTGCTTTAACTGCAGACTTTCAGATTTAATTTGAGGGTAATTACATCCAAATCAGGTGAACGGTGTAGGAATTACAACGGTTTCTATATGTGCCTCCCACTTTTTAAGGGGCCAAAAGTAATGGGACAAACTAAACAATCCTAAATCTAACTTTCACTTTTTAATACTTTGTTGCAAACCCTTTGCAGGCAATTACAGCCTAAACTCTGGAACGCATAGACATCACCAGACGCTGGGTTTCATCCCTGGTGATGCTCTGCCAGGCCTCTACTGCAAATGTCTTCAGTTCTTGCTTGTTCTTGGGGCATTTTCCCTTCAGTTTTGTCTTCATCAAGTGAAATGCATGCTCAATCGGATTCAGGTCAGGGGATTGACTTGGCCATTGCATAACATTCCACTTTTTAGCCTTAAAAAAGTCTTTGGTTGCTTTTGCAGTATGCTTCGGGTCATTGTCCATCTGCACTGTGAAGCGCCGTCCAATGAGTTCTGAAGCATTTGACTGAATATGAGCATATAATATTGCCCGAAACACTTCAGAATTAATTCTGCTGCTTTTGTCAGCAGCCACATCATCAATAAATAGAAGGGAACCAGTTCCATTGGCAGCCATACATGCCCACGCCATGACAACACCCACCACCATGCTTCACTGATGAGGTGGTATGTTATGGATCACGAGCAGTTCCTTTCCTTCTCCATACTCTTCTCTTCCCATCGCTCTGGTACAAGTTGATCTTTGTCTCATCTGTGCATAGGATGTTATTCCAGAACTGTAATGGCTTTTTTAGATGTTGTTTGGCAAACTCTAATCTGGTCTTCCTGTTTTTGTGGCTCACCAATGGTTTACATCTTGTGGTGAACCCTCTATATTCACTCTTGTGAAGTCTTCTCTTGATTGTTGACTTTGACACATATACACCTACCTCCTGGAGAGTGTTCTTGATTTCACCAACTGTTGTGAAGGGGTTTTTCTTCACCAATGAAATAATTCTCCTGTCATCCACCACAGTTGTTTTCCGTGGTCTTCCGGGTCTTTTGGTGTTGCTGAGCTCTCCAGTGCGTTCTTTCTTTTTAAGAATGTTCCAAACAGGTGATTTGGCCACACCTAATGTTTTTGCTATCTCTCTGATGGGTTTGTTTTGATTTTTCAGCCTAATGATGGCTCGCTTCACTGATAGTGACAGCTCTTTGGATCTCATATTGAGAGTCGACAGCAGCTGATTCCAAATGCAAATGTCACACCTAGAATCAACTCAAGACCTTTTACCTGCTTAATTGATAATGAAATAATGAGGGAATAGCCCACACCTGTCCATGAAATAGCTTTTGAGTTGATAGTCCCATTACTTTTGGCCCCTTAAAAAGTGGGAGGCACATATAGAAACCGTTGTAATTCCTACACCGTTCACCTAATTTAGATGTAATTACCCTCAAATTAATTCTGAAAGTCTGCAGTTAAAGCACATCTTGTTTGTTTCATTCCAAAGCCATTGTGGTGATGAATAGAGGCCAAAATATGAAAATGATGTAAATGTCCCAATATTTATGCACCTGACTGTATGTGCTGCCTATGCAGCTACTTTTGAACTGATATTTTGCCTAAATATTGTTGGTTTACCACATATGATATGAAATTAAAGACTTAAGGTACCCATACACAGTGCGACAGGCACCTTGTGCTGCGACGGCCAACATATTGGGCGGTCACCACACACAGAGCGATCTGCTGCCCGACCACCTGATATGCCAGCATGCCCCACCCGCATAGTGCTGTATGGGATCGTACATCACATCCCCAGATCAAGTTAACATGGAGGTGTGATGTATGGCCCCACAGGAGCGCGCACTAGGCTCGGTTCAGACCCGCTCAATAGATGCTTTCGCTCGCTAGATGCGTATGCAAATTTGGCAAGGCAGGCGATCGCACGGCAAGGTATTAGCACACCCACTATGTCTTAGCGTGCGATCGCATTGTGTATGCAGACGCCCACCAGCTTGTCTTAAGATGCCCACTTGCGTACATCATCTCCAGGAAGTGTATGCAACCATCGGTAACATCGAGTACCATTGGATGCAATTGCAGCACTTGTGGTCAAGCGCTTCAGTGTAGATTTCAGCCAAGTGTCATGTACTATGACGCTGCCTCTTAATTATGCACGCCTCTGAAATGGCGTTAAGATGCTCAGGCACACCTGCGTACGCACCTCCACTCACCCGTTCCTAGTGGCCAGCCCCTGTCACCACCCACAAATGGCTTCTCCTGTCACTCATTCAGCCGGGCTATCTATGCACAGTGAGCGAATGTTTCCCAATTGCTCGCACTGGTTCACACATGTGCACTGCAATGCATACGCATGCGCAGAATGCAAACAGTCGGCTGGCTGCGTGCAAACACATCTAGCGAGCGCGTCTGTATCAGGCTCACTGTCCAAAATCATGCCCACCCATGGTACGATATAGGAGCAATATTATACCAATACATCGGATTGGCTGCCATATCGCACTGTGTATGGGCACCTTAACTTTAATGATCATCTCTTGGTAAAAAATTTATTTTAAATTTTTTGTATTGTCCTGTTTGTGTGTTTTTAACTAAAGATTACTAATAAAACATTCTCGCCATAAGCCACAGCTCACACACACTAACGATAGCAGCAGATGCTGAGATAAGAAGACACTGATCACAGGGGTCAGGCAAGCTGTGTTCCATTCGGCTGGGGTCCAACAGGGAGTTGCTGAGAGTCGACAGCAGTCATAGTAACTACAGCAAAGCACTGTCCCCTGCAGGGCCTGCTCCACCATTAGGCAGCTGCCTAAGGCCGCCTGCCACTATAGGGCGCCTCACCCAGCTGAAAAATGTGCATTATAGTACTAAAAAATAACATTGTGTCATGGTTATGCTAGTCTAGTGGCGGCCACAGCACTGGTCTAGCCAGGCGCAGCCACTGCTGTCAGTCATTGTGACGACCTCACTAATGGTACTTGCACACTAGTCTACTATCTCCCTGCAGTGTCTGTCCGGGCTTCCTGTCAGCGCTGATGTGCGCTTGTAAACAAGTGAAAGCAAGCTCACGTCAGTGCTGACAGGAAGCCCGTGCAGAACCTGTGTGAAGATAGGAGACCAGTGTGCACAGCTGGTGGTGAGATCACAGTGACTGACAGTGGGGGCTAGACCTGTGCCGCAGCCGCCGCTAGTCTAGTATAACCATAGCACAATGTCTGCTTTCTCTCTCTCATTCCCTTAGCTCCTCCTCTTTCAGATATGAGGAGCAGGGATCACAGGCTGAGAAGAGCCCAGGAGCGGATTGGTCATTTTGCGGCAGCTGAAATTATTTTTTCTCTTTTCTTTTTATATTTTTAAATAAGTGCCCCGGCCAGAGTTGAATGGGAGCCGGCCCTCAGCGTCCACTAGAGAGAGTTGGAGGGACCCGCCTCCAGTCTGACTCCTCCTCGCAGGTCTCCCCTTAGCTGAGGGTGGCAGCCTGAGAGCCTGACGCCTGGGCTGGGGCCGGCCGTTGAGCACAACACCAGTCTCTTTTCTCCCGCCACGGAAGAGGGTCCTACTCCACCCTGCTTCTGGGCTATGGCCATACTGTAAGGCACTGATCGCTGGTACGGAGACACCAAGGGGCCCATTTATCAAAGTGCATTTGAGGTAAATTCCCCGAAAACACCTGTTTTCGGGGGTTTACCTCAAATACTAAGTATCCCCTGAATGTATGAAGGAGGGACCGCAGCAGCTATCTCCGATACCTGCTGCGATCCCTCCATTGCCGCCGGCAGCCGCCTCCCCCATAGGTTTCTATGGGGGAAGCGATGCTGCCAAATGTATCAATATCGGGAATGCGAAGCATTCCCGATATTGGCCCCAGCAGCTAACGCTATCTGAAGTTAGCGTTAGCCGCTGTGTCCTATGGGCACTTACCGCATTTCAGCCGGCGGAGGGATCTTCCAGATCCCTCCGCCGGCAATGGGCGCCGCTCATGTGCAGTCCTCGGGACTGCGCATGCGCAGTAGCCCAGAATGCGCTCCGGCCACATCGCAGGGACGGGCTCTTTTCGGAGCCTGTCTCCCTGCATGTGCCGGGTCATACATTCGGCCGGTATGATTGCATTTTGCAATGCGATTATGGGCGGTACTGCATGCCCTGATCGCATTGCAAAATGCGATCCTTAATAAATGGGCCCCCAGATCTCAGCAGCAGCAGCAGTTGGAGCACAGAGATGAAGACAGGGGCTTCTCCAGCTGTTGGTGTGTGCAGTGCTGGAGTGGGTGTATGGGCCCAAGCGTGCCGCCTCCAGGAATAACAGCAACCCCAGGTTAGTGTCCCCTCTTCCCCCAGCCCAGTGCTCCTCTCTCTACCCACCCCAGTGCCCACTCATCTCAATGACCCCCACTCATCCCAGTATCTCTTCCTTCTCCAGCCCAGTACCCTCCACAACTCAATGTCTCCCAGTCTGCCAGCCCAGTGTCCCTCGGCCCCTCAGTACTGCCCCAGCTGTCCTCCTTCATCCAGTTCAGTGCCCCCACTCCCCTCCCAGGTCACTGCCTCCCTAACTGGGAACAATGCAGCAGTAGCAAACACTTAATTCCCACCCCATCATTAGGGCAGGAATGCACGTGTTGCTTGGGAAATAATTAAACTTTTGCAAAGTTTTCTAAATACACCTTATAACACAGTACAAGATTGTTTTACACAGTACAAGATTGTTTTACACAGTACAAGATTGTTTTATTATAGAATGGGTGGTGATTTATTTTCTTATGCATTAAAAATTAAGTGTATTGTTACTGTATATTTACTATATGTATTATGTTTAATGCACAGTGCTGTGTATGTGAGCTCTGTATTTTTTACATTGCACAGTGCTATGTATGTATATAGGCCCTGATTCAGAGCCGGACGCTCTGACCAGAGCGCTCGCTCTGAATCAGGGCCCACCTCCATAAATATGGAGCGTCCTCCTGGACACTCGTATAGCTGTGGGTCACCACCCACAGCCTATACGAGTGTGCAGGATGATGGTCGCGATGGTCTTGATCATCGCGACCATCGCCAGTGCGAGCAGAAGCCTGCGGTTGAGTTTCTCAACCGCAAGGCCAGGAGTGATTTTGGCTCTATCAGAGCCAAAATCACTCCCACTGACATCACTAGTGATGTCAGTGGGGCCGGCTTCTGACGGTAGGCGTTCCCTTGGGAACGCCTCCGTCTAGCAGGCCCGCCCCCGGCACGCACACCAAAGGGGGCGTGCTGTCAATCAACATTGACAGCACGCCCCCTTTGATCAGACACAACTAGCGAAGGAAAGTCCTTCGCTCGTCGCATCTCGCGCATGCACACGACGGAGCTCCCTCCGTCGTGCGCATGCGCAGTGCACACCATCGACCCACTTGCAAGCGGACAGCCGCTCGCGAGTGGGTCTGAATGAGGCCCATAGTGTAATTCACAGTGCTGTGTAATGTGTAGTGTACAGTATATTGCTCAGGGTTGTATTAACTAATTGATGTGTGTAGTGTAGTATGTCACAGTGCTATGTACGTGTTTATCCCCCATTTTCCAGTACAAGAATAGGCTCAGAGGTCATGGGCTGGTTATGCTTTGGGAATGGGTTCGACCCCACTCCATTTTCATGCCATTGTTTTTCTATTTTTTAACAATTTCTTTATACTGTAACACACAGAAGCTTGCACAGATCACACTGATCTGTGCAGTGCTTCGGCATAACACTATTGATTTCTGGTCAATACGACTGAACTCGCACAAGACCAAACATGATCAGTAAACTAGAGACAGTCAAACGCGATTGTTAGTAAATCTGTGATTTGAGGTGTTGCTCAGCGTGTCTAGTCTTGGGCAAACACAAATCTTAGTGAATTTACCCCCTACTGTATGCAAGTACATTTCAGCATTTGTTTTGCTGCTTTTCATTTCAACTAAAATCATGTGAAGATATATTTATACTTTCTATACACAAAAACATTGAAGGTAGAAAATATAATTTATTGGACACATCTCAAACAGTGATACAAAGTGTTAGCAATCAGATGCCGCAGTCTGGGGGTCAAGCCGTTTTGTGACTCTAAGCAACACAGTGAAATGATTTGCACGCAATGTCACCAGACAATGTTTATTGATATTTTTATTATAGAGTAGAACAAATGTTGACATTTCAGGCTGCTGGTAGCAAGCGGATGTGACTAATAGCTTTATAAATGTCTTTTTGACTAGTTTATACAGAATTCAAAGGGAAGGAACAGGGAACATAAAAAATCTGAAGTCTAATGGTGCATACACTTGGTCAGATTTTTCCTTCAGATCTGAACGATAACGATTTAAAAATCATTCAATCGTTCATATCTGAAGGAAAATCTGACATATCTGACATGCCTGGACGATGAACGATGCGCGTTCCCGTTTGTCAGATAACAATATCTGACATCTGATGTGTTTGCAGTCAGACTTGGACGATTCCATTCATTTTAATGCAGTCAAAAATCGTTCAATCGTTCAAATCGTTCAAAACTTTGGAAAAATCGTTCAAATCGTTCAATTGTTCATCTGACAAATCTGACAAATCTGACCGTGTGTATGCTCCATAAGCTGCATACACACACAACGATTATCGTTTAACGATAATAGTTTGAAAAAATCATTCACTTTCTGAGTCAAACGATGAACGATTATCGTTCATGCGCGTTCACGTTTGTAGTTTGCAGTTTGTAGTTCAGTCAGACTTGTCAACTGAACGATTTTCATTAAGGGAATATGCAAAAATCGTTTGTAGTTAAAAAAAATCGTTGATTACACTTTAAAAAATCTGACAGATAATCTGACAGATAATCTGACAGATAATCGTTCATAAAATCATTGGTAACAAAATCGTTGTGTGTGTATGGAGCTTAAAGGTGCATACACATGTAACGATTTTGTAACCGACGATTTTCTGTCAGATTATCTGTCAGATTTTCCCTTGAAAAAGTGAACGATTTTTTGCAATGTAATGAACGATTTTTACAATGATGAACGAAAAATGTCCCTTCCCTTAATGAAAATCGTTAGGTTGGACAGTCTGAAATGGACGATGAACTACAAACTACAAACGGGAGCGCACTTGAACGATTATCGTTCATCGTTATAACTCAGAAACTGAACGATTTTTTGAACGATTGAACGAAAACGATGTCGTTAACAACAAATCGTTCAAAAAATTGTTACGTGTGTATGCACCTTAACTATTGTATGTTTGACAAACAGAAAATTGCTAATCAGCTGTAAAATACAGTATGTGTTGCATTAGAATTATAAATAAAGGGGACACATGGATTAAACCTGTTTGAGAATGGCTACTTGAGCTGAGAGCTCATTGATAACCAACATTAAACAGCTGTATGGGTAAAGATAACTAAACTGTGGCTTTCTCCCATTTATTTACCAGAGGGAAATAGGGGACTATTGCGTCTGTTAGCGCCAGGGCTATCCCAATACAATGATGGGGTCCAATGTAGAGAGCTCAGTGTCTGCGAGCTGGTCTTATCACACTAACAGGGGTATTCAATATGGGAGCGATAACATTGTTTTTGCGTTAATATCGGAGGTATGACGTCATTATCGCAGGTTTTACTTTTACACCGTATTCAATTTCAAAGACTTATCGCAGTTTTGAAAAGTCTTTGATAAAAAACGGGGATAACTTTTCACCATTGAATAGGTGTCGAAAAAAAGTGCAGAATTGGGGTTTAGGGGTGCAGGCTTAAAAAATATAGCCTGCACCCCTGGGAATGACATTTAAAAAAGAACTGTGTCAAAAAAAGTTTTAAAAAAAATTAGGGACACCCCAATAAATTAATTTAAAAATTGGGGTGGAAAAAAAAAAATTGGGAAAAAATTGTATAACAATAGGGAAATAGGTTCAGGGCTATTCTGCATGTATGCGGCAGGTGTTTTGAAGAATATAATTATAGCGGCAGGTGCACAAATGCAGAATTTAAAAAAATTTACTTTAGAGACTTAAAAATATGCTAGTACCCATTTTCATGTACCCCAAATTTGATGGGACCACTTAAAAAAATAAAAAAAATAACCTAAGTGCTCTTCTGCAACACTTCTTCAATGTCGGGAAAAAAACACCTGCTGTGGCTATTTAAATCCCTGACTTTCAATTAAAGGCTAAAACGGAGGTACCCTTAGTGCTCCCCCATGTTTTTACAACTTTAAGGAAAAATTCGTAACTTTACGAAAATCCAACTTCGGAGTTTCCCGTTTTCGTTAATTTTATATTGAAAACGGGGATAAGCGGGAGCGCGCCCGATACTTTAACGCAGGTAAAAACTCCAATATGAAACGTTAACTTCGACAGTGAAGTTAACTTTTCATATTGAATACCCCTCTAAGGGGGAGATGTCTCAAATCTTTTCAAGAGGACAGGTGGAGAAGTTACTTATAGCAACCAATCAGCTTCTACAGCAGGTATTAGTTTATAGAATGTACTTGATAAATGATAGCTTTAAGCTGATTGGTTGCTAAGGGCGTCCTACACTTGTCCTCTCTAGAAGATTTGATACATCTCCCCCTATGCCAGAGGTTCCCAAACACAGTCCACAAGACACTAACAGTCCAGGTTTTAAGGATATCCGTGCTTGTCCATAGGTGACTTAATTAGTACCTCAGTCAATTGGATTTAACCACCTGTGCTCAACCATGGATATCTCTAAAACCTGGGCTGTGCCTTGAGGACCACGTTTGGGAACCTCTGCCCTATGTAACACCTGTGCTTTTTCCCCAAAAAAAGAGACTTTGGTTATCTTGCACACACAGTAATGATCGCCTGAGCTGGGGATTCACTACACATGTGCTAGCTCAGCACATACAGAAGAGGGGCTCAGTGCTGTTCTAAGCATGTGCGTCTGACTTTTTTCCTATCTATTTTGTTTCCAAATAGTGTCAAATGAGGTCTCAACTGTGCAGACTTTTACAGGTTATTTGGGTGTGATTACAAACTGAACCCTTTGTTACATTTCAGCCTCTGTATCCAGGGGGTGAGAAAATGTAATTCTCTCTGCATTTCATTGTTGAAATAAGTGTAGGGACTTGCAGACATAAGGATCCCTGACTCTGTGTTACAAGCTTACATATTTGAACCTTCAATTTGCTAGGTACTTTTACAACATTTGCAGGATAAGAGCTGACAGCAACTTTGTTTTTTTTGTACCAATATAGGGCATTTATATTGCCATGAATCTGATTCTCTTTTTCTGTCTGCTATTCCCTAGTCTCGTATTATTATTTTTGTGCACAATTGAAAGTGCAACGGAATATGCTGTCGCTATATACTGTAAATAAATGTTAATATTACCCGACAGAGGCCCCCTTTTATAAGCAGATGAAAATACCAGCGGCAATTTTCGTTTAGTATCACTGTGATACAAACGAAAATGCCACTAGTATTTATAAATACTTACCCCTCCGGCGAGGTTCCGCAAGGACCCTTTAAGTAACATATTGACCAGTGTGTAAATTACAAACCATAAAATATATTCTATGTCAGTTCCTGCCATGACCACTATTCAACATATCATGATCATAATAATGCACTGTTGTAAACCTGATGAAAATATAATATCAAGAAAATATATCACATATTGCATTAATAGTAGAACATCTGGCACTATACGTGTATTTATATATTAACATTTATTTATATGGCACCAGCATATTCTGTTGCATTTTACAATTGGGCACAACACAGTAATAAAATGAGACTGGATAATAATAACTGACAGACAGAGAGATAACAGGGCCGTGCTCGTAAGCTTACCATCTATAGGATAATAGGGATTTGATACAGGAGGATAAGTGCTATGTGTATTGCAAATTAGTCCAGCCAGATTGCAAAGGTTCTTGGTGTGCTATGAGCTTGGTGGCCTGGGATCAGCATATTGTGTGACTGTAGAATGAGAACATATGTAAGTTTTGTGTGAACTGTGTAGAGTGGAAGTAAGTGGGTAGATTAGAATATGGAGGGTGGTCCAAGTATTGGATAAGCTTGTCTGAAGAGGTGTGTTTTCAGGGAAAGCTTGAAGGTTTAGGGGCTTATGTAATAGGGTGCGAGCTGCAGCCGCTGCGGGAACTCCTGTGAGTCTTCCCGTATTTTTAAAGCGGCAATCATTTTAAAGACAAAACCAAGCTGCACTCGCACCCTATTACACAAGCCCCCCCCAAAGTCTTGTTGTGTGAGGGAGAGCATTCCAAAAATCCCAAAACAAATTCCTTTAACTGAGAATGGGAGCAGGTAATGAGTTTGGAAGAGAAACGCAGATTTTGTGCAGAGCAAAGAGGGTGATTAGGGGAATATTTTGAGACACAGTAAGCAAAGATAAGCAAAGAGATTTATGTTGGTATACTTTTGTTCATAGTTTTACATATAAGCAAAATAATGTTTTGCAAGGCAGATTAGTCTAGTCCAGTGGTTCCCAAACTTTTTTGTATTACGGCACCCTAGAGTATCAGCATTTTGTTCAAACCAACAATTTCTTACTGAGAGAGAAATTCTATAAAAACTATTAAATTAAGTAAATTGTTCTTATAAGCCATCCTTAATGTTCAGTTACATGGTGGTGGACAAGGTTTTGATTTTGTTTGTCCACATAAATTATGATTGGCACCTGCCAGCTCTAGCTTTGCCTATCGCATAGTAATAAGTCATTTAATTTGGACCTGGACCACCAACCCGTGGCACCTCTGCAAGAGCTCTGTGGCACCCCATGGTACTACGGCACACAGTTTGGGAACCACTGGTCTAGTCGCTGCATTCAAAATTGTTTGTGAAAGTCTGCAATAAACAATGTGGGAGATGATGAGTACATAAATTAACATTTTTGTAGAGTCTTATTTGAGATAAGTGTGTATTCTGGATATGTTACTTAGTACTTATTCCTTTGGAATGTGATATATGATAAATGTTTATCTTTTTTCTGTTTTTCACTGATATATGCTATTATTGTTATTGGTGATTCATTCTCATACATTAATTAGGTGGCAGAGCACATGACCATCTCACATTTCCACATGACTAGAGATAATCAAAATTTTTAAAACTGTTTTTCATTTGTCAGCAATATCTGGAAAGTTTCACCAGTATAGTTTTGCCTTAAATGTTCCCAGTGCTACCCAATAACCTCTTTGCGGATCTGCTTGGCTGTTCAGATTTACATTGAAATCACATTGAAATCAACCGAATCTGCACTTGTGATTAAATGAGGTGTAACTGGGTGGTAACAAGCCTTTGCAATTAGCATAAACTTGCCGTGGGTGTACCATGGGTGTGTCATGGGCGTGTGGAGTAAATTTTGCCCACATTCAGAGGTACTGTGCCCAGATAAGAACCTTTGCCAATCGTTGCTAATAGTGATACTTCACTAACTTCAAAGATTTTAGCTGAAACCAAAGCTAATTTGCGGTTTATATTGCATTCAGAATGTATCAGCCACTTAGGGACCGTTAGGTGACAACTGTCTCCATAATAATGTTCTAAGGGCCTGATTTCAGAGATGTACGCAAAGCCAATATTTACACAGTTGACCAATTATTGGTAACCTGTGTATGCATGTAAGTCACCCAGCTCATGCGTCAAATTACATGACCATCATCGTGCACTGGGAATGTGTATCTGCAGTATGATTGACAGTCAGGAACTGTTTTCACAGGTTGTGTCACAACCTGCATCGGCGATCTCATGCGAACATGCAGTTATTATGCGCAACCATAGGGTTACTCAGATAATCGACTATCGAAGGATCTGTGACCGATGCTGTATCTTTGTATGCAGTCACTTAGATTTGCAAAGCCGCTGGTGGGCGTCTCAATACAAATCCAGGCGAATGCGACATATTTTCGCACAGGCGCTGCATACAAAGATGCAGCAGTGGTGGCATTAGTGTATATCTCTTAATCAGGCTCTTAATCTGTCTCGCCCAGCAACGTGAGGACCAGAAGGATCTAGCAAATTGTAAGCCACAGAACATATCTGAACACATATCTAGACATTTCACCCAGGAAGCTTCCTCCTTCAAAAACTCCCCATACTGGTGCCTGGGTCACACCTATTCTCAGTGGTGTATCTCCGGGTACCACCTGGGTCACCGAGTCTGGGGCCTTCAGACTAGGGCACCAGGTCTTGGCCCAGCATCTTTGTAGCCTGGGTCTCACATTGCCTGCTATCTTTGAGCTGGTAAGAAAAGAGAGGGCAGAGAGCAGGAGATTTTGGCACCGGTAGACACTCATTAAGTTGCGCCACTAGCTATTCTTAGCAGACTACAGAGGTGTCCTCATTCAACTATCCAACATAGGTAGCGATTTTCAGCCTTTCATACCTATATCTTAATTCAGCATCTGTGTCGCATTTTAGCTGCATCCAGAGTCCCGTATAGTGTACTGGGTGTTTAGGATTAGTAATCTTGTGGCAATGGAGTTGGTATAAGGTGGCAGATTACACACAATGACTGACACGTTCATATAAGGCAGCTGCTGGAGGTTTGAATAGACAGATAATCAGAAGTGCTATAGTGTGCTGATGATAATTGTTGTCATCATTGCATATTGTTGCACCAGCAAAAGACATGCTTTTTACCATGCTGAAGGACTTATATACAACCACCTCTACTGCAAACCTCCCGTACCAACAGCGAGCAAGTACCTGAGCCTCTACTGAGCAGTCCTGAGTCCCCAGTTCTGACAGTACTGTGCTAACTATTTCATTTTGCATAGCAATATTATTCATTATGAAAGAAAGGGATAGAGAAGGCACATAGGGATGTTACATGCCATTGCATTTGCTCATGTTCCACTTTGGCAGATAATTAATACAACATGCAAAAAAATAAGATTTTATTTTGTGCAACAGAATTATTTAAATGAAATAAAGGGGTGCAGATACCACATTTGGGGAGGAGGTGCTGAGGCGTGGCATAGTGCACAGCCTTTTGTCCACAGCAACGAGTTGATTTTTTTTTCTTTTAATCTAGTTGTGCTTCTGCTAAAAGTGCAATTCAAGGTGCATTATGACCAATATAATAAAATAATTCAAACATGTAATGAGAACAGTCCCAATCCAGCCTTATTCTCATTAAGGAGTCATTGAGGAGACGGCGGAGCGGGAGTGAGCCTTGGAATGCGCTAGGCTGACTTGTAGAGGCACTTGTGCAGATGTGCATTTTGAGTGGTCTTTAATATAAGCAAATATCTGGATTTTGTGCAGTTTTGCACTTCTTGAGTAATGATAGTTAGAACTCTATGTCTAATCTGAGAACTGGGGGCCCGATTCAGACCCGGATGCTAAGCCGCGAACGCAAGCTATGGCCGTTAGTCGCCCATCTGCGCATGCATATGTGTCAATATGCGCATGCGCGAACCAGTCACTGCGATCGGGAATTGTGCGCTCGTAGTACACAGACTGGACGCTACTTTGAGTGACAGATAGCGCCGTATGTGGGTGGTAACAGGGGAAGGTGCTTGTGAACGGGGCAGAGGTGCTGCGAACACAATCGTGTCTCGGCATCTAAACAGCGTTTTATGGGTGTGCATAATTTCCATGGAGGCATCATTGTACACGTCACTTGGTTGTATTTCAGCCTGCAGTGATCTCAGTGCTTGTGGTGGGGTAGGGTCATTTCAGGGGCTGCTAGCAACTCCGAAGGCTCTCGTTGGTTCTGATTAATCATACACTTCCTGGAGATGACGTGTGTAAAGAGAGAAAAGTGGGCGTGTTTATACCGGCATGTGTTCGCTCTGTCGTCGCTCTCTAAGACATAGAGGGCGTCCTTACACCAGACAGTGCGATCATGGAAATCGCATACCCGGTCCCTTTTGGCTGCGAGAGAGCGCAGCTTAGCGTCCAAGTCTGAATCGACCCCTTGGCTCCATAGTAGTTCTCAGTTAATTAATGAATCATGTACAGCACCAGTACTGCACTTTCTCCCACACAGTTATTTTTTCGTGTTCCCACTCAAAGTGTACCTTCTACTTCATCCCCTGAAGACATGTTATAACATGAGACTGTCCGGAGAGACTGGCTGACTCATCTCAAAGTTCACAAACATAGAAATGTTCAGCCCAACCATCCCCCAGCACATTTCCTATACTGTAATATTACACACTATCAATTCCTAGTTTACTCTTTTCCCTGTAATTATCTGAATTACAGGATTGATGGGCTTAATGTTGTGCTTATATAACATTTTAGAATGTTTTTTCTATAGTAGTAGAATGTTTTTCATAAAATAACATACATAGGATGGCATTCTCTATTAATAGTTATGATACAGCTAGGTTTTCAGGAAGGTGTTGCCATTATCAGAATGGACCAATAAATATTCACATTTGTGGGACATTTATGAAAAATGGTTCAAAGTAGAGATAAGCTGTAAGGTTTTGCTAAAAACAGAACACACCCAAGCATTGGGGTTCCAAGTTGAACCGAGTACCGGCTCGGGTCACTTTGGGGGCGTCGAGTAGAACTGAGTCCCGGCTCGTGTCTTCTCGCAAGTTCGGAGCTAAAACGGATCTTGCGTGTTTTAGATTGCATGTACGTCCCTCCCTTGTGAGTTCAGGTGCTGAAATTGGTCAACATTGAGTGGAAATGAGTGCAAATGAGTGGAAATGAATGTTATTGATATTGATAATACTATAGAAACAAAAACAGGTCCAAGATAGATGACTTTAGATGTTTTTATAATTTTTTTTAAAGAAAACTAAAACCAAAATTGAACCAAAACACTTGAGGGTGGTTTATCCAAAACCGAAACGATGATATAGAACCTTAACCAAAACATGGTGGTCTGCGCACTTCTCTAGTTCAAAGGAAAAAGGTTGCATAGCCATTACTAGAATCTGCCTTGAGTACAGTGAGTAAGTTAGTTATTCCATTTAAAGGGTGAGCGGGTTCGGTTTTACTCTGATTTACTCGGTTCTTATCGCCACTTTACCGCAAATTTGGATTTATTATATTGGCTATCCAAAACACATGATAGGTGATAGCCAATAAAATGCCGTTTAAAGATCCGAGTAAATCCGAGTAAAACCGAACCCTCTCACCCCTCACACCCACATGTCACAACTACTTTTTGGATTACAGTTTGGGTTTTAGAAACACATAAACCTGGTGCTGACTGAACATGGAGGGGTATATTTACTGAAATATGGGTTTCAAAAGTGGAGATGTTGCCCAGAGCAACCAATCAGATTCTGCTTAATATTTATCTAGCACCTTCTAGAAGATAATAGCTAGAATCTGATTGGTTGCTATGGGCAACATTTCCACTTCTAAAAACCAGCACTTTAGTATATATACCCCGGAATCTGCAAGTGAACTGGAAACCCTAATGCTGTGTTCTATCTGATTCACTTTCCCAGTAATGAAAATAGAGAAAAAAAAGAGACGAAGACCATAGCATACGAGAAAACAAATAAATTGCTTCTATTACAGGCCGTACTAGAAGTGAGCCAGTATAGAACAGTATCAAAAACTAGGGGAGATGTATCAACCCTTCTAAAGAGGACCAGTGGAAATGTCACCCTTAGCAGTTCATAAGCTACTAAATATCATTTTATAGAAATACAGGCACCTTAAGTGCTGTCGATTTGTACAGTATTTGTTTTATTGTATCTTATTAAATATTGTTACATCGTTCACAGACATATCGCTGGTACACTGGCTGATGGACACTCTTTGGGCAAAATTTACGAAGCGGCGGGTTCTAAACCCCGGCGGTTTAGTGGCGGTTTGACGGCGGGTCCTATTCTGTTCTAAACACCGGGGGTTTGGTGGCGGTTTTGCAGTGGCTTCTAAATGACAGCCCTGTTCTATTCTATTCTAAAATGTGTTTTGACAGCGGTTTTACTGTGGTTATGGCCTTAGTAAATCTGCAGATAGTAAACCGCTGCCAAACGGCCACCAAACCGCCGAGGGTTTAGAACCCGCTGCTTAGTAAATTTTGCCCAATATATTGGCCGATCAATTAATCAGCCAATATATCTGCCAGTGTGTACCCAGCATAAGTTCCCACTTCAACCTCTGATTAGGAGTAAATCAGATGCTAGGTGGTGCTCTGACAAGGCATTTGTGGGGAGATAAGATTAAGGCAAATTAGACAAATATCCAGAGTAGCATTATGGATTTATAATAATCTTTTTCAAAGTGCAAAACTTTTACTTTCAATCCTATAAGTGCCTCAGATCGCTTGCAGAGGTGACAACTGTAAATACATGAATAAAACAGGCGCCTGATAACGTGTCCGAGTATCAATACCTTGGGGACTTTTTACTAAAGTACTGGTTTTTGGAACCAGAGATGTTGCCCATAGCGACCAATCAGATTCTACTTAACATTTATCTAGCACCTTCTAGAAGATAAAAGCTAGAATCTGATTGGTTGCTTTGGGCAACATCTCCACTTCTAAAAACCCGCACTTTAGTAAATATACCCCCTTATTTAATTTCATAGAAAGTCTCACTTTTCATGTTATATATATTTTTAGATTTATTTACGTACCTAATGTGCAGAGTTGAACAATGAAAATTTATTCTGATTAATATACCTGCCAGAAGGCCCTGAATGTCTCCCCCAACAGGGCCTGCCTGTCCCGGCTTCTTAGCTTGTGTGTAATGGGTGCAGCCGGCATGACGTTGAGAGTGTGAAGCTGTGACATCTCCCAGCTTGTTATTAATATGGAGAAGAAGCAGCTGCCCCTCCGAAACTGGGGAAATAAACACTGAAAGACTTATATGATGTCACTCATCTGTGTTTTAGCTGCTCCCTGGACCTTGGCTCTCTAGGAGACCATCTAGGTTCGCTAAGTGGTAGCACCAGCCCTGAGCTTGCTATCTCTCCTACTGTGCATCTCACAGTTCTAGATCATATGTCAAACATTGGCAGAAGCGATTTCATTGTTGCCGAAGCCACGGGCAACAGCTAGTATTTTAATATATGTATTCAACTGACTTTTAGTTAGTATAGTCACCAGTCAATTCTTCTTTACAAATCATTTAAATTATTTTCAGCTAAAAAAAAATACCTTACATCCGTGAAGAGCAAAGGTTAAACGCATCTGCTACCAGTTTGCCCACAAATGCCGAAGTGAGAGAGTGGGATTTTTTTATTACAAGAATGGGCTTTAATTAGCATTTCTACACAAGACTGCAAGCTGCTGCACCTACGCTTTGAACTTAAGCCTACCATAAATCTACAAGTTGCAATGTCTGTAGTATAATATTGTACAGTATAAGGCTAATTCCACAATGCATTGGCAGGGAAACAGCGCCCTCTAAAGACAGATTAAAGGAAATACATTAGCAGCTCAGAAGTAACCACCAATATAGTAGTTGCCAGAAAAAAGGTTCTCACAGAGTAAGTTTAGAGGCAGAGAGAGCAGCGATTCACAACAATTAAAAATACAAAACAAACACAGAGTTACAAAACTTACCCAAACAACTAATGATGAGCATAATAGGATTAACAGGTTTGAACACTACCTAATAACAACACTCACACCTCAGGTTTATTATGATATAATGCATCATAACCTATATGGAAACACATCCGTTTCTCTGATATTGCAATGTTTATTGTACCTGGATGGGCAGGACAGAAATAACTACTAAGATTTCTCTATCCCTAAACGCAATGAATTGACAATAACAACAACTACGGCCCTATCTGTGTGGAGTTTGTATATTCTCCCTGTGCTTGCATGGGTTTCCTTCAGGTGCTCCAGTTTCCTCCCACACTCCAAAAATATACTGGTAGGTTAATTGGGTCCAACAAAAATTAACCCTAGTGAGTGTGGTGTATGTTTGTGTGTGCGAGCATGTGGTAGGGAATATAGAGTGTAATCTCCACTGGGGCAGGGACTGATGTGAATAGAAAAATATTCTCTGTAATGCGCTGAGGAATATGTGTACGCTATATAAATAACAGGTAATAAATAATAAATAAATATATACCGGTACATAATATAATATTTAAAGAACTTTGGTAATATGCCAAAGGGGTAAGAATATTACCAATCTCAAATGTGCAACAGACTATATTAGTCACATGTGGGTGAAACCACAGAACCAGACATTAGTGGCTGTAGTTTGTATGTCTGAGTTACTTATGTCCCCAAGTCACTGACATACACTGAGTGGAGTTGAAAGTACTTTGAAAGTTGGTAAACATCAATTAAATAATTTGTAAATATTATAACCATTTTACAAGAAATAAAGGAGAATTGATGATGGAAAAACTTTTCTGTGTTTTCATGATTTTCCATCAGCAAAAAAACCCCCCTATTACGGACAGGTTAAAATTACATTCTCACATTGTTGCAAATTGGAGATAGCAGAATTTTAATTACATACAGTAATATGATAATTTAAGTGGAATTATGTTCCCAAGGCAGCAGACCTTTTGGGAGGATCTTAGCAATTTGTTTACAAACTGTTGTGGTTTGGATGCTATTCACTGGTGGGTTTTATGCATGTTTATGTGTTATATTTGACTAATATAACACACCTTACATTACAGTATGAGGAATGTAATAGACAAAGTATTTAGTCATGGCCCAACCACATCTTGGTCACATCATGTGATTTGTTTTATCTCCAAAATAAAACATAACCAACAATGTACTCATGAGCTTCTGATTGGTTGCAACTTATCTTAGGGATAATCCCATTTTATTTATTTTAAATCAAATTGGACTCTGTTGGATCATGCCAGGAATGAAGGAACAGGTAAGTATTAAGTTAGCATTTTTTTCCTGGATACTTTAGTATTATCTGAATAAGGCAGCAAACTACTTGTTTATCAATAAGTGGCCAATATTATTACAAAATGCTATTATGGCAATATAATATATTATAATTATATATGGGTATAAAACTGTATTTATGATTACCCTGGTACTCACAGGCCAGGGGCACTGGGAAGTACCCAATAATGTTATTCAGCATTATGCCAGTTAGCTGTAAGTGGGGGAAGCCGCAAGTTAGTTTTGCCTCAATAGGACAAAACTAGAGTATTATTAAGCTCAATAACATGAATGTTTATTTATTTGCAGTCAATTTTGACAACCTCACAGCTCACAATATTGTTTTCATCCAGTTTAGGCCAAAAGGTTGCACCGAGCTGGCTGACTAAGCTAAGCAACTGCAGTGGGTGACACACCCATGTGGCAGTTCAGCTTCCGACATGGCACATCAGGAAACATATCTTTTAATTTATCAAGAGGCCTGATGAAGATGGAGTATATGTGTAGTTGAAGGCAGGGAAAGAAATGGTTGAATCGTAGTAAATGTAATTTAAGTTTTGGATTCCGAAGCAAATGGGAGGAGGGAAGGCATTTACAAAAAATATTTTAATCATTCACATCAGTCCTTGCCCCAGTTGAGCTCTTCGGTGGTTCCGATTTTTAAAAAAAAAATTCAAAGGGGCATGCAGGAAATAGTGTCTGTGGCCATAAAAATTTCTGCACATTTTTGGCATTCATCAACAGCATGTAGAAGATTTCAGCAGCTGTGGCAGTTCAACTTCCAACATGGCACATCTAGGAAACACAGTGGCAGCACCTTTTCATTAATAAAGAACTAGATCATTGGCCCATGGCAGGTAGAGTATGTATGTAGTGGAAGGCACAGAAAGGAAGAATTGATTCATTGGTAAATTTAATTTAAATTTTTGATTCCAAAGAAAATTTATGAGGGAGGAGGGCGATCTGACGGGATCTGAGTCCGGCTGGGGTATTCCCACCAGGCTCGGATTCAAAATCAAGGCAAAACATCATCATCCCAGCATTGCATTTCACAGGTTTTGGATTTGATACAAGTCCCTCTTTCAGGACCACCAGAAGGAGAGCTCAAACTAGACTGTCAGGGCAGAAATTAATTAAGAATTACAACTGGGTGAACATGTCCCATGTTTTGCCCACCCAATAAACTTGTTAGTTCTGATTTTTTTTTAAATGAAAGGGGCATGCAGGAGATGCTGTCTGTGGCCATAAACATTTCTAGACATTTTTGGCATTCATCAAACGCATGTAGGAGATTTCAGTGGCTGTGGCAGTTCAATTACCAACATGGCACATCTAGGAAAGAGAATGGCACACTGCAGTGGCAGACAGGATGTCAGTTTAATAAACTATAACATTATGTTTGTCGTCTACACAAAAAGACAGTCAGCAATGCCCCAAACAGGTCAGAATGCAAATAAAAGAGGTGAAAGATGGAATTGTCCTTAGGCCCTTCCACCGACGGTAGTAATGTCGGTGTTGCACAGGCCCATTTCAATTCTTGAACGGGTGGAAGAACTATTAAAGTGGCAACAAACAAACTAGTTCTGAACAGGAAGGGGCAGAGGTATTATTAAAGTATGGTACTAAACATCTCTCATCATCGTGCTTCTGGGAGTATGTATGGGTAGACTGGGAGGGGAGGGGGGAGAACATCTCCAGATACCACCACAAAATATTCTCTCAATTTGGTGCTTGAGTTACATCTGACCAAACATGGCTGTTATGGTCAAGGAAAGCCAAGCCCACCTGTTGTTACACATTGGAATGAAAGCAGAGGCGTATCTATAATGGGTGCAGTGTGTGCGGGGCACATGGGCCCCCGGGTCCCTGCACCCACACCCTGCACCCATATTATTTTAAACTCACCTGTCTGTGGTCCCGCGTCGTGTGTCAGCGCTGTTCAGAACACAGGAAAATGGCCGCCATGGTGAAAATGTAAAAAGTGGGGGGACAAGCATAAAAAGTAGCGAAATGGGCTTCTTGGGGGGCTGCAATGATGGGTCAGGTGTTTTGAGGATTGCAGGTGCATGCCGCAGGTGTGTATTTCAAATTTTTAAAAAGTTCACTTTACAGACATAAAAATTTGCTAGCACCCATTTTCAAGTACCCCAAATTTGACTGGACTACTTATTTTCACCAAAAAATACTGCTTAATGCTATTCACCACTTTTACAAAGATGCTAATAGAACGCAATTTACACAACTTAAGTACGTAAAATAGCTTTATTAGGGCTATTAGTACACATCTATACTGATTTCCTATGTTAGTGCATCTTTTTCTGGGGTACAGACTGATTTCCCCAATTCTTCCAATACTTTTTGCCTGTTCCGGATTTGCCTATTTCCATTTTCGCCTGTTTTGCAATTGAATTAGGCGAAAAGCGGCGACACGCATGGAATGATTTCGCCTGAAACTGGCAAATGAGGCGAAAAGTCGGACAGGCGAAAATATTTTCTAATTGAATACTCTTCTTAGACTATCCTCAGGGATTTGTGACATTTCTGTTTCTGAATGGACAGTTTGTTCTATTGCCTTTAGTAGTTTTCATTTTTTTTTTTTACAGCTCTTCTACACTCTGCGGTCTATTCAGCAACAGTGACGATGTTGCCCAGAAAATTATCGGGCAACATCGTCACGATATTTTATCAAATATGATAAAATATGTAAGCTATTCAGCATTTGAGCAGGGACTGCAGTTGCAGTAACACGCAGTCCCTGCGATGCCACAGAAGGGATTGTTATTGGGATTCCAAAAACAATCCCTTCTGTTTGTAACCTGCGCATGCTCAGTCATGCGCTCAGGAACAGTCTACGTCCTGGCTTCCCGGTGACCACGGAGGGGAAAGTACAGCTCCAGCCTTCCGAAATTGATTGATATGTGAATACAGGCTTTATACTAGGGGTGTGCACCGGCCACTTTTCGTGTTTTGTGTTTTGGTTTTGGATCTGGATCTTTCTTCATGTTTTGGTTCTGGATTGGTTTTGCCAAAACCACCCTTCCATGTTTTGGGTTCTGGGTTTTGTGTTTTGGATCTGTATTTTTTTTTAAAAAAGCATAAAAACAGCTAAATTTACAAAATGTGTGGGTTTTTCTGCTCCTATGCTATTATTAACCTCAATAACCTTAATTTTCACTCATTTCCAGTCTATTCTGAATACCTCACACCTCATAATAGTGTTTTTATGTCCAAAAGGTTGCACCGAGGTAGCTGGATGACTATGCTAAGCGACACAAGTGGGCGGCACAAACACGTGGCCCATCTAGGAGTGACACTGCAGTGGCAGACAGGATTTCAGTTTGAAAAACTAGGCCCCAAACAGTACATAATGCAAAGAAAAAAAAGAGGTGCAAGATGGAATTGTACTTGGGCCCTCCCATCCACCCTTATGTTGTATAAACAGGACATGCACACTTTAACAAACCAATCATTTCAGCGCCAGGGTCTGCCACACGGCTGTGGCTGAAATGATTGGTTCGTTTGGGCCCCCACAAAACGCTGGCAATTAATCTGTCCCTGCACAAACTGGCTCTACGGAGGCAAGATGTCGTCCTCATCCTCCTCATCCACCGATTCCTCTCCCTCTTCAGTGTTGTGTACATCCTCATCCTCACAGAGTATTAATTAATCCCCGCTGGAATCCACCACTACAGGTCCCTCTGTACGTTCTGGAGGCTGGTCTCCCTGGAAGAGTTGATAATTAATTTTTATGAACATCATCTTCTCCACATTTTGTGGAAGCAACCTCCTACGCCTTTCGCTGACAAAGTTCCCGGCTGCACTAAACACTCTTTTGGAGTACACACTGGAGGGGGAGCAACTCAGGTAAAATAGAGCCAGTTTATACAGGGGCCTCCAAATTGCCTCTTTTTCCTGCCAGTACAGGTACGGACTGTCTGACATGCCTACTTGGATGCTGTCATTGATGTAATCTTCCACCTTTCTGTCAATGGTGGCAGTAACATATGCAGTGACAGTAGACATGTCAGAAATTGTTGCCAGGTCCTTCAGTCCGGACCAGATGTCCAAACTTGGTCCTGCCTGCCCAGCGGGTTGCTTAGGATACCTGTTTCCTGGCAGTCCCAGTTGCGGGAGAAAATGAAGAAGGAGCTGTTGACGTGTCATGTTCCGCTTCAGCTGACAGTGTTTTCACCAGCTGGTCTTTGCACCTCTGCAGGCTTCTGTCGGCCGGAAAGGCTTTAAACATAGGATCAAGCACATTGGCCAAAATGTAGTGGTCTGATTTCAACAGATTGACCACCCTGGAATCCTGGCAAAGCGAATGAAGGGCTTCATCCACAAGTCCCACATGCTGAGCGGAATCGCTCCGTCTTAGCTCCTCCTTCACTTTCTCCAGCTGCTTCTGCAAAAGCCTGATGAGGGGAATGACCTGACTCAAGCTGGCAGTGTCTGAACTGACTTCACGTGTGGCAAGTTTGAAGGGCTGGAGAACCTTGCACAACACGTAAATCATTCTCCACTGTGCTTGAGTCAGGTGCATACGCCCTCCTTTGCCTATGTCATAGGTGGATGTATAGTCTTGAATGGCCTTTTTCTGCTCCTCCATCCTCTGAAGCATATAGAGGGTTGAGTTCCACCGCGTTACAACCTCTTGCTTCAGGTGATGGCGGGGCAGGTTCAAGAGTGTTTGCTGGCGCTCCAGTCTTCGGCACGCAGTCACTGAATGTCGAAAATGGGCAGAAAATTTTTGGGCCACCCAAAGAGTCTCCTGCATGCCCCTGTCGCTTTTTAGAAAATTCTGCACCACCAAGTTTATTGTGTGAGCAAAACATGGGACGTGCTGGAATTTGCCCAGATGTAATGCCCGCACAATATTGGTGGCGTTGTCAGATATCACAAATCCCCAGGAGAGTCTAAGTGAGGTAAGCCACTGGGCAATGATTTCCCTCAGTTTCTCTAAGAGGTTGTCGGTGGTGTGCCTCTTACTGAAACCGGTGATACACAGCGTAGCCTGCCTTGGTACGAGCTGGCGTTTCTGAGATGCTGCTACTGGTGACGCTGCTGCTGTTGCTGCGTAAGGTGATACATCTACCCAGTGGGCTGTCACAGCCATATAGTCCTTAGTCTGCCCTGTTCCACTTGTCCACATGTCCGTGGTTAAGTGAACATTGGTACAGCCGCAGTTTTCAGGACACTGAGGACACTTTTTTCTGATGTTTCTGTACAGTATCGGTATCACCTGCCTAGTGAAGTGGAGCCTAGATGGGATTTGGAACCGGGGACACACTACCTCCATCAATTGTCTAAATCCCACTGCACTAAGGACGGATACCGGACGCACGTCTAACACCAACATAGCAGTCAAGGCCTCAGTTATACGTTTTGCTTCAGGATGGCTGCTGTCGTACTTCATCATCCTCGCTAAGGACTGTTGGAGGGTCAATTGTTTAGTAAAAGTAGTGGTGTTCCTACTTCCTCTCTGGGATGATGAATGACTCCCAGCAGCAACAGCACCAGCGGCAGCAGGAGGCGTAGCAATGCAGGATTCTCCAGAGGAATCCCGGATAGGAGAGTCAGTCATGCCAGTGACATGACCTGCAGGACTACTTGCGATCCTGACTAACGAAGAAATTGACAAGGAGGGAGTTGACGGTGTGGTTTGCAGGTGCTTGGATACAACAGGACAAAGGGATTTAGGTGTCCCTGGACTGCTTACGGTCTTAGCCAAAGTTTCTGAACTTGACAGTAACTTTTTATGAATGCGCTGCAGGTGACGTATAAGGGAGGATGTTCCTAGGTGGTTAACGTCCCTACCCCTACTTATTTGACCTTTACATATGGTACATATGGCAAGACAGTTGTTGTCCGGATTTGGATAGAAATATTACCAGACCATGAGGTGGAATATTTGGTCTTCTGCCCAGGCATGACCGTGATGGGATTTTTCATCCCACGGACAACAATGGTCTCCCCCGGAGCCTGATTTAAACAAACCACATCACCATCAGAATCTTCCTTGCCAACTTCCTCCTCAGCGCCAGCTACACCAGTATCCTCATCCTGTTGTACTTCAACAGTGACATCTTCAATTTGCATATCAGCAAGTGGACTGTGGGTGCTCCTCTCAGCACTTGCAGAGGGCGTGCAAATGGTGGAAAGAGCCACCTCTTCCCGTCCAGTGCTGGGAAGGTCAGGCATCGCAACTGCCACCACACTTGGACTCTCCTTAGGGACTTGTGATATCTTCTTAGAACGCACAGTTCTTCGCTGTGCTTTTGCCAGCTTAACTCGTTTGATTTTTGTAGTGGGAGGAGGGCTTCCATCATCATGTGAAGCTGAACCACTAGTCATGAACATAGGGAAAGACCTTAGCCGTTCCTTGCCACTCTGTGTCGTAAATGGCATATTGGCAAGTTTACGTTTCTCCTCAGATGATTTAAATGTTTTTTTTAAGGTCATTTTCCTGAACTTTGTCATTTGTATATGCCCTCTACTATGACATTGGGCATCGGCCTTGGCAGACGACGTTGATGGCATGTTATCGTCTATGGGCCTGATTCAGACCCACTCGCGAGCGGCTGTCCGCTCGCAAGTGGGTCGATGTTGTGCACTGCGCATGCACACGACGGCTGGAGCTCCGTCGTGCGCATGCGCCAGACGCGACGAGCGAAGGACTTTCCTTCGCTCGTTGTGTCTGATCAAAGGGGGCGTGCTGTCGATGTTGATTGAAAGCACGCCCCCTTTGGTGGGCATGCCAGGGGCGTGCCTCCCTGATGGGGGCATTCCCAAAGGAACGCCTACCATCAGAAGCCGGCCCACTGACATCACTAGTGATGTCAGTGGGAGTGATTTTGGCTCTGATAGAGCCAAAATCACTCCGGGCCTTGCGGTTGAAAACCTCAACCGCAGGCTCCGGCTCGCAGTTTCGATGGTCGCGATGGTCAAGACCATCGCGGCCATCAAACTGCACACTCGTATAGGCTGTGGGTGGTGACCCACAGCTATACGAGCGTCCAGGAGGACGCTCCATAATTATGGAGGGCGGCCCTCATTCAGAGCGTGTGCTCTGCTCAGAGCGTACGGCTCTGAATGAGGGCCTATGTCATGACTAGTGGCAGCAGCTTCAGCACCAGAAGGAAGTTAGTTTTATCGGAGAAAGTTTGGTCCTCCATTTATGTTATATTGATATATACATGCGGCTAAGGTGCACACAAACACAGAAAATAATATTTTATTTTTGTTGGAGACTAGTGCACTTTGTGGGTTACACCACCCTTTAAGAAATGAGCCAGCCGGCTCTTTACTTATGGGACACAGGTGCACGCTTGTCGCTGCTCCTTTTTTGATGCACGTGCATCTACAGTGCACACAATTCACAAAGACAGAAAAAAAAAGAAGAATTTTTTATTTTTGTTGGAGTGCACTTTGTGGGTTACACCACCCTTTAATGGACAGACGCACGCTTGGCACTGCTGCTTTGAGGATGCACGTACAGTGCACCCAATTCACAAATCAGAAAAGAAGAATTTTTTATTTTTGTTGGAGTGCACTTTGGGGGTTACACCACCCTTTAACGGACAGACGCACGCTTGGCGCTGCTGCTTTGAGGATGCACGTACAGTGCACACAATTCACAAACACAGAAAAAATATATATTTTTTGGAGTGCACTTTGGGGGTTACAGCACCCTTTAACGGACGAGCCAACCGGACCTTTACTTATGACACATGCGCATGCTTGGCACTACTTTGTTGATGCACGTGCGGCTACTGCGCACACAATACACAAACACAGAAAATAATTTTTTATTTTTGTTGGAGTGCACTTTGGGGGTTACATCACCCTTTAAGAGATGAGCCAGCCGGCTCTTTACTTATGGGACACAGGCGCATGCTTGGTGCTGCTCTTTTGTTGCACGTGCAGCTACAGTGCACACAATTCACAAAGACAGAAAAAAAAGATTTTTTTTATTTTTTGTGGAGCGCACTTTGAGGGTTACACCACCCTTTAACAGACAGTGCACACAATTCACAAACACAGAAGAAAATGTTTTATTTTTGTTGGAGTGCACTCTGGGGGTTACACCACCCTTTAACGGACAGATGCACGCTTGGCACTGCTGCTTTGAGGATGCACGTACAGTGCACATAGTTCACAAACACAGAAGAAAATGTTTTATTTTTGTTGGAGTGCACTTTGGGGGTTACACCAACCTTTAACGGACAGACGCACGCTTGGAGCTGCTGCTTTGAGGATGCACGTACAGTGCACACAATTCACAACACAGAAAAGAAGAATTTTTTATTTTTGTTGCAGTGCACTTTGGGGGTTATACCACCCTTTAATGGACAGATTCACGCTTAGCGCTGCTGCTTTGAGGATGCACGTACAGTGCACACAATTCACAAACGCAGAAAAAAAAAATTTTTGGAGTGCACTTTGGGGGTTACAGCACCCTTTAACAGATGAGTCAACCAGCCCTTTACTTATGACACAGGCGCACGCTTGGCGTTACTTTGTTGATGCACGTGCTGCTACTGCGCACACAATTCACAAACAGAAGAAAATAAAATTTTGGGAGTGCACCTTGTGGGAGCACCCCTGATGCACAGATCACCCCCTGGACAACACTACAGCACCCCTCTAGAACTACAGCCTTTATGGGACACTGCACAACACAGTCCAGCCAGCCCCTATGGACTTTGGAGTGGACACAGCCCCTATGGACAACTGACTGCACAACACCAGCCAGCCCCTATGACAGCAGCACAACACAGCCTAGCCAGCCCCTATGGACAACAGCAGCACAACACAGCCCAGTCAGCCCCTATGGACTGAGTGGACACAGCCCCTATGGACAACAGCAACATAACACAGTCCAGCCAGCCCTAGCTCCCACCCTCCCTCTTCACTGTCCACAGCCGGAGTGAGAAATGGCGCAGACGTGGGGACTTTTTATAGAATCCAAAACCTGCGAGATCCAGAAGGCGGGATGATGACGTTTTGCGTCGATTTCAGATCCGAGTCAGGCGGGAAAAGTCGAGCCTGACTCGGATACGACTCGGATCGGGGGACTCGAGGGGGGTTCGGATTTCAGAAATCCGAACCCGCTCATGCCTACTTTATACTAGCCTGTATACATGTATATTTATGTGCTTTTATATTTAACATTTATATATAAATGTTAAATATAATCGCACATAAATATACATGTAAACAGTCTAGTATAAAGCCTGTATAAACATGTCAATCAATTTTGGAGGGTTTAAAAGCCTCTATAGTGACTTACCTGCCGCCGATCACCAGGAAGCAGGGACGGAGCCTGGGCGGGCTTGCTAGATGCTGCAGGGACTTAGGGAAAATTTCCCTCTGTTCCTGCAGTTTTCGGGAAATATAAGTATTTTCTTCATGTAACGCCATTCTGAAATGGCGTTATATAAAAGAAATATTTATCGAGTGATTTAACACTTTTTGCTTTGCTGAATAGCAAAAAGTGTTAAAGCACTGTAGCGATCAATGGCCTGATCCCTACAGTGCAGTATTCAGTGAGATGGGAATCAATGGAGAAGATAATTGCGTTATCTTCTCCATTATCCAATTGGTGAGTAGGGGATTTACATAAAAAATAGGGAAATACATATATACAGTAAATGCAGTTTTTTTTTCTTTTCTAGATTCCCTAACTTAGGGCCTCATTCAGAGGCGGTCGGAGGATGCAAGCGGTCGCTCAGAAACTGGGCGACCACTTGCATCCTGACCGCCCACCTCTGTTGCGGTCGTTAGGCTGTGGGTTAACACCCACAGCTCTAACGACCGCTCTTGTGATGGTCGCGATGGTTAGAGACCATCGCGACCATCGGGGCTTACGACGAGACTCTAGGGTAGGGTCTCACTTGTCGTAAGCCCCGGAGAGCTTCTGGCTCTGTCTGAGCCGGAAGCTCTCCACTGACATCACTAGTGATGTCAGTGGGGCCTCCCCCAAACGGTAGGCGTTCCTATGGGAACGCCTCCGTTTGGGCTGCCACCCCCCCGGGCCGCCTTCCAAACGGGGCGAGCTGTCAATCAACATCGACAGCTCGCCCCCTTTGGATCGAGACCCGCTACGACCCACTACGACCGGTGCTGTCGGTCGTAGCGGGTCTCACGCATGCGCACGACGGTGCTGGCGCCGTCGTGCGCATGCTCTGTGGGGGGCCATCGACCAGGTACGAGCGCATCGGCGCTAACGACCGGGTCTGAATAACCCCCTTAGACCCTCTGTGCCCTTAAGAATCGGCTTTAGTAGATGACGTTGAAGGACTAGCGTCGTCATTATTACAGGTGGCAGTAGCTGCAGTGTCAGTATTTGGTTGTCCTTCTCTAAACGGAATGTAAACAAAGAGCACCAAACAGTATAAACAATACAATTTTTTTATTTATTTTTATGTCATAGCTCTATTACTGCGTGGACTGGAGTCACAGGGCTTATATATATGCAAGTGAACAAAGAGCACCAACCAGTACAAACAATACAATTTATTATTTTTTTTAGGTCACAGCTCTATTTCTGCATGGACTGGAGTCAACGGGTTTACATATATGCCCGTGAACAAAGTGCACCAAACAGCAGGGCCAGATTAAGTTCTGTGGGGGCCCTTGGGCAACAAACTTGTGGGGGCCCACAGGACAAAAAAAATACTAACTTTTAGGGCCCCCCACAGAAAAAAGCCACCTTTATGGCAGCCCCAGCCAGCACCACACTGCTCCTCAATCCTTTCCTTCATCCTCTTCACACAGCAGTGGCGGCGGTGACAGTCCGGAGTCCAGCTAACTTTGATGCATCGGGAGTGACACTCTATGACAAGAGGCGTCAGAGGCACTCCATCTCGGGCTCCCCCAGTCTCCAGTCAATCTGCAGTGCTGCTGCTCACCTCCACAGCCGCTGAGGGGGCGGGCCAGCATGGGGCTGCGCAGTGTGCTGCGTGACCTCTGATGTCACGCCTGCTCAGCCACATGGAGCCTGCCCGCCGCACTGCATGCTTGCTGCCGAGGGCCGGACGGCACGCTCTAAGCAAAGTGCTTAACGCTGCCCGGCCAAACAGCACAATGCGCAGTTCAATCCGCGATTCAATCCCAGGATTGAAATCCCGTCGTTTTATGGCCTAAACTCCCAGGATCCCCCCGATCCCGAAATTGGCCCCCATAGTAGTGGGGGCCCTCTATGTGTAGGGGCCCCAGGATGAGCGCTCCGTCTGCCCCACCTATAATCTGGCCCTACCAAACACTACAAACAATACACAGCACAGCATACAGAAGTGTGCACCCCCATACACAGTCATTGACTAAGCAGCACAGCCAATTGTGAGTCTGGACGCAGTCTATACAGCAGAGTACAGCACTGCATACAGAAGCGTGAACCCCCACCCCTTATACCAGGGGTGGGGAACCTCTTTTCTGCCGAGGGCCATTTTGATATATGTAACATTATTCGCAGGCCAAGTCCAGGCCACACCCCCTCCATGTGACTTCACATGGAGGGCGGGGCCAAAATCGAGGGTGATTACAGCAATGCCCGGTGCTGTAAGGGCAGATGTGTGACCATCTGAAGTGTCCTAAGGACGCTCCAGATGGCACTGCTGCATAGATTCTGGCTGCAGGGTGCAATTCTAGGCACCCTGCTAGCCAGATGAGGCTAGCAGAAAAATCTCCAAAGGCCAGACGGCCCAGACCAAATGATTCCGAGGGCATTAAAAGGGCCCTGGGCTTGAGGATCCCCATCCCTGCCCTATACATTGACTAAGCAGCACAGCCACTTGTGAGTCTAGACACAGCACAGCCTATACAGCAGAGTTAAGAGCACCATACAACAGAGTGCCTGACAAGGAAATGGCACGGTGCCTTACATGGAATCCAAAACCCGCGAAAATTCGATGCCACACGGATGACGTTTTACCTCGAAGTAGAATCCGAGTCAGCCGCCATTTGTATTGACTCGGATTCCCGATGTTTGAGCGAGTGAACCGCTCATCTCTAGTTATAAGGCACAATGATCCCTATGGCTACATGCATTTTCATATAAGGATTCTCTTGGACACTTATATGGAACCCCTTGTAAAACACAATACATGAGCAAGCCCTGAAAAGTATCAGTGTGTTTTCATTAACAAATAGATCTTACTAACTGCTTTGGGGCTCATTTATATATAGATGTACTGTAAGTCAATTTTATGACATGCCTCTCAGATATAGTGGTACATGTCCACTTTACCGCCGTGGCCTCCTACTCTAATCTGCGGGGCCGGCTGCAGAACCCCATGGGTCACGCAGCCGGCCGATGGTCCGCAGAGTATCCGATGCTGCATTGGACAATGCAGCTCGGATAAGTGATGCAAAGGAAGCGTGATGCCTCCTGCTGCCTTACCATAATTGCAGGTTCTCAATAGTAAAGCTGCCTGCATGCATACATCACATATCTCTAGCCTGCGTGCATACATCACATATCTATAGTCTGCGTGCAGCTTTGCAATTGCGGCCCTTGCAGAATCAGGCCCCTGGTTTGGACTAGGAGATGTAGGATTATAAGTGTTAATACAAAATGCTAATGTTACAGAACACAATTCATATACAATATGGGATATTTAGAAGTATAATATACATAACAACACATCTTTCTGGGCAGTGTTATTAAATACTAAAGTTGCATTTGAAATAAACTTAAATACAGAAGCAAATACAAAATAGAAATACTAATGAAGTTTAATTATATATAAACATCCATTGTCTTCACCTTTTCAAATATCAAATACAACTACAGTAGCTGCTAGTGGGTCTGTTTCCTTATAAAAGAAAAAAAAGCACAACATTAATTTTCCAGATCTATTCTTTCTGGCAGCAGGTTTGTGTTCTGAGCACACAGTAATGCTACTGCTTCTGGCACATGTATTTCTTATAATATGTACTAGCTGTCTTTTATTTTCCTACATTATATTCTAGAATTTTTTATTTTTTTTTAAACTAAAGGTGGAATGCAATGTACTAAAGTAGGTTTAAAGGGGAAATCCAATTTAAGGCAACTTCCAGTATTGTATCTCCCTCACCCCTAAAATCTTGTAACTTGTGCGATGCTGTGATGCATAACAGTATACATTATATCAATATAACCTTCCTATTGAATATTAAGGAGAAGACATGAACAGACCCTCTCTTCTGGGTCCACAAGTCACGGTACCTTTTTAAAAAAACACTTTAAACATTTGAAGTCCTTAAATCACTAGTAAAACCACATCTCTAGTATGTGGTGTCATTTTGTTTCAGGGGCTTCAGCAGGGACAGATTAACACTGGGGCGAATGGAGTTGCAGCTCCAAGCCTCAACATAATAATAAACCCATCATCATGATAGTATCATGACTCGCCACTAGCTGGCCACAGGATCTGCCATAATTCATATGTACTGAAATAGTATTTCTATTTTCCTCACATGGGGAGATTTATCAATGCTTGGAGAGAGATAAAGTACCAACCAATCGGCTTCCAACTGTCATTTTACAGGCTGTGCTTGACAAATGATAGGAGCTTATTGGTTGGTACTTTATCTCTCTCCAAGCATTGATAAATTTCCCCCATTTATGCAAATTTTTATACATTTACATAGTTAGAGAGACATTGGGGCAGATAGTGTAGGGGATGTATATGCCCACATGTATACTTACACAGGGACGCAACTAGGGGGGGGGGCTGGAGGTGCACGTGTACCGGGTGCACCGCTGAACCCGCCACCAGTGTCCTCCAGCCCGGCGCTGCAGGGGGGCTCCTAGCCGGGTGCACATTGAGATTTTATTGCCAGCAGACGCCCGACTCCTTCCCTGCAGCGCTGCGGTAGCCGGTGGCTGGAGTTCTCTCCTGAACTCCAGCTTCTGGCTCTCCCCACGGGCACTATGAGAGAGACGTCATGACATCTCTCCCATAGTTCCGAGGAGCAGCCAGGCGGACCAGATGGCGGCGGATGTAGGAGCGGGGTTTAAGGTAAGTATTGTTTTTTGGGGGCATTACCATATGGGCACTACTACAGGAGCATTACTATATGGTCACTACTACAGGGGCATTATAAAGGGGGCATTACTATATGGACACTACTACAGGGGCATTACCATATGGGCACTACAACAGGAGCATTACTATATGGGCACTACTACAGGGGCATTACTACAGGGGCATTACAATGGGGACATTACTATATGGGCACTACTACAGGGGCATTACTATGGGGGGATTACTATATGGGTATTACTACAGGGGTATTACCTCAGGGGGCATTACTATAGGTGCACTGCTGAAGGGGGCATTACTATAGGGGCACTGCTGAAGGGGGCATAACTATAGGGGCACTGCTGCAGAAGGCATTACTATGGGGGAATTACCAGGGGGGCGCCAAATTATTGTCTTGCCCCGGGTGACAAACATCCTAGTATTGGCCCTTACTTACCTACTCTCTTGTATGGTCCGGGAGACTCCTCATTTTTCAGATAGTCCCCGGATCCCTAGAAGAGTGGGTGGATCTTCGGCATCTCACCCACTTCCTAGTGAAGTGGGCAGGATGGGGAGATAATTCCATAAATTGCTGGTCCGTATGGAGAGGGCGGGACCAAAATAATACAAATCACAATTTTGTTGTGACAGGGGAGTGGTCATCTTCATTTACCCTCCAGGCTTGTCCTAGAGAGGAAAAATGAAAAGACAGTAAGTGTCGCCCACATGGCCCTAGTGACATCCACACAGCACTGGCCACACCCACACAGCACTGGCCACACCCACACAGCACTGGTCACTGCTCCTCAGGGTACTTGAAAAATGTTGTGTAATGGGGAGGAGGGGGCGGGATATCCAGGTAATAATTAAACAAGTAGGGAAAGCAGTGTGCTAGGGATTTCTAGCTCCCATTCATCACAGTACTATAATTTTATTGTCAATTTTAAAGTTTTCATAAATTGTAATGTGTGGGAAATATATATGTACAGACCCAGATGCCAGAGGAGGCATGGCCAGACACAGGGGTGTTGCTGCACCTACTCGTTGACTCAATATACTATGCTTTGTGATGGCGGAAGGTTGTCATTCCACCTCATCCATGATAATCCACCCAGATAGACAGCACTCTCCACCCCCCTCTCAGCACGTGTGTACAATATATTCTATTCTTGTGTCAATTTTTCAAACTCTTGTTTATAGAATATTAATTGTTTTTATATAGTGTGTATCTAGTACCTGAAAAGTGCCCTAATTAATAAATATATATATATATATATATATATATATATATACAGTCAGGTCCATAAATATTGGGACATTGACAGAATTTTCTTATTTTGGCCTCTATTCACCACCACAATGGCTTTGAAATGAAACAAACAAGATGTGCTTTAACTGCAGACTTTCAGATTTAATTTGAGGGTAATTACAACCAAATCGGGTGAACGGTATAGGAATTACAACGGTTTCTATATGTGCCTCACACTTTTTAAGGGGCCAAAAGTAATGGGACTATCAACTCAAAAGCTATTTCATGGACAGGTGTAGGCTATTCCCTCATTATTTCATTATCAATTAAGCAGGTAAAAGATCTGGAGTGGATTCTAGGTGTGACATTTGCATTTGGAATCCGTTGCTGTCGACTCTCAATATGAGAACCAAAGAGCTGTCACTATCAGTGAAGCAAGCCATCATTAGGCTGAAAAATCAAAACAAACCCATCATAGCGATAGCATAAACATTAGGTGTGGCCAAATCAACTGTTTGGAACATTCTTAAAAAGAAAGAACGCACCGGAGAGCTCAGCAATACCAATAGACCCGGAAGACCACGGAAAACAACTGTGGAGATGACAGTAGAATTATTTCCCTGGTGAAGAAAAACCCCTTCACAACAGTTGGCCAAATCAAGAACACTCTCCAGGAGGTAGGTGTATATGTGTCAAAGTCAACAATCAAGAGAAGACTTCACAAGAGTGAATATAGAGGGTTCACCACAAGATGTAAACCATTGGTGAGCCTCAAAAACAGGAAGACCAGATTACAGTTTGCCAAACAACATTTAAAAAAGCCATTACAGTTCTGGAACAACATCCTATGGACAGATGAGACAAAGATCAACTTGTACCAGAGTGATGGGAAGAGAAGAGTATGGAGAAGGAAAGGAATTGCTCATGATCCAAAACATACCACCTCATCAGTGAAGCATGGTGGTGGTAGTGTCATGGTGTGGGCATGTATGACTGCCAATGGAACTGGTTCCCTTGTATTGATGATGTGACTGCTGACAAAAGCAGCAGAATGAATTCTGAAGTGTTTTGGGCAATATTATATGCTCGTATTCAGTCAAATGCTTCAGAACTCATTGGACGGCGCTTCACAGTGCAGATGGACAATGACCCGAAGCATACTGCAAAAGCAACCAAAGAGTTTTTTAAGGCTAAAAAGTGGAATGTTATGCAATGGCCAAGTCAATCCCCTGACCTGAATCCAATTGAGCATGCATTTCACTTGATGAAGACAAAACTGAAGGGAAAATGCCCCAAGAACAAGCAGGAACTGATGACATTTGCAGTAGAGGCCTGGCAGAGCATCACCAGGAATGAAACCCAGCGTCTGGTGATATCTATGTGTTCCAGACTTCAGGCTGTAATTGCCTGCAAAGGATTTGCAACAAAGTATTAAAAAGTGAAAGTTAGATTTAGGATTGTTTAGTTTGTCCCATTACTTTTGGCCCTTAAAAAGTGGGAGGCACATATAGAAACCGTTGTAATTCCTACACCGTTCACCTGATTTGGATGTAATTACCCTCAAATTAAATCTGAAAGTCTGCAGTTAAAGCACATCTTGTTTGTTTCATTTCAAAGCCATTGTGGTGGTGAATAGAGGCCAAAATATGAAAATTCTGTCAATGTCCCAATATTTATGGACCTGACTGTATATATATATATATATACACACATATACACACACACACACCCATGGCCAATATAAAGATTAATCTTATGAGCTTTTTATACCCAGTGGCAATATACACTCGCTGCATAGATATATACAGGGGATGGATGGGAGGAGGGGTGCTTCAGTTGCCAGGAAACCTTTCCATACCTGCCCAGTCAGTGGCAAATCTAGTGTATATGGAAACCACTGTACAGTATGTCAAGGACCATACTAGAGTCTTCTGCCAGACCCCCAGACTCCAATGCTCTGCAGAACAGGGGACGTGGATTGTGGGATGGTGCCCTCATCCAGAAAAACCTCAAAACATTCAGGCCCTGATTCAGAGCCGGATGCTCTGACAGAGCGCTCGCTCTGAATCAGGGCCATCCTTTCTGATTTTAGAGTGGCCTCCTGGCCGCTCGCATAGCTGTGGGTGACCAAAAAGATAGTCGCGATGGTCAAGACCATCGCGACCATCGGGCTTGCGACGAGACCCTTGTGGTAGTGTCTCGACTGCCGCAAGCCCTGGAGTGCTTTTTGCTCTATCAGAGCCAAAAGCACTCCCACTGACATCACTTGTGATGTCAGTGGGGCCAGCCCCAGACGGTAGGCGTTCCCATGGGAACGCCTCCGTCTGGCCAGCCACGCCCCCGGCACGCCCACCAGAGGGGGCGTGCTGTCACTCACTATCGACAACACGCCCCCTTTGTAGCGAGACCCATAGCAACGGCTTGCCCATCGCTATCCGGGTCTCGCGCATGCGCACAACGGAGCCGGGTCCGTCGTGTGCATGCACACTGGCCCAACATCGACCCGCTTGCGAGCGCTCAGCGCTCGCGAGCAGGTCTGAATCATGCCCTCAGTTCAAATGGACTGACCATGCTACCACTGCTAACGGCTTACTGTGATTAATGGCCCTGTGTATGTCTGACGCATTACAGACACTGCACTTTGTATGAAATAGACTATACTAATTATGCCCTCTTCATGGGCTGGTTACACTCGCTGTTAAGGGGCCTGTCCATTAGCAGATAAAATTAACAATTGAACGATATATATCGTTCAATCGTTCATTATATCTGCTAATGGATAGGCCCTGAATGATGACAGATGCGCACTCCCGCAGCCGATAAATCGCATCTATCATCTCTCCAACATGTTGGTCAATTATCGCATATAGCTGTACGATATTAGCAATATTGTGCAGTTTATATGCGGTAAACGACGAATGACGAAAGATATTAGCAGCAGCTACAGAGCGCTGCAGAGAAAAAAATTCACTCCCTGAATGATGTCATGCGATATCGTTTATCGTTTGCCAAAATATTGTTCAGCACAGCCACCGGAATTTTCAAGGGATATCTTTTGCCTTTCATCGCTCAGAAATACATCTGCTAATGGATAGGTCCCTTAACTCTAAAATCATACATTTGTAAACCCCCCTTCTAGAAACCCTTCATTTGACCCTGCACTGTGACCCGAAGACATTTCACTGTCAGGGTAGCAAGGGATCTTTTTAATTCAGTATTGATACTGTACCTAGCTTTCCATTTAAGTTTTGGAACAGCATGCATGGTTTCTAAGTAAGAAATGTATTATTTCAATCTCTATACTTGATATAGTTTTGTTTCTTTCTTTTAATTGATATTTATATCCTACTTGCCGACCTTTGGGCTGCCGGGATGGGACAGCCAGGTCAGAACTACAAGGGAAGGGCGGGGCAAAGGTGGGTGGGCCAGGGCATGATCACGCCATTGTAGCTCCACCCACTGCTATACATCATGGCATAGTGAAGTCGGGGTAGAGCCTAGATGATGCGATTAAATGCGAGTTGGGTTATCGACTGCCTGTGCTGCCCATTTTACTCTCGCCTGCGGGCGGCCGGGAGCATAACCCGATTTTTGGGAGCCTCCCGGCCGTTCCGGTAGGCTAGGCAAGCATAATTTATAAATATTTGTGATTTAATACACTTGACTACGTATTAGAATTACTGTAAGAGTGCTGCTCCTATTGCTTTATTCTATTTTAGAACTTATAATAGGTTGAATTTGACATGCCATTTTAAACATTGTGTACTGATAGAATATTTTATTTGAAATTAATTACAGTTGTTTTCCATGTAATCCACATAGGATCCTGCACTACATCACTACTATTAATACAGTTTATTACATTTAAACATGCATTTACAATCTTTTCATTGTATATGAAAACATTTCAACTGATCCACCTACACAAGAGCTTGGTGGAGGCTGCCAGTACTGCCTTAGACATCTGTTATAACCTGCCGCATCATGCCATCTCTTTAATGATTACATAATAGAAAACACAAGTCCTTTATGTAGTATTGCACCACACTAAGGCACAGCTCAGGTTTGCACGCAGAATAACTTTGGTTCGCACACTCTGTGCAAAAGAAATTAGATGTCATAATTAAGATTTCTAACCGGCAGGATAACAAGTTCCCATGATTGTTTTTATTCTTCATACAGTATGTTATTGTTTTTATTTGTTTTATGCAACCACCTCCACCTAGAAAAGATTAAATAACCCTTATGACAATATATGTACCTACAAGCCATGACTAGTGTTTATATATGTTGTGGTTGCCTTTCTTCCCAGTCTACAGGTATTGTATGGCAGATGTGTGTAGTTATAATGAAGCTGATTATTGTAAAAATACAATGCACACTGGTTTTTCTATAAATGCATTGAAGACTATAATGGTCAACATGGTAAAATGACCTGTGCAACAATAGTGAACATAATAGGCCTGTAGTACCACACAGGGCCGTAACTAGGGTGGTGTGACCTGTGCCATGGCACAGGGCACCGCAGGACAGGGGGCACTGTTTGGTCCTGTCATTTTTATATTTATTATCATTCTCACTTGTAGCGGAATCGGTATGAATCACCACCTGACCTAAGTAGCTGAAGATACCGACTAAGGTAAATAAAACCACCAACCCTCCCTTACGGGTGCCTAACCCTAACCTCCCCCCCAGGGGTACCTAAACCTAACCCACCCCGGGGGGTGCCTAAACCTAACCTCCCCCCAGTGGTGCCTGACCCTAACACCCCCTTCCCTTAGCCTAAACCTAATCCTCCCGAGGGGGTGCCTAACCCTAAGTCCCCACGGGAGTCCCTAATCCTAACACCTGCGCTTCCGAAGCCTGGGCTTACCAACGATCTGTATGCCGGGTATCGGGATTTCGGCGTGGGGCTGATGATAGGCGTCGGTATTTAGACGCATATCATTAGTCCCATGCTGGGATTTCACAGTCGGGAACTGACTACATCCCCTCGTAGCTTCCTCTTATTTAATCCCCAGCATCTTCTGGCCTCTCCTATCTCTTCCCTGGCCCTTCCCCATGAGGCCATGCCTCTTTCTGGCACAGGGCACCAAAAAGTCTAGTTACGGCTCTGGTACCACACTATGGGGCAAATTCTAGGTTGGGAGCAAGTAGTTTGTATCTTGGTAACAGCATGTTGCAGTGTAGGTGGCACAGATGTAACATGTGCAGAGAGATTTAGATGTGAGAGGTGTGTGTCCTAGCTCAAATCTACATTGCAGTGTAAAAATAAAGCTGTCCAGCATTAGTGGGCTACATGCAAAAGCTGGCAGTATTTATTTACCCTGCAAGCTGTTTTCCGTTGTTTCCATATACCCATTAGAGGGAAAGGAATAACTTCAGACGGGATAAAGATACCTTTATGGGCTATCAAAACACCTTATTTATGTAAGCTAATGAGTAAGCAGATTTGTTTTATTGCCTGATTGAGTTCGGTGATTCCTTGAAAGACATCAGAAACTGTATAAATCTTCTAAATACAGAAAACTGCATCTGAGAACCTCCCTCTACTTTTCTAAATTGCTAATTATATTTGCCATTGATTAATTGAATTCTATTGTTTATTTCATTATATGAATATTTTGGATACACTTCCTGGGGCATAACGAATTTCCATTGAAAGGGAGGAGAAAAAAAAGAACAAACATCGGCCGGTATTTCTTTTTGGAACTATCCCTAGCGCAATTGTGGCTACATCTAGTTGCATTGTGTATTAACTTAGTGAACCTAGGAGCTCATTCAGACCTGCTCGCAAGATGCGATCTCTCGCTGGCAAAAAGGGTCCGGATATTTAAATTAAGCGCTTGCACTGCGTAACGTATGGGCGCCCACTATGTTTTAGTGAGCTACGGCAAAGTGCGCTCGCAAGTGTCTAAAGATGCCCCCTTGCCACTCGCAACACGTCATCTCCAGGAAATGAAGGATTAATCGGGACCATCGTGAGCCATCGGAGCTGCTTGCAGCCCTTGGGGTTGCCTTAACCTGCCACAAGCACAGCGATCAGTGCTGCCTGAAATACATGTAGGTGACGTGTACTATGACGCTACTTTGCTAATTATGCACGACCTTTAAACTGCATTTTTGGAGGCCTGACATGTCTGCGCTCACACATCCACTTCCCCGTACACAAGCACCTTCCCCTGTCACCTCCCACAAACGCCAATATCTGTCACTCAAAGCAGCAACCTGATAGTGCCTTACGTGCAACCAAAATCAGATCGCAGCGAATGGTTTGCATACACACACTGCGAATTATGCTCAGAGCTAGCGATCGCGCCTTGGCGAGCGGGTCTGAATCAGGTCCCTGGTGTTTCATTTTTTTTAGGGCCAAGTGCTGCTTTGGTTTGTTACGCCGTACCATTTGTATATTTTACCTAAAATCAGGTGATGCGGCTGACGATCCCATACAGCACTATGCAGCGGGGACAGGCATATTGGGCGGTCTGGCACCAGATCGCCCAGTGTGTACGGACCACCCGATATGTCAGCCTGTCGGCAGGGGGGTTGTGGGTTGCATCGCTGGGTACACATGTCATTTAGTGTGTACTCGGTTAAGGCTTTTAAGAAAAGGTGTATGCCACATGCATATGTAATACGCACAATATGGTGGATGCAGATACATAGGTAGTACACACAATATGGTGGATGTACATACATATATACAGTAGTACACACAATATGGTGTGAGGTACATATGTAGTACATACAATATGGTGTGGGGTAGCACATACATATATAGTATGCACTGTATGGTGGATGCACATATATATGTAATATGCACCATATGGTGTGGGGTAGCACATACATATATACAGTAGTATGCACTATATGGTGGATGCACATACATATGTAGTACACATAGTAGGGTGGATGCACATATGTAGTACACACAGGGGTCTATTCAGACCCGGACGATAAGCTGCGCTTTCTCGCTGTCAAAAGGGGCCAGGTATGCAAATTCCACGATCGCACTGTCTGGTGAAAGGACGTCCTCTATGTCTTAGAGAGCGACGGCAGAGTGATCGCATGCCGGTGTAATGATGCCCACTTTACATTCTTAACACACATCATTTCCAGTAAGTGTATGATTAATAAGAACCATCGAGAGCCATCGGAGATGTACGCAGCGCTTGAGATAGACCCTACCCCGCCGCAAGCACTGCGATCACTGCAGGCTGAAATACAACCAAGTGACGTGTACAATGACACTTCCATGCTAATTATGCACACCCATAAAACTCCTGTTTGACGCCCAGACACGAATGCATTTGCAGCACCACTCCTCCGTTCACAAGCACCTTCTCCTGTTACCACCCACAAACGGCATTATCTGTCACTCAAAGTAGCACTCAGTCTTTGTGTTAAGAGCGCACAAATCCTGATCGCAATGACTGGTGCGCGCACGCACACTGCGATGCATGCGCAGACGGACGGCAATCGCCCATAGCTTGCCTCCGCGGCTTAGCGTCCGGGGTTGAATCGGACCCACAATGTGGGAGTTATGTAATGAGACAACATTTTATACAGATTAGCGAATGTTATAGATATCAACTTTGCACTGAGTATGGCATATAGTATTCACTTTGAACGTCTCTATTATAGTAACTGTCCCTCTTCATCCCTTAGGAATCTAAGGTCTTCTGAGCAGGGAATAAAACTTTTTTTAAAAACTACCAAATTATGCTGAATTGGATAAAAATACTCAGGTCCCAGCAGCTGTTTAGGATAAACCTTTGTGTGGTTTACAAAGAAGGAGCCTAAACAATAAATATTAAACAGTGCTTCAAGATCTAAATTATATAGTCAGAAAGTCCCGAATGTAGCAATATAAATATTTAATAGCACATAAAAATCATTACAAATCTACCCTGTTAAAATGTACATAACAACAAACAAGGAATAGTTGCAATATAACAAGCAGCAATGTAAATTCATTCTGACACTTTTAACCTCATGTGAACTGGTTAGAATTCAGACTTGAATATGAAGGTGTAATAAAGTCCAGGTTTTTGTGTCAGAAAAATAACAAGTAAATGTTTGGCTTGCTGTGAGAGAATATATGGTCTATTTGCCATATATATATATATATATATATATATATATATATATATATATATGCAATCCAACTATGATAAATAAATATGTGAAGTCTCATAATCCATGAATAAATGAAAAAGTGACTGGGAACTTTAGTAGGCTAGAGAAGAAAGTTGACCCGTCACGAGAGCATAATGAAATGCGTTAGAACTTATCCTGTGAGAACTTTCCACGAAGGACATCTAGCATTATCCTACTATTCGGGTTACTGCTAATTATTCAGCCTATATACACAGTAAAGGACTCACAACCTCCATCCATTGCCAACATTTATCATCCACTTGGGCGGCTTGCTGGATCACGGATGAGCCTGAGAACTTGGGTAACGGACTACAAGTCTCAGACTTTTGCTATATTGAATATATTTTGGCCAGTCTGAGAACTTAGGTAACGGACTACAAGTCTCAGACTTTTGCTATATTGAATATATATTGGCCAGCCTGAGAACTCAGGTAATGGACTACAAGTCTCAGACTTTTGTTGATAAGCAATATTATTTAGCATATCATTGCATAGTATAATAGTTTGATTTTTTTTTGTTTTTGTTTCTTTGTTAGCTCATTGAGCCGGATATTAGCCTAGTGGTATGTGCTGTTTGTTTGTTTTACTCAATTTATTGCTAGCCATATTAGTGGGAGGGTGCTGGGCTTATTAGCAATCAGTAACTTCACATGGCAGGTCTCCTATGTATGGGTCATTAGTAGGCTGGAATAGCCTGGCTGGAAGTGCCCTGTATCAGAAGTGCACAAATCAAAAGTGCATTTTAAGATTAATACTGGCGTTAGACCGGCGTTAAACGGAAGGGAAACAACCTATCTACACTTCTAAAAACCTCATCTAGATTTGAAGAAAATAACATCAACAAAGGTGAATCCACATTAACACTGCTACATGAGACTGCTGACTGCATAGCCTGGACTGTCATCATTGGACTCCGTATGGTTGCTACATAAACTTTGTGCATCACTCTCTACTATTTGTGCTGCCTCTGTGCTTAACAGATAATCTTAATGAACACTGTTAATGTCAGCTTACCTCTCTAATAATGTATTTTTACCTTGGCTCTTTTGCCTAGTCTTACATCATCTAGCTACTACAACTGTCTACTCTAATATTCAATTTCTGCTCCCATCAAATCTCCACTTTTTCTAAACTCTATAATATATTTTTGTTGTGCTGACACTGTACCTCATCCTTAACATGACCATGTTATCTTCAACTCCTCCCTTCACTCAGTTTCTAACTAATATTTTGTTCTACCCTCTGACTCCACCTCTATACTTTTGCCCTGGTCTCCTCCACCTCCTCCTATCTCCCCTTCTCTCTCTGCCTTCCTCCCCCCTCTTCCTCCATTACTCCATTTTCTTTATCTTATACCCCCAAGGACCTAACTACCCCACTGCTAATCTCTCCTCCCTCACTTCTCTCCCTGTCACTTTACCCCACCTCCATCCACGTCTTCTTAATTTCCATCCCTACCCACCTCCTACAGGTTCCCCCCCTAGCACAGGAGCCCGAATGATCCCTACACTCTATTCACCTTGGTCTCCCAAAGTAATCTCCTCTCCACGCTATAGCAACCCTGACAATCTCCTTCACATTTCTCCTATCAACTCTGTCAATCTATCCTGTGCCCTCTGGAATGCCAGATCAGTCTGTAACAAACTGGCCCCCACCCATGACCTTTTCATCTCCAACTCCCTGAATCTCCTTGCCATTACTGAAACCTGTATTTTACCCTCTGACACCACTTCTCCTGCAGCTCTCTCCTATGGGGGCCTCACCTTCTCCCACACCCCCCAGGCCTGGGTGTCGCCATGGGGGTGGTGTTGGGGTCCTTCTATCCCCTGGTTACTCATACCAACTTATACCCTCAGAACAATCCCTTACATTCTCCATATTTGAAGTTCATGCAATACGCCTCTTCCAACCAGTACACCTGTCATCTACTATCCCCCCGGCCCCCCCTCCAAGTTCCTTGACAACTTTGCTCCCTTGCTGACTCACTTTCTCTCCTCAGACCTTCCCTCTAATATCCTAGGTGACTTCAATATTCTATTAATATCCCCACAGAATCCGCTGCCTCCACACTTCTCACCTTCACTTCCTCATTTGGCCTCTCCCAATAGACCTCCTCACCCTCCCATGCAGGTGGGCATTTGCTTGATCTGGTATTCACTCACTGTTGGGATATTTCTGCCTTCTCCAATTCCCCATTCCCCCTCTCTGACCATCACCTCCTCTCTTTTAACCTATCCCTCTCTCCTTCCCCTCCTCTACCTCCGAGAGCCACCATCACTAAGCGGAAAATTAAAGCTATCGACACTGCTTTCTTTTCTTCCCTACTTGACTCACTTCTCTCCCCTATCCTCTCTTTCTCCTGTGCTGAACAAGCTGCTTCCCTATACAATGCCTCCCTTACTTCTGCTCTTGACTCTGTTGCTCCGGGGATCACTACTCACCCTCGCAAATCCACACCTCAACCCTGGCATTCCAAATGCACCAGATACCTGCAAAAATGTTCACGAACCACCGAGCGACAGTAGAGAAGATCACGCTCTCAGGCAGATTTTCTCCATTTCAAATTCATGCTGCCATCCTACAGTGCTGCCCTTTCCTCTCTAAACAGTCATATTTCAAGAATCTCATCTCCTCCCAGTCCTCAAATACCCAGCATCTCTTTTCCACCTTCAACTCTCTCCTCTGCCCACCCACTCCGCGTCTCCCCTCCTTGCTCTCTGCCATTGACTTTGCTACCTATTTTACATCTAAAATTGATTCCATATGTCAGGACATCATATCCAACCAGTCCCCCAGCTCTCCACCTCCTCCTTTCCTGGATCTGCCCTCCCCATCCATTTTACTGACTCTGACATCCTTCTCCCCTGTGACTTGAGAGGAAGTTAAGGCCCTTATCCAGTCCTCCCCCCTCTTCCACCTCACCTCTTCACCCTATCCCCTCTCACCTCCTCCGCTTCCTCTCTTCTTCTACCTGCTCCCATCTTGCCCACCTCCTTAATCTCTCCCTCTCTTCTGGCACTGTTCCTTCTGCATTCAAGCATGCCCTTGTCTCCCTCATTCTTAAAAACCTAACCTTGATCCTAACATTCTCTCTAACTACCGACCTATCTCTCTCCTCCTTTTTTTGCCTCCAAACTCCTTGAACATATTGTTTACAACCGCCTCACCACATTTCTTTCCTCCCACTCCCTTCTTGACCCTTTTCAGTCTGGCTTCCGTTCTCTCCACTCCACTGAAACTGCCCTCACAAAAGTCAGCAATGACCTCCTTGCTGCCAAATCCAAGGGCCACTACTCCCTGCTCATTCTCCTTGACCTCTCTGCTGCTTTTGACACTGTGGACCACCCTCTACTGCTGCATATCCTTCACTCCCTTAGTCTACATGACACTGCTCTCTCCTGGCTGTCCTCTTACCTCTCTGACAGCTCTTTCTCTGTTTCCTCTCATGACAACTCCTCCCCACCACAGCCTCTTACAGTAGATGTTACCCAAGGTTCTGTTCTTGGACCTCTCCTATACGTCCTCTCTAGGTAAACTCATCTGCTATTTTGACCTCCATTATCATCTCTATGCTGATGATACTCAGATCTACCTTTCCTCACCTGATCTTTCCCCCTCTCTACTGACTCGTATCTCTAACTGTCTCTCTGCTACCTCTTCCTGGATGTCCCAGCAATTTCTCAAACTTAATATGTCTAAGACTGAGATGATCGTCTTCCCATCCTCCCACATAACATCATGTCCCACTATTTCTTTATCAGTAGATGGCATAACTATCTCATCTAGTCCCAAAGTGCATTGTCTTGGAGTCATTCTGGACTCTTCCCTCTCCTTCAAACCACATATTCAGAACCTCTCGCAGTCCTGTCGTTTCCATCTCAAAAATATTTCCAAGATCAGACCCTTTCTCACGCAAGATGCCACCAAAACCCTAATACATTCACTGGTCATCTCCAGATTGGACTACTGTAACCTCCTCCTATATGGCCTCCCCAAATCCCATCTCTCTCCTCTCCAGTCTGTGCTCAATGCTGCCTCTTGGCTCATCTTCCTCTCCAAATGCTCTACAGCTGCCTCCCCTCTCTTACAAGCACTCCACTGGCTCCACTTCCCTTTCAGAACCCAATTCAAGGTTCTCACACTCACTTACAAAGCCCTCACCCATTCCTCTCCCATTTACATCTCTGATCTCCTCTCCCTTCACTCTTCTGTCCACCCTCTTCGTTCAATTAATACATGCCGCCTTTCATGCCAATTGATTACTTCCTCCAACTCTCGCCTCCAAGATTTTACCCGTGCTGCTCCCCATTTTTGGAACTCCCTCCCTCTCCCCATCAGACTCTGCACCTCTCTACAATCTTTGAAACGAGCTCTTAAAACCCAATACTTCATTAAAACCTTCCAGCTCTCATCCTAACTTGCTGCTACAGCTTCCTTCCTCCCCGCCTACCCCATCTGTGTCACTCCTGTTCGTCTGCCCCTCCTTTAAAGAATGTAAGCTCTTTCGAGCAGGGCCCTCAACCCTCTTGTGCTTCTCCCTACTGTAATTTAATTTATCTCTTACTCCCCACTAGGGCAAACCAACACTCGGCTGCTTATGTTGGCGTAAAGGTCGCTAATATAGCAATGTTTATTATACATGTCCATGTCTTGCTTTGCATTGTATTGTAAGTCACTGGTTACTTATTTGTTCATGTACTTTGTAAGGTGCTGCGGAACATTTGTGGTGCCATATAAATACATGATAATAATAATAATAATAATAATAATAATAATAATAATTAATGCTGCTGGCTCTATAGTAGATGACGAGCGACTCTGCCACTTCCAGTGACACTCACTCAGGAGATCATTTACTACATTTGCTTGTTATTTTTTTGACACAAAACCCCAGAATTTGATTACATCTTCATATTCAAGTCTGAATTCTAACTAGTTCATATGGGGTTAAATTGTCAGAATTACATTGCTGCTTGTTATATATAAAGTAAACTATTCCCAGTTTTAATCTTGTGAGCAGGGCCCTCTCTACCTATTTTCATCTCTATGTAATTATGCAGTTTGCAGGGTGTAATTATGTATATACAGTATGTTAATATGCAAAACTATGTAATCATCCAAATTGTTCATCTTGTACTTTGTAATCAATGGGGTTGATCCTATTAGGTGCGAATTGCGAGATGCGAGGTGCGAGTTGCGATTTTCACTTCGATTTAAAAAGCATAATTAATTTTACAATCCAATTAGCAAGTAACTCACACTGATCAGTCAGACTGAATTCACAACTTTCCACTCGCACTCCCTGAGGGTGGGAGATGGAAAGGAAAATCTTTATTTTAAGGTTAAAATGTGGGGACACTGTGCTGAACCCCTTGGACACCCCCCCTAATGACCAATTGGAAGTTTCCAATTAGCTTATTTAGTCCAATAATTACATGTCATTTTTGAGGTAAAAAATGTCATCAAATTCCCCCAAAATCAACTTTTTTGTTAGTTTAGGCACCCCAAATTTAATTACAATAATATTTTAGTTGAAAATTGTTTTTATAATTTTTTTCCATTTTGAAGGTGCCCTCAAAGTACCCCAAAATCACTCTTTTTCCTATTTTTTTTTTTTTGCATTTTGCATTTTTCGTTTAATTCCTTTGAGATTAAACAAAAAAAGTTTTTTATAATTTTCTTGCATAAAAAAAGCACAAATCAGCCGTTTGACACCATTTCAAAACCTACAGTAACTTCCTAATGTCCACAAACAGCCTTCTATACAATTCTGCTAACAAAATTATCCATTTTGGGGGGCCAGAATGGTCTCCCCACATTTTCATGCATTTCTTGAAAATCTCATTTGGCAGTCAATTCGCACCCCTCCGCTGCGAGTAGTGCAAATAGGCATTTTTAATTGGATCGGAGAATTGTCGGGAGTGCGCTTTGCGGTGAAGTGTGCGAGTTTAAAGAAACAAACTCGCTACTTGCAATTCGCACCTAATTGGATCGAGCCCTTAGTGTATGTGCTACTCATATGTACGTCTCTGAGGAAGCCTTACTGCACCATATAAGTAAACGATAATAAAATAAAGACAGTTGACATACAGAATCAATACAAATTATAGGAGGTAAAGGGGATGGCAAAAGCATTATAAGGAAAGGGTGCTGCACTTCACTAACATTAACTAAGGGGGTGAGCATATCTGCTGGATGGCCGTGGTGCTCACATCTGTACAATTCTTTCATCTATGACTATGGGGTCTATGCACTAAGCCTTGGAGAGAGATAAAGTGGATGGAGATAAAGGGCCTGATTCAGAGCCGGACGCTATTTGCGGACGGTCGTCCTGAAAAAGGGGCCGGATATTTAAATTAAGCGCTCGCTCTTTGCGGTCTGTTGACGCCTCTATGTCTGAACAAGCAAACGAAACATGCGCTCGCTATTTTATAAAGACGCCCCCTGGCCGCTCGCATCATACGTCATCTCCGCTATTTATTTGATTAATCGAGTACATCGAAAGGCGTATGAACTGCTCGCTATTCTTGTGGTAGCATTTTCCTACCGCAATCATGCGAGCAGTTCAGGCTAAAAGACAACCAAGTGACGTGGTCGATGACGCTGCTTTGTTAATTATGCACACCCATTAAACGCCCATTTTGACCGTTTGGCATGCCTGCGTTCGGATCTCCACTCCCTGTTTTCAAGCACCTTCCCCTGTTACCACCCACAAACACCTCATCCTGTCACTCAAATTAGCAGGCATTCGCTATTTTGCGAGCACACGATTTCCGACCTCACTGACTGGTTGGCGCATGCGCATTACAACCCATATGCATGCGCAGATGTGCGAACATCGCTCGGAGCGAACGAGCGGCCGCTTACGAGCGGCTCTGAATCAGGCCCAAAGTACCAACCAATTAGCTCCAAACTGTCACACTATCTACTATGTTTGAAATATGATAGTTAGGGGCTGCTTGGTTGGTACTTTATCTCCATAGTACATAGACCCCTATGTCTGTAATTGGCAGGAAGCTGGGATAGGGTAAGGTAAGTGATTACCAATTGCCATCTTGCAGGACATCATTTAGTTTTGGTCAAGGTTCAGAAGGGTAAATTAGAGGGAACTCTAAGACACGACACAATAAACAAGCCTCTGAGTTCTCCTAAGCACTCCTGAGGAAGTGGTGATATTTATAACTGAAATTGCTATTGAGTACACCTTTGCACTGTGCTTGGCATGTTAGATTCACATTGGACTTCTCTATTACAGTAACCAGTGATGGTTCTAGGGGTGGGTGTCACGACCCTGTCTGGTTTTTACCTGTTGCCTGTTGACTTTCCACTGCCAGCTGGCTCCATGGATCTGTGTGTGTGATTGCCTGGAGTATCTGCTCTGGTCATGCTGGCTGCTACACTTCTCTGTGTGCACTCCCTTCCACACTGATTGTCCACCTGAGCCTCCTCTGTCGGTGAGCATTGCTTGCCTTGATTGGAGTCACAGGTGTGGTTCTGATTCTCAGTGCTGCAGAGATGAATACTCCCTCTGCATGTTGTGCCTTCCACCACTCAGAATGCTACTGCCAGACCACCTGTCCATATCCACCAATTGCAGCCAGACCCAGGGTATATATATCCTCTCCTGCATTCTGGGCCTGAACATCTCGTCTTCCCGTGGTGTATGGGTCATGCTGTTTCTGTATACAAAGGTATCCCTGACTCCTGCTGACAGCAACCCCTGGCACATCCAGAAAACCTGTTACAGCTATACCTGGCAATCCAGTAAACCTGCTGGCAGCAACCCCCCCGTGCATCCAGAAAACCTGCTACAGCTATACCTGGCAATCCAGTAAACCTGCTGACAGCAACCCCTGGTGCATCCTGAAAACCTGCAACAGCAATACCTGGCATCCAGATGCCCTGTTACAGCAATACCTGGCCTGTGCTCTGCTGCTAGCTCTACTCATGGTTGGTCCCTGGCACTCTGTAAACCTGCATCATGTCGCCCTGCTTTGCTTCATGCTGTGGATCAACTCCTGCTCCTTTTACCTACCTATTCCTTCCCTGAACCTAAAATTCCCAGACCTACCCTTTCCTTCCTGTACCTGTATTTCCCTATTACTCATCCAGCCTGCACCTGTGTTCCAGCCTTTGTCACAGAAATATCAGATTACCCTGTTTAACCCTCGTCTCAGCATTACCTGACTTCCCTTCAGCCATTGTCACATTATTCCAGTCCAGAGTCAAGTTCCAAGCTCATCAGTTCAGTTCACGTTGTTCCAGTCCAGAGTCAAGTTCTTAGTTCATCAGTTCAATTCAACAAGTCTTCCTACCGGTCCCAGTCCGGTTCCTCCAGTTCCTGTCATTTATCATCAAAGGCAGTTTTCACTGCTACACATGTCTTGTAAATAGAGCTATCTACATCACCCATGGTTCCGGTCCAGCCGGCCTCCAGAGAATCCAGTTAATCACCTGATACAGGTAACTCACAAGCACCAATCATGACAGCGGGCAAGCAGGGCTATCGCCCGGGGTGCTGCGACCTGATGGCACAGCTGCAGTCACCCTGGCGGTGCCATTTAATCTGATGGTGCCCACCTGCTCTTACTCGCTGCCATATTTACAACCGCAGTGGCTTCGATGTCATTTGTTCCCTCCCATTGGGAGTCCCAGTCTCCCAGAATCCCAGGCGTGTCCACACCGTGTCTGACATTCTGGGAGCGGTAGCAGGAGAGAGAGGATGGAGAGGAGCAGCACCAAGGAGGATGGACCTACCTGCCTTCACAAGGTAAGAATTAGGCAAACAGGGCCCCTCCCCCCAGAGAATGTCCTCCCCCTTGCAAACTGCGTCCCCCCTTTTGTTTATGTCTTTTTTTGTGTCCATGGCCACACCCCCATCAGGCCACACCCCCTGAGCTCAGGGCACCAAAGGAAACTTTTGCCCTGAGCTCCACAAAGACTAGAACCGGCCCTGTTTATCTTTGATTATAGTATTGAAGCTTTATTAAAAAATGTATCACCAATTTATTAGTCCTCTTTTAAATTTAGCATACCTGGCGGGTAATTCTACTTCCAACAATTACCATTTTTAAATGCTATAGAACTAGGTGAAACTACTGCCTCATATGGGAATCGGTAAGACATACCGTTGGACATAAGCCCGGCGGATGTAATACCGACGCCGGAAGTCAGAAGACTGAAGATCCCAACAGGGTAAGTATTTTAACTATCCCTAACCCTCTCCCCCCCACTAACCCAAACCCTCCTTTAGGGGTGCCTAACCCTAACCCCCCCTAGTAAAAAAAACCCTAACCTCCCCCCTGGGGTGCCTAAACCTAACCCTCCCTCCCCGCTCCCTAAACCTAATCCTCCCGGGGGGGTTCTTAACCCTAACCTCGCCCTGGGGGTGCCTAACCCTAACCCACCCTTCCCCTAGCCTAACCCTAAGTCCTTCCGGTAGCCCCTAAACCCTCCTGTGCGCGGCTTTTCACTAGGGAGTGCATTCGGAAGTGTGGCAGTGAACGAAGCATCTAGTAGACGCTCCATGTAGCTGTATACATGGCAGGGTTCCCATCTGTAGTGTCTAAAGAAAGCTACAGGCAGCATACCCGCAGCATTACTAGATGCAGGGTGCCATTTCAGGCACACTGCTAGCCATAAGCAAAGGACATGGGGCAGCGACAGTGCCACCCACAAAATCCTGCGCTCTGTATCCAGCAGCACCGGTTACAAACATCGAATTACAGTTCTGGACTAAGTAAGCATCTATGCATGAATCTGTCTGTCTGCACTCCATACGCTTGGTTGAATATCCATCACCCATGGGTGGTTTAACAGAGGAGGGGGCCAATGTGTAGGGTTCGTGCATGTCCCCACTCTGGTCGGTGCATGTCCCATGTCTGGCACTGTGCTAGAGTCTAATGTGCACGTGACAATCTCTGGGTACATGGCATCTATGTACCTATTTATGCCATTTCAGTACTGTGCACGAACAGATTTTCTGGAAAATGGTGCTCGGACCATTTTTGCAGTGATATCTGCCATGTCGATGAAGAGGTAAGTATCGTGAATGGATGCAGTGAGTGCAGGGCTCTGGCGTGTCTACAGTGGGTGCAGGGTGTACAGAGCCGCTCTGCACACCCTGCACCCATTGTAGACACGCCCATGTCCTAACCATTATCACTCCAGATTGGTACACCCCTATATGTGTCTGAGAGCAGGCATACAGTGCATTCCCATACACACACCTCTGCATAGCCCACAATCCTGATGACGTGCCCTTCACACATCCCGGTAACACCCAGTATTTTTTAACCTTAACAATTATTTATTTGTTAAGGTGCTAAACAGTAATGCAAGTGTCATGTTATACAAAACATGCCTAGCTACAAAGAGTCTATCAGAGTTGGTAGTACTGTACTTCTGTCTCTTTTATTATTTTCACTATAAGGAGACTCCATTATAGCACATTTTCTGGATAAGAAGATGCTTCAATGCACCTGAACTCTCATGGTCCATAGACTGATGCAGCAGAAGCAGCCGGCAAGCTGGTCTGCTACTCGCCCAGTAAGGGTGAGAAGAAACCATCTAACATAGAGAATAAATGAGAGAGATGGGAAACGAGAGTGAGAAATTGATAGACAGAAAGAGAGACAAAGAGAGGGGGGGATGAAAGAGAGAATGTTGACACAAAAATGTTGACATGGTCTGAATGTCAACATGGACGTTATGTCACCATGGTCATAATGTCAACATTGTGCATGTCATTAGTCAGCATGTCGACATAACAATTTCCTACTGTTAGAGCCCTAACCCTACCCTAAACCCAACCACAGCCTAACCCTAAATCTGTAATGTTTACATTTTGACAGTGTCCCCTGACACATACAGTATGGCCCTGGGACTCCCTTCTCTGGGATTCTCTCCCCTGGGATCATCCCCCTTGCACTGTTTCCACTTTTCATTGTATAAAATAATACTTAAAAGATAAACACCAAATTATTGTTATTATTATTATTACCTATTCCCAGACCATCTTAATGTATAGACACACTGGGCAGTTGCTCAGGGCCCCACGATTCTAGGGGCCTTTGAGTAGGGCCGGCTCGGTAGAAGGACATCTACATGGAGTGTGCAGCCACTTGCACCGCGCATAGGGCAGCCGGTTGAGAGTCAGGCAGAGAAAGGTGATCCTGACTGCTCTGATTGAGAATTACACACAATCAGAGAGGCCAGGCAGCATTCTCTACTTACATTCCAGCCGGCAGCCACAGAGCTAGATTAAAGAGGACACAGGCAAGTTCCCCTGGGCCACTCAGAAGTCCAGGAACTGCACTGCGAGCTGGAGAAGAGAGAGGTGGAGTCCATAATCCTCACTTTACATCATGTTTTTATGTTTAAAGATTGATTTTGTTGAAAGTACCAATAAATCTACAGGTTTAATTTTCATTGACCATTTACATTTTTAGACTGCAAATGGGTGGGTAGGGGGCCCCAGTGCATTGCTTTGCCCAGGGCCTATAATGCTGTTAAGACGGCTCTGTCTGTTCCTATATTTATTTGATTAGCACTTAAAGACAGTTTTTTGTATATTAAAAAAACTACAAACAGGAGTAATAATAAACACTGAGTTTCCTAAAAATAAACAATAAAAACTTAAAGCTCTACATATACTGTAAGTGCCATTATTATACCTAGTAAGCACAGACGCCCACTTGTTATGCTTTCTTTCCCTATGACATCAGACGCTGCTATTTTTAATCTGAGAGTGACATGAATTGCATGTTTTCCAAGATGCCCAGTATTGTTCTTTCAGCGAGAAACTTAATGATTTCAGAAAAAAACACTGCAGAGTAAATGTTGAACATAAGCAAATACAGCTATGAAACTTTTTTTTTTGGATGTCGCTGATTTAAATAAACAAAACATCAGTTTGCCTTTAAATATTGCCACCTGAACACTGGCCCACCTGGTCTAATATCATTGTATCTTATGTGGTTCCAAATGATCTTATAATAATCCAAAAGCAGTGAGATCATTATCAGACATATTGTTAAGTAGAGTGGGATGTCTTACGGTAATCACACTACATGCAACAGAGACAGCAGAAGAGGTTTGACTGCTCAAACCAAGTGCTCTAATCCTGTCGCTCTGTGCTTCAATCGTGCACGGCCAGCATACAGTAAGTGGAAAAATAGTAAAAAACCTAAATTTTACCTTACTCAATTGTTTTCCCACTTTGGAGAGAGATAAAATTGAGAGAGATAAAGTACTAACCAAACAGCTTCTAACTTACATTTTACAGGCTGTGTTTGAAAAATGACATTTAGGAGCTGATTGATAGGTACTTTGTCTCTCACATTTTTTTCTCTCTAATGGTGGGTACACACCTGACAGAAATATCTGCAGATCGAGTGATCTGCAGATATATCTGCAGATGATGGCCGTTCATACACACTGAACGGCCATCATCTGCTTGTGCCCCCAGGTACCGGCGGCCGGGGGGTGGAACATGGCGGCCGGTGAGCGGGTCAGGGGCGTGTCCTGCCCTCCTCCCCATGGTTGCCGCTGTGTGTGTACGGGCAGTCTGCAGACCACCCATACACACTTGCCGATGGACAGATACTGTGCAGCACAGCCAATGTGATATGTATGTGTACAACGCAGTTCACAGACGGGATGTAGTCAGGAAGCCAACGGTCTAAATGCCGACCGCTGGCTACCCGACTGTCTAATCCCGACAAGGTACTAATGACAGGCGTGGAAATCCCGAAGCCTGTCATTAGACCTACCTACGCCGGGAACCCGACGGCTGGTATACCGAACGAACGTAAGCCGGGCGCGGACAGCTGCGGGGGGGTGGGTTAGGTTTTAGGGCTCCCGGGGGGACTTAAGGTTAGGCACCCCCCGCGAGGGTTAGGTTTAGGCTAGGAGAAGGGGCGGTTAGGGTTAGGCACCCCCGGGGGGAGGTTAGGGTTAGGCACTCCCCCGAGAGACTTAGGTTTAGGCTGCGGGGAAGGGGGGGGTTAGGTTTAGGCACTTAGAGGGAGGTTAGGGTTAGGTTCCCCTAAGGGAGGGTTAGGGTAGGGAATTAGGTTAGTGGTACTTACCTTAATTAGCGACTGGGATCTTCACCTCTGGCAGACCTCCGCTGACGGGATTTGAACCGCGGCCGGCGGTAGTACCTACTACACCCTTCACAGACATATAGTGTGTACACACTGGCCGATGGGCAGCAGATATATTGGCCGATCAATTGATCGGCCAATATATCTGTCAGTGTGTACAGACCATAAGTTTTGATAAACATCTACTAAACTACTGATGGTTGCTAGAAATCCAAGTTTACAGTATAACACTAGATTCTTGTGTTGTGTGAATAATCTAGTGGTAACTACAATAATGTTATAAATGTTTAAAAAACAAACAGGCAATGTCTCGTGTTCACATTATGACAGAACAAGCTCAGACCATCTCCCACTCACAATCAGATAACGGCATGAAGCAACACACCCTATCTCATTTCCTTCCAATAACATCTCATATTTCAAACATTGCCCAAGTTATCTCATTCTCACAGCGTTTAATGTCCCCCTTTCCCTTTCACTACCCCCTGTGGCTCCTTTGTCGCATTTAAAAATATTTGTTAAATTAAAAACGCTGCAGTTTGTGTTGGTGATACAGAAATGGCTTCTTGTGATCACAGAACACTTCAGACAGATAAAAAAAAGAAATCTTAGAAAATAAGTAAACTATTTTAACAAGTGCTTTTTGTTCTATTAAAAAAAGGTATCAGTAGTACTCAGATAATAAGTGGCAATATTGATTTAAGATCTATCTGAGTTTTCAAACTATGGATGAGACTTTAAATGTTTTTTTTTTAACTAATTTCCTTAACTTTTTCTTGTTTATAGAACTAGTTAGAAGCATAAATAAATTATACCAAATAATTTAAAAAAAAATAATTCCGGTAATGCGTATTGGTGAGTACCATCACAAGAAATTAATTACTAGTAACGGTATAGTAGCTAACCAACTGATATCCATATTCCTAATCACAGGAAGCTGTAGAGCGGTTCAGTTTTCTGAACACACAAATTTTCGGGTTCCGAGTCTAATCGAGTCCCGGCTCAGATCACTTTTGGGATTCCGAGTATAAACTGCCGTTTTAAAGCAGCCAGGCGAAACGCGCGCTGGCGTTTCAATTTGTAATACCGCTGGTGTCATTTGATCATTATAAGGATGGCTTAATCAATGTTACAACATATATCCTAGACTGCAGCACTGAGAGGGATAACTGGCAGTAAGGACAGTGGTTATACTGATGAGAATAACTCTTTCACGACTGTATATATATATACTGTATATATATAGTAGACTGTATATATACGACTGTATATATATAGTAGAAATTATACAGAGCTATTCAGCTCATAATGAGAGCTCCATTGAACTACTATGAAGCAGGGGAAAGTGACTTGTAACTAGTGTAATCACTCTCAGACTGTTATTTGTAATCGGATACATTATAATTTATCTGTCATATAAGTTGTTTCAGTGGCTGCAGAGAGACACCTTACCACAAAAAATATTTTTCATATTGGGTAATAAACACAGATTGATAGCCTATATGTAATAAATAAGTGATAGTGTGAGGATATTGGGAACTACAATATATTTTAAGCCAATCCAAAGGAGGAATATATATACTTAACCAGCGATATTCAATATGTTTTAAATACATTATTTATTTTTCTATGCACATACTTTCTATATATATTTAACTCTTAACTGGATTTTAAATATTTTTTGCCTGATTGGCAATACCATATGATATGATTTTAATGATAAACTAATAAAGGTTAATACATTTTAACTGTATAATATAGTGTTCAGTGTGGGCTGAATTTAGTGCACCATAGCAAAGACTACTTTTTCTTTCTGTTAAAATGAGATTCCGAGTAGAACAGAGTCCCAGCTCGAGTCTGCTGTAAGTTTGGAACTCAGATTTAAAAAATGAATCTCGGGTTTTGTATCACATGTAAACAGGTTAAAATTACATGATTTTAACTGTTTTCATCAATTTTAAAGAAATATAAAAATAAAACCGAATCCGAACCAAAACACTTGAGGGTGGTTTTGCCAAAATCAAAACACAGGGATTCGCACACATTTCTAGTAAAAACTAACAGTTGTAACTATGGTAACCATTTCAGATTTAAACATGAACAAATGAGTTTCTCACATGTATTAAAAAGGTACAGTAATTACTAGAGTGAGTACTTTAGGCTTTGTTCCATAGCAAGGTTATCTTCTGGTTACCTGCAGGACTCTAAAGAAATAAGATAGGTTTCTAATTGCTTTCTGCATCAATACAAATGAAGGGTCATTGAGATACTTATTTAACACAAATGAGTAAATTCAAATTATAATTCCCGAGCTGAAAGAATTTTAAGGTAAATTAAAGGTTATTTGTAAAAATGATTAGAGATTAAATGATTTTATTTTACACACAACATCTAAAAATTGCTTTTTTTGTTGCTTCTCGATTAAAAGTCCTCCATACTAGCTAAAGTTCTTTAAGTACCAAAAGCCTCAATTGCTCTTCGTTGAAATTGTTCAATACATTTAGTCCAAATGGGAAGTATACTTCTTTACAGGATGATAAAAGTTAATCAAAGCATAATTTTAGCTAATGTGTAAAAAATGGGACAGACCATTTGCAAATCAAGGTTATAGATTTTGTTCCTGTTATTGTATAAATGTCAAACAATCAAATACATTAGTCATGGTTTTATACATAATCACAATGCAGAAATTTGAATTAAAGAATTGTTAATTTCTTTAGCTTTGGAAGATTATCCGGTGTCTCTCTCTGAATGCATTGCCTCTACTATTTCATTTATGTATTTTAAGAAATTCATGAGAACCTATCACAATAAGGAAATATAAAGCTAAACTGCTTCTCCTACCTGCAAATAACTTTTCAATATTTGCAAATGTTTCTGCACCTGCATGTATAACTAGAATTGTGATAGTGTGTCAGTATGCGGCCATATCATGATATGCTTAAAACATTGTAGATACTACATCAACTTGAAAATGATGATTTTAGAAATCAGGAAAAAAATAAAATAAATTAGTTAATTAAAAAGCCCCGAAACCGCACACACATCCAAAGTGAAACAACCATTACTCACAGTCATAGCAAGGGGAACCCCAGCATAAAAGCGCCATAAAAGCGCCAGACTCCACTCTAGGAAGTGCCAGCAGCATGGGTTCACTCTTTTATAGTAGTACTTTGTACCAGCCATTAGGGGGCTGCAAGAGCTCTAAATTTCAAGTTGTCATTACGCATTTTATAATAGAACTACAAGTACCAGCATACCTATTTCTGCAAGAGTATGATAATGCTTGTAGACAGCACAACTGTAGATGCAGAGTGGGTCCATATGGGCCCAAACATCTGCGACGGATTGTCCCAGTTCCTTGTTATGCCGACGCTGCAGTCGGGGTATTGGGGAAATCCAACATGTTGGAAATCCTTGATTCACCAATCCCGACCAAAATATTATAGAGATCAACGAGTTCAAGATTTTTACCATGCTGCTATTCCCTGATGCGCCGATGGATCACCAATCATTGATGGCTGTATATTGGCGAATCGGCAGATCGAATCAGATTGGCAGAATGTGTAATCGGGGCCATAGGTGTAGTACCCACTCAATTTTCATCAAGAGCCCTCCCGATACTTACACAATTCAATTACAAATGGCAAATTGCGAGACTTGCGGCAATGTTAATTAACAGTGTGCAAAGTAGGTGACCTGCATGAAACGGTGGAAAAGTCACCGTCAACACCGAAAAAGTGGCAAATAAGAGAGCAAGACAGTGTAGAAGGCTGTTGGTTGCCATAACCAAGAGACAGTAAAATGGTGTCAAATATTTGATATTTGCAATCTAATAACATCTCAATACATTCATGTTCATTGGGAGTGATGTCCAGGGTTACATCACTGTGGGCCTGATTCAGAACCGCTCACTTGCGCTGTGCGTTTGCAAGCAGCCCGATGTTCTATGTACGCGCATGCGCAAGCTTCGTTCTGTGCATGCGCGAACTACACACTGCGATCGCAACCCTCTCGCTCGCCCAGCAAAGGCAGCCCAGGATAATGAGTGACAGGGGAGGCCGTTTGTGGGTGGTAACAGGGGCAGGACACTAATAACGGGGGGTTGGAGATGCGAATGCAGGTGTGCCTGAGAGTCTCAACGCCGTTTAAGAGGCGTGCATAATTAACAGGCAGCTTCATAGTACACGTCACTTGTCTTTTTTTTACATTGATTTCCTCGCATTGCTTGTGGTAGGGTATAGCAACCGCAAGAACTGCGTTAGCATCCGATGGTGCTCGATGTACCAATGTTTTAATACACTTCCTGGAGATGACGTGTGCTGGTGGGCGGCTCTGCCTGTGCGATTGGGCGTACGCTCAGACAAAGTGGCCGCTCGCTAAGACATGGTGGCCGTGCTTATGCCTTGGCAAGCGTTTGCTTCCCGTGGCGTCACTTTGACAAATTTGTATACGCATCCAGCGAGCGTACGCAGATAGCGACCGGGTCTCAATCAGGCCCTGTGTTCTGACATTTTTACATTAAAACAAGGATTTTTCCTTACTTTTTACCTACTGCAAACTAAAACATGTATTAACTTAATACAGATTTCTAATTGTATACCAAATATTTGCAGTTGCGACTTTAACCATGATAAAAAAGTGATACCTAGTTTATCAATATATTCAGGGTCTATTATGCAAATGAGACCCCAACAGGAAAGTACTGATCATGAAAAAGATCATGCAGCCATATACATGATATCCATCGGTTACATCAAGAGGAGGAAACATGCTGAAAAAGGCTTGGGTGTGTAACAGGACACATACGAGGTGAACAGAGTGCAATCATACATAAGCGTAGATAACAGCAGCTCCTTCACAATCAGTCATAAGGACTACTGAGAAAGTTATATTGCAAAGAGGAAGGAGGAATGATGCTGTACTCAGAGACCCCATTATTGCTGTTAGAAATGCAGCTGAGATCCTCCTTCTTGGTGAATGTGTGGGGAGAGAACTGTGACTGTATGTCAGTGGCAAGGCGACCTGGTGTGATTCATAGTGGTAAAAGCTGATTTACTACATTTGAGTTAAACATAACAATGTTTCTACTTCTGTATTTTCAGTTGCACAATGGAGCTGTCATCATCATAATCATCTTCAACTCAGAAGTTTGCACCTGGTCTATGGGATGTACAGTAATATGCTTCCCAAAAAAGCATATCTTACTATATGTGTAGGTCAAAATCTGATGCATCTTTAAAGGGAGTGGCTGACTTTCAGCTCCATGCCCTAACTGTTCTATCTGTGTACTCATGAACTCTCCTTACCGGTCTCATCAAGCACAGAGTGGACTCAAGTTTAAGATACAGTTAACGCAAAACTCAGGAACACACACAGTACAAACATTTTTACAAAGGTCACATTTTATTTTGAATGCAACTAACTATTTACAGTATGTTGTCAAGCTCACCCTCACTTTCGTTTTACATTTAGGGCCGTATTCAATTAGATGAGAAAAGTCAGAATCCACAAAAAAGTATCGCCAGGCAGAAACTTTTCGCCGCATTCAATTGCAAATAGTTTTCGCGTACGCGAAAACACAATGCAATGTAACAGGCAAAAAATATTCGCCTATGAATAGGTGTCGGTAAAAAGTGCAAAATCGCTATTTTGGGGTGCAAAGGTGGGGGAACCACTCAGCACTGTCAAAAAACCCTTAAAAAAAAGAGGAACTCCCCAAAAGACGAAAAAAAAGGGGGCAAAAATGAGCAAAGTGAGGGTACAACCTTAAAAACTAGCGAAATAGGGCCTGATTCAGAGAAAGACGCAAGTGGCTGCTCGTTCACTCCGAGCGATGTTTGCCCAACTGCGGATGCGTACGGATCATAATACGCATGCGCGAACCAGTCAGTGCGGCCGAAAATCATGTGCTCGCAAAATAGCGAATGCCTGCTATTTTGAGTGACAGAATGAGGCGTATGTGGGTGGTAACAGGGGAAGGTGCTTGAAAACGGGGAGTGGAGATCCGATCGCAGGCGTGCTTAAAGGTCACTGGGTTTTTTTTAAGCCAGAACTGCTCGCAAAATTGTGGTAGCAAAAACCAACCCAAGAATAGCGAGCAGCTCATACCCTGTTCGATGTACTCGATTAATCTATTAAATAGCGGACATGACGTAGGATGCGAGCGGCCAGGGGGCGTAGTTTCCCAAAAAACGACCGCAAGTTTTGTTCGCTCGTTCAGACCTAGAGGCGTGAACAGACCGCAAACAGCGAACGGTTCATTTGAATAGCCACCCCTATTTTCTTGACGAGCGAGCGCAAATAGCGACCGGCTCTGAATCAGGCCCATAGTCTTTTGGGGGGTCTGCAAGTAGGGTTGAGGTGTTTTATTGATTGCTGGTGCTTGCTTCAGGTGCGTTTTTAAGAATTTTACAACTTAACTTTAGCGACTTAAAACCATGCTTGAACCCATTTTCAAGTACCCCAAATTTGACAGGACTACTTATTTTCACCTAAAAAATATGCTAAATGCTATTCTTCACCACTTGTGCAAATACGCTAATTTAAAGCAAATGACAGCACTTAAGTACCCCAAATAGCTTCAATAGGGATAATCGGGGATTTCTATAATGATCCCCAATGTTAGTGCATCTTTTTAGGGGCGCCAAGCTGATTTTCCAATTTTTTTGCAGCACTTTCCGCCTGTTTAAGTTTCGTCGGGTTGTCTTTTGGAATTGAATACGGTGAATAGCGGGGACGTGCGCGATAAGTTTCCACGACTAAAACACGCGATGTAGGCAAAAAGTCCGACAGCCGAAAAAGTATCACGGGTGTGAAACTAATTGAATACGGCCCATAGTTGGATGGTGTAATGGTTATAATTATTGCCTCACAGCACTGAGGACTTGTATTCGAGTCCCACCCTAACTGTGTGGAGTTTGTATATTCTCCCCGGGCTTGTGTGGGTTTCTTCCCAGTACTCTGCTTTTTGCTCTCACACTCCAAAAATATATTGGTCGGTTAAATGGCTCCCAACAAAAAGTGACCCTAATGTGTATGCGTGTGTACATGTGGTAGGGAACATAGGCCCTGATTCAGACCCGGACGCAAGTGGCCGTTCGTACGTTCGGCGTACGTGCCGAAATATGTTAATTTAAGCGCTCACACGTAATTTCGAACGCAGCTAAACTTCCTCCCCAAAGTCTACCGACCCCTCCTCTAGCTAACGAGCGAGCCAAATAGCGAGCGTACATCCCCAATGTGGCTTGCAGGGAACGCTCTCACAAGTACAAACCGGAAGTGGGCCTGTCAGATTCCGATTACCTGCTCGTTCATTCAGCCTACCTCCTTCAATCGTATCATGCCAATCAATATATCAATTAGCTTAATTGCTCTTCACATGTTTTCCATATTTTTTTTTTTGTTTTTCAATAAACTTTACTCTTGTCCGTGTTTTTGTTTCCCCGCAGAATACGTACGGTTTAAACAATGGTTTTCTTTTGCCAAAATACATGTTTGATCCAATTATCAATTTGTTTTCCGTGTTTTTACCCACGCATATTTTACTGGTTTCATTTCTTTATTTAAATTAGCTTACGCATGTCACTGCATCAAGCCTATCATAACTCACAATAGATTTTTTTGGCCTGTAGAACACATGACTCATACACTAACCAATAAAATGGTTCCTGTTAATTTACCAACTACATTAGCCAATCAAAATTATTTTCTGGTCTTTATTAAAACTGTTTTATTAAAAATACACCATTGCCATCATGAGAGCCTCCGCATTCACCAAGCGGGAGCTTCTTGTTCTTACAGAGGTGATGGACCGGCGTATCACCAGCCAGCCTCCCCCCATCAGCAATCGGGAGAAGCGTGCCGCCTATGCGGAGGTTCGCGGCCGCCTGCATTCCTTCGGCTCACGCCGACAGATCGGCCAGCTGGAGCGCAGGTGGTCCAGCCTTCAACGGCGTACGCGCCGCTTGCTGGCATGTTTTCGCCAGCGTATAGCAGAAAGTAAGTTATGTTTTGTTTGGTTTTCATGTTTATCTTTGCGGCCCTATCTGCGTGTGCATGTTTTCTTGTTTGGCCTGTTTCTTTTTTTCACACATATCTGCGTGTGCATGTTTTCTTGTTTGGCCTGTTTCTTTTTTTCACACATATCTGCGTGTGCATGTTTTCTTGTTTGGCCTGTTTCTTTTTTTCACACATATCTGCGTGTGCATGTTTTCTTGTTTGGCCTGTTTCTTTTTTTCACACATATCTGCGTGTGCATGTTTTCCTTTTTGTTTGTTAACCAATTAGCGTTTAGAAAGGTGATGTTCTAAACTAACCTCAATTTGTTTCCCATCATTTAGGGGCCGAGCGAAGACTACGGCGTCATCGCCGGCGCAGACGTCGCCCTCGTCCCCTCTCCCCAACCCCCAGCCAAACCTCTCCCCCAATTTCCCAAAATTCCCCCTCCACCCCAGCCTGCCCAGACCCTGTCGCCCATCCCTTTTGGAGATTTCCCCTCCATCCAAATTCCCCCTCCCCTCAACCCACCCCTCTCTTGACCACCCCATCTCCCGAGTCTGTCATTACACCCCCCACCTCCTTTGGAAATTTGCCCACCTCCGAGGAGGACGATGGTGTGGTTTCGGGGCCAGCCGTCATTCTCAACGGTATGTTTCCCTTTTATCCTTTTTTTTTAAGGAAAATGTGTTGATGTAATCCTTTGTCTGTGCCTTTTCCTTTTTTTATTATTTTAAAAGGTTGGTTATATATCTGTTTGTATTTACATTTCACAGCTGATTTCCCCATACACATATCCCACATGTCAAAACACTCAAACTTGTTTCTCTTGTTTACGGTAGGAAGATTTTTAAGGGTTTTTTCTTTTGGTTTATTTTTGTTAAAGGTTTTTTTTTTATTTTGGTTTTTGAAACACTATTGTCACTTTTTGCTAAGTCTATTTTGCTTGAGTAGTTTTTTAGATTCATAAATTATGGATTAATTTTAGTAAGCACCACAATTTTATAACCCACAGATGACCAGAGGCGTTTGGCGGACCTAGCCGGGTGTGTCCAAATGATGAGGGGGCATGTGATCGGCCTGCTGGTGGTCCTGGATAGGATGTCGGGGATCCTGTGCCACTAATTTTTTTTATTTTAACCAGAATTATTTTTCAAAAATAAAAAATTCAATTTTGAATACAGTCTCATTCCTTGTCTGAAAATCTTAGATTGTTTAACCTTACATAAGTAGACTATTGCAGCAAATATTTGAAACTAATGTAACTAAGATTGTGTAAAGCTGATTTTTTAAAGCAGGCACATGAAACACCTAACACTAACAATAGGTTTGGAGAGTTAACAGATTTTTATTTTTTTTTGTTTTTATTTGTAAATTTTTTGGTAAACCTGCTTAGGCCGAGATTCTAAAACATACTGATTCAACATAATACCTTTTGGTGTTGGTTTTTACCCACAAAGCATAGTTAAAAAATTAGCAAATTGACACATTACAGGATTAGCCATTAAGCAACTTTTCCTTGGGTGAACCTGCTTACACTTGCTTGTAATGTCGAAAAGAAATGATGTTTTTCAAATAACCAAAAATGTATTCACCAAAAATTATAAACACAAAGTGTTGGGTCACAAACAATACACACGGTGATAACAAACTGAAATAACCAGCAAACACCATAATAAAAATTAAGAGAAAAATCAAGAACTGGTTGACGAATGAGCATGCCAACATGATTCCACAAATGTTGCGTTTCCAAATTGGGTCTAGAAGATATATCCAATGTGGCCACATGAAGTCATTTTTTGGGAGCAGGAAGTAGTCATCGTTTCATTCCGAAATTTTTTTATTTTTTTTTAAAAAAGGGAAAATAAACAATTAATTTGAATGCCCAATAATAACAACCTTTCTACATTGTGTCAAATACCTTTTTTTGCGACAATAATTACCTAAAGAATCTGGCCACCACATCATCGCGTATGGCCCCCCCACATACTGACCTCCGACCAACCTTGGGGGGGCCATCCTCAGGCAAGGCATCCTCTGGCTGCATTGGGACCCCACTCCTTATGGCGATGTTGTGAAATATCCCACACAGGACCACAATTTTCGAAACCATATCCGTCAAATACATGAGCTCGCCACCAGAGCGGTGGAGGCATCTGAATCGGCCTTTTAAAAGGCCGATACAGCACTCCACCACTTGCCTGGTGGCTGTAAGTGCGGAATTAAAATCACTTTGTGGGCCTGGTGTGGGAGCCAAATAAGGAGTGAACAGCCAGGGCGTGCAAGGGTAGCCACTGTCTCCTGTGAAAAAGAAGTGACAACATCTGGATCACTGTGTATCAAGCTTTGCATTAGTATCTACTAAAGGTCTCCACTTACCCAGAAGCCACGCATCACCAGCTTGTAGGTTGTTTCATTTTTGCCAAATCCCTGATTGCCGGATGACGAATGAGTCATGTGCACTCCCGGGTAATTTTGCATTCAGGGACAGGATCTGGAGGGAGGCATCACATACCACCATTACATTCAGTGAGTGATAGTGTTTTCGGTTCCTAAAAATGGCCTCCAGCCGTGCTGGAGGCTGAAGTGGTATGTGAGTACCATCCACAACCCCTATGATGTGTGGGAAGCCAGCTATTTGGTAAAAATTGGCCTTGGCCATACTAAGGGAATCCATATCCAAAGGCATTTTAATAAAATGATGTAGGTGCTTGAAAAGGGCCTCCATCACTGCCCTCAGGATCCTTGAAAAGGAGGATTGGGAGATTCCCGCAACTATTCCCACCGTGGTTTGAAAGGATCCTGAGGCACAGAAATGTAACACCGCCATAAATTGCGTAAGTGGTGGTATTGCTGTAGGACTGTCAATTTGCCGCTCCAGATCACTCTCTATTAATGAGAGAGTGTCTATGATGATTTGGGGCGGAAGATGGTATCGCCTTAACACCTCATCATCGGGCATTCCAAAAAGGGTGACACGTGTTCTATATATCTGGGGCCTTGCACGCCTACGATGCCTATGCCTGGGACGAGATTGAGGTTGGTCGGCTTCCGGTAGCATGGCCACAATAATCCGACCAAGATCAACCTGAAATGGAAAGAATTGAAGTTAAGGTTTGTTTCCCCCAAAAAAGACAGAAAAATACTTATCTTTACGATACAATCCAAAGATGCTTACATGCCGGGGTATTGTCATGATTTCCAAAACCTAAAATTCTACAGACCATAAAAAGGACAAAATTTGGGGTGTCCATTTTGTAAGCTTGATTTTGTAAAAACACAAAAAAATTAAGGGGATAACCACACATTTCTACAAAGAGCAAACCGACATTGCGACGACTTCCACAATTTGGCCCCCAAACAACAACCCAGATTGTGAACGGTAAATATTTTACAATTTAACTAGAGAAATCAAGCCTACAAAAGTGCGCTAAAAAGTTCGCAATTTAACTAGAGAAATCAAGCCTACAAAAGTGCGCTAATAAGTTCGCAATTTAACTAGAGAAATCAAGCCTACAAAAGTGCGCTAAAAAGTTTGCAATTTAACTAGAGAAATCAATCCTACAAAAGTGCACTAATAAGTTCGAAATTTAACTAGAGAAATCAAGCCTACAAAAGTGCGCTAAATAGTTCGCAAATTTATGATCCACAAAAACACAGAAAAAATCAGTAATGTCCACAAACGATGCAAAAAAAAAGTCCAGAACATTTAACAAACAAGTGAAAATACAAACTTACCAATACACGATATAGAAGTCACAGAACAAAAATGTCGTTGGGGCAGAGCCAAAATAAACCTACAAAAGGATAAAAAAAAATAATTGTTGGTACAAAATACAAAAAAAAGGAAAGCTATATTTTACAAAAGGATGACGGTAAAAAAACTTACCCAAAAAATACACCACAACTAAAAGAACCACACCAAAAAATGCAAACGGAAAGTTAGACACAAAAAAAACGCAGATAACAAATCCAAAAACACCGCCAAATACAACTCCCGCCAACAATCCACTCCGACCAACGTAACCTCCAACAAACAACACCCGCCACCTAGACTCGAGTCACCCAAAGCCATAAATAGTGTTTCTTTTCCCGCTCAAATTAAGGACGGATCATAGGAACGCACAATCAATGATGCGGCTGAATAATAAGGACGCATGTATAAATACGTCACGACCAAAAAAATACGGTCTGGTGTATTTCTTGTTTTGGCCAGAAAAATGGCTACAGACCAGCCAAACAATGGCCAAGAGGCGGCCGGTAAGTATTTCTCTCATTTCTATTCAAGGATTATTTTGAGCCAGAATATAGAGAAAGTTTGACATCTAAATTTTAAAAAATTTAATGTAAATAGGTGTTGAGGATGACATGGAAGAGGCTGCTGGGCCCAGTATTCCGGCCAAAGCTGGCAAAAAGAAAAGGCAGCCACAATTCACAAGAAAGGAGATGGAGGTTTTGGTTCAGAAGTGTGTGGACATCCTGCCACAGGCAGACAGGAATATGGGTGTAAGCCAGAAGTGGAGAATGTGGGAGGAGATAGCCAGTGCTGTCAATAGGGTGGGTGATTATGTCCGTCTAGCCCGGGATGTCAAACGGCGGTAAGTAAAAACTTGACCACCAAAAATAAAAAGGGACAAATAATGCAGGAATAATGCCTACTTTTTCACCCACAGATGGCAAGACTTCAAATATTGCCTGAAGCAAAAAATGGCTGACAGGGCTAGGCATGCAAGGGGGACAGGTGGGGGTCCCACCCCTGTGTCATTGGAGTTTAATGATTTGGAAGAGCTGACACAGGGGTGTGCAGGATGTGGAGGTGTTTGGCGTGTCCAACATGGATACGGACATGCCAGACTTTGCGGCTCCTCATGTTGTCCCAGGTAAATGTTGTGATGTAACCAACTCTGAAATGTTATTGTGACAATATGTAGATTGTAATGTTCCTCTTTTCTCTTTTTTCTCACAGAGACACAGGCGGATGAGTCTGCTCCAGAGGGGAGCATTGGCCGCAGAATTTCTGCTGGCTCTGCAGGGGAGGAACCAGTACATCCGGCTGAGGACCCTGCAGAAGCCAGTCCTGGGCAATCCCCCTCGCAGGCAGTGGCACTCCTCACAGAACTCAATTTTAAATCGGATTCCCATACGGAGATCTGCAGAGGATGGACGCCAGTCTGCTACGGATGGCTGAGGCCCTGGAGCAAAATGCTGCGGCCAACGTGACCATTGGTCAGGCCCTGGCTGAAAATACCAGGGCCAACATCCGAATCGCCAATGCCCTGGAGCAGCTCGTTCGCCAGCACATGGTGGAGCCGACCTCCCTTCCTGCCAGAACATCTGGATCCTCCACCTCTGGCACAACAACAGCCATTCCTCCAAATGTGCCTAGCCCTGTGCCTAGTCCAGAGGCCACAACATCTGCCTTTGGACAGGCCAGCCAGAGGACATCCCGTACCCGGTCTGGCGCCCACCCTACCCCATCCAAATGGGGAAAGAAACGATGACAGCACTGGCTACTTTTCCCACACTCCTTCTGTGCTTGCCCCATATTCCTTAAGGGCCAAAACTTCCCTCTCCTTTCTTGTGAATTGTTTTGTTTTTTTTTGTATTTTTTGAACAAAATTTATAATTTATAAAAGACAAATGTACCAAATATTAGTGGGTAACAATGACCCCAAACTTGTACGTCAAAATGCACATGATTTGTTAAAAAATGTGTGGTGAAAATAAAACCTACAAATTGATCTCAACTGTATTGTGACATTATTTGAAAATCGGTTTCTAGTTAATCCTGTACCACAAGTAAAAAACGAAATCTTAGCTTTTGATTTAAAAAAAAAGGGTTAAAAAAAAATGTTTCTTTAAGGAACACTTTGTTAAAAAAAAAAAAAAAAAACTCCAGGCCAATGCAAAAGGTTACAATACACACAAACATGATGACAATATTGTTACAATATCACAAAACACTAACAAAATTGTAAAATACATTCCTTCAAAAATACGCTAATTGATTGTGTAATCCTGAAATTAGCAGCAGAGATTTTCAGCTGCGTACGGTTTTGTGCTATCCCAAAGAAAAAAAAAAAAACACATTACAAGCTGGTTTGCAATCCAAAGTTGATTTTTTTTCTGACAAGCCGTGATAAATCGATGAAACATCGAGGAGGCCCGGGCCAGAGGACAAGGCCATCGCCATTGTGGTCGAGTAAACCAGACCCCAAGCTGTGCGAGCAGTTTGAACGGAAAGAGGATCAGCCAGTGACATATGACTTGGTACGAACACATTTGACGTTCGCATGAGCTAATTTATGTACGCCCCAAAAACACCTCGCCACGCCTGCGTTTTCCCATCTCCACCCCCGTCAACGCCCAAAAACGGCCTGTTCTGTCAATCACATTTGACTTGACACTTCCTGTTCGCAATTTGCCGAACGAGTGACAAAAAGCTCGCAATCTGCCGTACGCACATGCGCAGTGTTACACCGACGCATGCGCGGTTTCTCAACATCGGAACGCAACGAGCGTACTGCTGTTAACGAGCGGCTCTGAATGAGGGCCATAGATTGTAAGCTCCACTGGGGCAGGGAGTAATGTGATTGGCTAAATATATTATTTGTAAACCGTTATGTGCGTCCTATATAAATAACTGGTTATAAATAAAATAAACATAAAGAGAGACTGCATATAAGCCATAAACTCCATTGGTACAGTATGTTGTACAGAATCCATATTAAGGCAGATGTACCCAAGCATGCAGTAAAGTATCATGCCAACACAGCATGAAGGTCCCAATGATCGTTTCAGTCCATACTTTTAACCTCTATCAGGATTACCAATGCTTACAGTCCAACCAATGGACTTAAACTGTTTTAGGAGTTTAATGCTGTGTGATTTCTTCAAAAGAAAGTATTCTGAATGAATTTATATAAGATCATCTTTCCAACTGAAGATGATGATAGTCACAATGTGCAACTCAAAGTTCCTTTTGAATTTAGCAACTGAGTGCATTGATAACATTGCCTCACCCTGGGAGAACAAAGCAATGGCCTTGGAGTGAAGTGCACTGACCAGTTTGTTGTTTACCTTTTAACTCAAGAATACGGGTGTTTACCCATCCAGTGGCGTATCTGTAATTGGTGCGGAACGTGTGGTGCACATGGTCCCCTGGGGGTCCCACACCTCACACCCTGCACCTACATTTAATATGGAGTCCCATGTTGGTGATTTGTGCATGCGCAGAGGAATAATCACTAGGAAAATGAGACAGGAGCCAAGTGTGACTGTGGCACAGTGCCCGAGTCTACTCACCTGCACTGCCAACAGAAACTACACACAAGGCTCCTCCTCTCTTAATATGCCCCTGTACCCAGGGGCGTAACTAGGTATTTGAAGGACCCATAGCAAAAGTTTGTGAGGGCCCCTATGTACCACCCAATGGTGAAAAATTTATAAAACACATGTAACTTTGACCCCTCAGCTCTGGGCCCCATAGCAGCTGCACCCCTTTAACCTATGGTAGTTACCCCCATGTCTGTACCCATCACTCGTCTCTTTCAATTCTCCAATAGTCTACAGCATGGGCTCTTTGTGCTATTACTTACCTTACGTGGTGTAGAGTAAAGACGCCAGTTTGTCACTAGCTGTCAGACTCATTTGATTGGGTAACCAAGTAGAAAAATCCCTATGTGAGCACAGGTTCACTCTAAAACAGTTTGTACGCACTTGTGGATGTGGGTTTAAATGAAAGTTCTTTGTATATTTATTTCCCCATGCCTAAATTGTTTCAAAATGTTTCTCAAACTCATTTTACAAAAATAATGTTCTCATCCTGGCTGTTGAAAACATATAATGCACTCTGGATGCTAATGTGTATTACACATCTTATATAATTTTGTCGTTTTGTCTTATTTAGCTACTTGTTCTACTGTCAGATGGCAAAGTGTTCATTATTATTATTATTATCCTTTATTTATATGGCGCCACAAGTGTTCCGCAGCGCCTTACATAGTACATAGAACTAATAGGTGAACAAGAAACAAGTAACTTACAGTACATTACAGTGCAGGACAAGGACACGATTTATATACATTGCTGCAATAGCGATTAAAGCACTCACAATAAGCAGCCGGGAGTTGGCAGTCATGTGTTAGGTGCCCTAATGGGGAGGAAAGAGTAGAAGAAAATGTAAAGAGAAGCACATGAGGGAAGAGGCCCCTGCTCGTGAGAGCTTACATTCTAAAGATTCATATAGTGTTATCCATTTTACTAAAGTTATTTTCTTTTCAGCTACATATTCTATCTATTTTAGGTTTTGTCATAAATTTTGTGAGTCACCCTATAACTTGCTAAAATGTTTCCCACACAGATGCTTCAGTTATGAATAAATTCCATCTCATGAAATGGTTTGTAAACTGGCTGTTTTCTGCTGATTTTAGGGGCTTTTATTGTCATCTATGTGATGCAACATTTTTAGTATCTGTGTAAGAGAGAAAGAACATTCAGCAGCACCTTTGGGTGAAAACAGATGTCTGACTAGGTTTGTAAACTTAACTAATCATCTAAAAATGAACATTGAGCAAATTGATGACAATTGAGAAAATCCTTCATATATTACATATGACGTTTGGGCGTATTACATCTTTTTTTCTGGGGTTTATTATAAAAATGCAAAACTATATTAGTAGCTTTTTGGTATGATTTTTCTTTTGTGGAATACATGTATTTTAAATACAGTATGTTAGTTTTAACACTATTTTAATATATCCAGCTCCTGCTGAAATTATTTTTTAAGTTGCAATTGTTTGACGTTGTAGATATCTGTTTAATACTTAGAAAACTGCATACTGTATATATAATACATACTGTATATTAGTGTAGATCACAGGTTCTCAAACTCGGTCCTCGGGACCCCAAACAGTGCATGTTTTCCAGCTCTCCTCACAGAATCACAAGTGAAATAATTATCTCCACCTGTGGATCTTTTAAAATGTGTCAGTGAGAAATGAGTACACCTGTGCACCTGCTAGGTGACCTGGAAAACGTGAACTGTGTGGGGTCCTGAGGACCGAGTTTGAGAACCACTGGTGTAGTTAATAGATGTGTGCAGGCTCCTGTGTTTTGGGTCAGGCTTTGGTTCTAGATCATCATTATTATGTTTTGGCTTTGGTTTTGGCAAAACCACCCTCAAATGTTTTGGTTTTAGATCTGGATTTCTTTAAAAAACTTTTTAAAAAACTGGACCTATTTTTGTTCCAACAGTTTTATTGTTTGACGTTGTAGATGTCTGTTTAATACTTAGGAAACTGCATACTGTATATATAATATATTAGTGCAGATAATACATGTAGGTTATGGGTTTGGTCTTACTAGGCGCACATGGGGTGTAAACATTATATATGTGGATCAAGATAAGAAATGAATGTGAAAAAAATCAATGTTTAAAATTTAAATTAGTATTTATTATTCGTTAGAAAATGTCTGCAGGTCATAAATATGTTGATAATAAAACAACGGGATATGAGTGCATACTGTGAGTAAAAATAAACAGAATATACAAATTAAATTGAAATAACACGCAATTTTCACATAAAAGTCATCTGCAAATATAGATAAATGAATAGCAGTTCAGCTGAGTATTCTTTATATAATAAGCAGAGTATAGTCCAGTTCCATATATAGAGAGACTTTCGTGTTAACGGAATGCAGGTAGGGGAGAAAAAAGCAAAGAGTAACATATGTGGCCACACTAACTAAACGGTGCATGCACCTCCTACCTTCACCCATTCATGGGTATCTGCAGGCTTGTCCTGGACTTGTGGGGGTTAACAGCCTTATCTTCCCCCTGCGGTGATGTTCAGCCAGGGCTACGTCCTCCGTGAACTGTCATCAGTCCTGGAGCGGTGTGTGTTACTAGCTTGGGCTTTCTCCTCCGACGATGTTCGTGCATCGTTCCATCCTCCATGCACAGTCTATGTTTCCGTGGCGGGGGTGAGTGCCGGAGGCACGGGCGGCTTGTGCAGTAGAGGCAGCTCCGTTTGGCAGAGCTTGTACCTCCGGAGCTGTTCTTACTGCCGCTTGTGATGTCTCGTTGCCGCTTGAGTGCGGGTGTGTGGTGGGCGTTCCAACGCATTTCTCCCAGTCGGGCATTGTCAGGGACAATAGTTGTGGTGCTAATTTCCTGTTGTTGCCTTAAATGGATTCCTTAATTGTATCTTGTTTGGGATCATTAGTCTCTTGGTTGTAAGAAAGTTTGTTTAATCTTATTTGAAGATATATCCCCTTTGATTTTTTTTTATTGTATTTTCAGAACAGGATCCTGTGGTCGGATACTTTAGCAGTTTTCTGCTCGGATAATGTATTCAATAGATAGAACTTGTTAAGCAAGAGTCTCAAATTTGCTCCTTCAAACAGCTTAAATGAATTCCAGACATTTATAGACTTAAACATCTTTTCAAGGAAACTTACATTGAAAAAGTTTTTCCTTAAATCAGAACAGGCAGTACAAGAAAAGGACTAAGATGCATTTGTGCACACTTATCTAAGAGAGAAATCAACTTTTTATCCGACCTACACCAGAGGCGCTTTTATAGAAACCTTCCAGAAGGCAGTGGAACTAGATATTACAAAAATAAAACAAAAGAAAATGTAAAGAAAGAGAAACAACCTGACCAAGGATGAAATATTAGCCCTCAAAGCTCTAACAGACAACAAAGCTACAGTAATAAAACCTGCAGATAAAGGGGGGGCATCGTAATAATGGACCTAGAGAAATATGATCAAGAGGCAGGGAGACTGCTCTCAGATAGGGAGACATACGAACCCCTCCCCTCCAACCCTATGGAAAAATACAAAAAAGAATTTGATGCACTACTACTCGAAGGAAGAAGAGAGAATTTTCTGAACAAACAAGAATTCCAATACCTCACACAACAATAATCCACTGGGATGTCTGATAGCGTCAGGTATTGCCTCACTCACCACAAAACTATTGGAATACATTGATCAGATGTTACAACCCCTAGTATCACTACAACCAAGACATTTGAAGGGCACAACACAAATACTACAGATACTGAACTCGAATAGGAAGAAGACTACCTACTGGCAACCTTTGATGTTAAAGCCTTATACACCTGCATAGAACATAATAAAGGCTGCAAGGAAGTAGTAGATATTCTGAAATCCAGTGACAAAATACCAGCAAAACAAATAGAATTCGTGATCAAAGGAATATTTTTTATCTTACAACACAATTATTTCTGGTATGGGGGCTCCCACCATAGACAGGTTTGCGGGACAGCAATGGGGACCATATTTGCCCCCAGTTATGCAAACCTGTGTATGGGACACTGGGAGTCCCAAACCATTTGGAACAACAATCCCTACAAAGACAAAATTCTAATATGGAGAAAAATATATAGATGATGTAATTTTAATCTGGAAAGGCACACTTGAAGAACTGGAAGATTTTACACATTATATCAATAAAACTGACAGAAACCTTGAATTCACTGCCACTTTCAGTAACCAAACCATAGATTTCTTAGACCTAACCATATCCATAGAAAACAAAAGAATCCATACTAAAACCTTCACAAAACATGTCGATTGTCACAACTTTATTCCACCTACCAGCAACCATCACCAAAATTGGATAAACAGCATACCTAAGGGCCAATTCAAAAAGATTCACAGAAACTGTTCGGCCATCGACAGCTTTGAAGATCAAGCAGCAATCCTTAAAAACAAATTTCTAGAGCAGAATTTCTAGAAACAGCACTTAAAAATGCAAGGAAGACCGAAAGAAAAGAACTTCTATCATACAAAGAAAAAAAGAATCTGGAACAACTACAAAAACTATTCATTACTCAGTACAGCAGTCAATATAAGGATCTAGAACGGATAATATGGAAAAATTGGCACATTCTTTTAAAAGATGATCTCCTAAAAAAGGTACTCAAGGACACACCCACATTTGTTAACAGAAGAGCAACCAGCATTAAGCAAAAGCTTGTCAAAAGTCATTTATCACCGAGAAAAAACCCTCAGGGAAACAGCCAGAATTGGCTTAGGGACAAGAGGACAGGTTTTTTTCTACTGCAATCATTGCAGAGCATGCAAAACTACGAACCAAAAAACCACCACTCCCATTCAGAGTTTCATCTCTTACATTACTAAAAAGGCATACCGGATCAAAGAAAAACTTAGCTGCGATTCCAAGGAAACCATCTATCTACTATCCTGCCCCTGCGGACTTCAATATGTCGGACGTACTATAAGAAAACTAAGTACACACCTCGGAGAACACATGAGAAACATCGATAATGGACTAAGGACACACAGAGTATTGGAGCATTTTAACCTATACCACAACAGAGATTCTTCCCTACTCTCATTTCAAGCTATATCTGAAGTGAAACCCTCATGGAGAGGTGGTGATCATATCAAATCCATGTCAAGGGAGGAAAGCAGATGTATTTTTGAACTAAAAACTCTCACACCACATGGCCTCAACATCGATTTTGAACTCTCCAATTTTCTGAACGGAGGTGAAAGGCAGGGAGGATATGGGATCCTTCGAGCTCATGTGAAAACCCATATGGTTAGAGATACATTTACAGTCTTACCATCCTAGAGATGCCCAAAATACACCATCCAAACTTGGAAGCTAAGGAGGGTTGAGCCTGTTGAGTAGTGGGAAGGGAGACCACCCACGAAATACAGGTACTGTAAGAAACATCTTCTCTCTATTTACTACAATCCACATTGGGAATGCAGATTGTAGTTTGATATTAACGACTGAATTCACATTGCAAATTCAGGCAATATCACAGGGATTTACTAAAAATCCCTTGCAGGGACAGAGCTTGCGATAAAACTCTGGCCCTGCGAATCCCCTCCACACACTTGACATGGTATTTTCGCAAAAAATACCATGACAAGTCGCTGACCGGTCGCCGCTGCTATCCCCGGCGCTAAGCCCAGCCCCCAGCACTAAGCCCCACCCCATATGATTGCGGACACCCCTCCCTTAATTGCACTTACCTGCATGATCCGGGGTCCAGTGATGTCCTCCATGACTCCGGTCAGCTGACATCTCATACTGCACTGGGACCCAGTCACCTGATGACTGGGCCACAGTGCAGTATGGGAGACCAGCTGTCTAGAGGGAGGACATCACCCGAGCCCCGAACTCCGGTCCCTGGACTCGGGTAAGTAATTTTTTTTTTTTACAATTTTTTTAAATTTGTTTTGCAGTGTATCAGGGTGTGGTTTAGACCACACAGCTGATCATTGGGGCCGGCTCCGGGCTCTGCTCTGCATGTTAGAGCGGAGAAGGAGTCCGGTAACCGGGGGAGACCGTGGATAACGCCACCTTCAGATGGCGTTATTATCACAGGGCCTCCCCAGGTATTTTTTTCACAATTTATTTTTAGTAACTTGCACACAGATCGCATTTCCCATTACAGTTATGGGAAATGCGATCTGATTACTAAAAATAAGTGATACTTAGGGGTTGGAGTAGAATTTTACGAATTCTACTCCGATTGCCCTGTAGTAACTTTAGGTGAAACTAAAATAATGTGAAAAGGATGTGAAAACACCCTTTTTCACTTTATTTTAGTAAAAATAATGATAATAAATAGAGCCCTTAAACACCCTCATGGAAACACAAGAGCCAAAGCCCCACCCTTTGCCAGACCTTCGGGATGTCCAGTTCGGACCATAGAAAACCATGAAAATAACCCAGAAAAATGGGGGATAAAAAGAAAAAAGAAGAAAAAAAATATTCAATCAATGAGAAGATTGAACAACAAGCTCAATCGATGAAAAAGACAAATTGAGAACTAAAGGTCTCGCTTCAAGGACACATGATACATGCTAATAACAAGAAGAGGCTCGAGCAATTACAAAGATTAGAACCTCTTCAACCACTATTCCAATTCTAGTTTTGTAATAAATCTTCTTCGCTATATAACTCTCTGCCACCTGGGGCTAATTCCCCCCTAACCCCCCCCCTCCCCTCATGGTGCGGAGTTAATGGATAAATAACAAATAATATTGTTTGTTACAGGTGAACTACAAGTACCAGCAAGCCAGCCCCTGCATGCCAGCACAAGTGCCAGCATGCCTGGATATTAAGGGCCCGCTGGCGCCTGTAGTCCGTCTGTAAAGAAAATATTAAAATAACTACAGTACACACACACCGATTGAGACGTCTGGGGCTGGTTATTGATTTGGGGGGATGCCCATACATTTATTTTTAATTAGCCATTTATTCTGTTTTTTTTAACACATATCTAGCCTGCACAGATCATACTGATCTGTGCAATGCTTTCATCCCCCCTCACTAAGGTATGGTGGAGCTGATTCAGGTAGGAATAGGAACTAGGAAGTAGAGAGACATTTATATGCAATCCAAAATATGCAAGATCCATCATTTTCAGGAGTATGACGTTTTGCATCGATTTAAACCAGGCATGGCTGGGGGAACCGAGGCATGCCTCGGTCCGGCCTGGTACCCCCAAGCTTGGGTGTGTTTGGTTTTCAGCAAAACCAAATTGCTCATCTCTAGTGTAGATATAGCAACGTGTTGACATAACTGTACTTTGTATATAGATTGCTTGTATTTTCTTCACTCTGGAATCTCTAAACCATCCACCACCAGTACATTTGTAGATGTTTCTAATTTAATTTGAGCGATACTTAACCCTAAAAGAAACTCCACAGATCTAGTACTTAAGGGGAGGGATAGAACTATTAAAAAGAGTTATTAATAAATAATTAATAATCTCCATAACTGTCTCTGTAAAACAGATTATACAAGTTCCGTAGTAGATTTTCCCCAATGTTATTTTATCATGGCTTTCTACTGGTAGATATCTTAATCATGTTTCAATGTTTCACTCATCTTTTGTTAACATCAATATTTTAATAAAATAAATCTTTCAATCAAAAGGGTAAAATAAAAAGGGAAAGGAAAGAATACAGAGTGGTGGGTATGAGAAATGTCAAATATATAGTAAATAACATATTGTATAACTTAGATTTTTTTTTTGCCATTGTGCATGCGTATAAACCGCACTGCATGTGTGCAATGATTGCATTGCAACTATGTATGCACAGAGGAATACATTGCAGAGTGATTGACAGGTAGTCAGCGTTTGGGGGGTGGTCAGAAAAATGCAGTCGTGACTGTCCATTTGAACGCTGCATAAATTAGCCACTGCTACTGCATATGCACCTTTGCATGTCAGAAGCGCCCCCGCGATGTTACCGATATTTACAGGGGTGTGCATCATCGCGTGCAGGTAAGAAGGCAGAAGTGGCCATCTTTAAGCTCGAGTGCTCTTTGCAAACATTAGAATATTTTTGCAGCTGCGTTGCGTACGAAAACGCAGCTGCAATCGCATTAGTTCCCGTCTCTGAATCAGTGCACATTGCAATCACACAACAAAGACATACTGTACATACGTATGTTCAATAATTACCATGGTTGTGGGGTTTCATTTAAGCTGAAAGGTAAAGGGTCAGATGCATTTCTGGAAGGAAGTCTAGAAAACCTCTCCCCATCCCTAGTATTTTGGTGCTAGATGAGATAGTTATGCCATCTATTGATAAAGAAATAGTGGGAAATGAGGGTAAAAACAACAACACCAAAAAATGTGGCCCAACACATGCCATATCCATGGCGCTTAGAAAATTTGGGCAGGTATAGATCTAATAAAACAGCCTTTGGAGTGTGAGTAAAATTGCAATTCAAAACCTTGGCCCTCATTCAGAGCCGCACGCAAGCGGGCGCACGTACGTTAGGCGTACGTACAAAAATATTTAAATTCAATGGCTCGCTCGTATTTTCGTTCGCATCTAAAATTCCTCCCTAAACTCTGACGACCCCTCCTCTAACTAACGAGCGTAAGAAATAGCGAGCGTACATCCCCGAAATGGCTTGAAAGGAACGCACGCACAAGTATAAACAGGAAGTGGCCTTGTCAGATGTCGATTACCTGCTCCTTTATTCTGCCTACCTCCATCAATCGTATCATGCCAATCAATGTATCAATTAGCTTAATTGTTTGTTTTTTTTCAACACAATGCAAGAAACTTTACTCTTGTCTGTGTTTGTGTTTACCCGCAGAATACGTACGGATGAAACATTCGCTTTTATTGTTTAAAAAACATGTGAACCACAATTAAACAATTGTACTATTGCTGTGTATCCCCGCATATTTCCCTGGGTTCATTTCTTTATTTAAATTTGCTTACGCATGTCACTGCATCAAGCCTATCCTAACTCTCCTGAGATTTCTGGCCCTGTCGAACACATGACTCATACACTAACCAATAAAATTGCTCCTGTTAATTTCCAAAATACATTAGCCAATCAGAAAATTTTTACACACTTTATCAAAAATGATTTTTAAGAAAAACACCATTGCCATCATGAGAGCCTCCGCATTCACCAGGCGTGAGCTGCTGGTGCTTACGGAGGTCATGGATCGCCGGATCACCAGCCAGCCAGAACCCATGACCAACCGGCAGAAGCGCTCCGCGTATGCGGAGGTACGGTCCCGCCTGCGGTCCTTCGGATCACGCCGCAACATCGGGCAGCTGGAGCGCAGGTGGTCCGACCTGCAACGGCGAACGCCCCGCTTGCTGGCATGCTTTCGCATGCAGATCCTGGCAAGTAAGTGTTATGTATTGTGGTTTTAATGTTTGTGTTTGTGGGGCAAACTGCGTGTGCATGTTTTCCTGTCTGTTCTATTTATTATTTGTACTCATATCTGCGTGTGCATGTTTTCCTGTCTGTTCTATTTATTATTTGTACTCATATCTGCGTGTGCATGTTTTCCTGTCTGTTCTATTTATTATTTGTACTCATATCTGCGTCTGCATGTTTTCCTGTCTGTTCTATTTATTATTTGTACTCATATCTGCGTGTGCATGTTTTCCTGTCTGTTCTATTTATTATTTGTACTCATATCTGCGTGTGCATGTTTTCCTGTCTGTTCTATTTATTATTTGTACTCATATCTGCGTCTGCATGTTTTCCCTCTTTTTATGAATTTTTAATTCTACTGCTATTTTTTTTGGTTTTATTTATTTTTTCTTTTCTTTTTTTTGTTTTTTTGCCCGGATTTGTCCATAAACTAAACACAATTTATTTGACATATTTTAGGGGGACAGCCAAGACTCCGCCGTCAACGTCGGCGTTCCCGCCCACTCTCCCCAACCCCCAGCCAACACTCCACCCCAAATCTTTCGCCTATTCCCCACTCCTCCCCATCCTTCCCAGACCCTCTCCCGGAAATGTCGGGCCTCCTTCCCCTCCGTCCCACTTCCCCCTCTCCTCCACCCACCCCTCTTCCAATTACCCCCTCCCCGGAGTCCAGCATAACTCCGCCCCATTCTTTGGGGAATGACGGATCCTCCGAGGAGGATCATGGAGGTTTTGCCGGAGCTCCCGATTTGTTTCCCGGTATGTTTTTTAATATTTTTTTTTAAAGCACAAACTGTTTGTATGTAATCATGTGTCGTGCCTTTCTTCGTGTTTTTGTGGCTTGACTTTTGTTGATTGTGAAGGTTTGCCTTTACCTCTTCCTGGTGATTTAAGCATACACATATCATACCTGTGGGAATTTGTACCTAGGCCTTGTATTTTTGCCAGCCCACCCTTTTTATTTATGTTTTTGGGTTTAGGAGTGATTTGTTTTTTTTTTAATGTTTTTCTGTGGAGTCCCTATTGTTGTATTAACCCACACACTTTTCTCACCCACAGAGGAACAGAGGCGTCGGCAAGAGGTGGCGGATGTTGTGGGGCAGATGCGCCACCATGTAATCGGCCTTCTGGTGGCCCTCGACCGGCTGTCTGGCCTCCTTCGGCATTAGTTTTTTTTTGTTTTGTTGTATTTGCCCAATAAATTTTTAAAGACAAATATACGTTGTGGCTCATTTTTAAAAACCAAAACCAAGATAGTTTAGCCTGACATAAGTTCCTGCAAGGATTTCCCTTTTTTAAAAGTTAGATTGTGTTTTGTCTTTGTATGTCAAACAGACACCAGAAACACATAACAGTAACAATGTAATTTCCCTTTTTGGGTGTAGTGTCAATTTCAGATTTCTACATTTTCCAGGTTCCTACTTGGTGCGCAAGCTGCTTAGGCCAATCTTACAAATCCCAAGGTTGGGCCAGGCTTCCTTTTGGTGTGGATTGGAAAGCTGAAAACATATTTCAGTTTTGCTCAACTGGCGTCAGTACTGGTTTACCCCTTAGTCAAATGTAACTTGTGTTAACCTGGTTACACTTGCTGTTAACGTCCCAAAAAAGGAAGACCATTTCACTCTTCAAACATTTATTCACCACATAACAGAGAAAACAAAGTGGTCACTCCCAAAAAAAATACACAGTGATAAATTCAAATACAACACATACCAAGAAAAAAATAAATAAAAACACAAAATCAAGAACTGGTTGACGAAGGACCATGCCAACATGATTCCACAAACATGGCGTTGCGATATGGGTTCCAGAATATATGCCCAAAAGGACCAGATCCAGGTTTGGTAAGGGTAGCAGGAAGTAGTGAGCGTTGGAGTGCCAAAGATTATGTGAACAAACAGAAGATGGTGAGAAAATTAAAAATAAATTAGATGTTTGCCAAAAAAAACAAACACATTAGGTATAAACACTGGAGTTTTGAACAAACTTACCTAAAAAATCTGGCCACCACATCATCGCGTATGGCCCCCCCACATACTGACCTTCGACCAACCTCGGGGGGGCCATCCTCAGGTAAGGCATCCTCTGGCTGCATTGGGACACCACTCCTTATGGCAATGTTGTGAAATATCCCACACAGGACCACAATTTTAGACACCATATCCGGCACATACATGAGCTCGCCACCAGAGCGGTGGAGGCATCTGAATCGGCCTTTTAAAAGGCCGATACAGTGCTCCACCACTTGCCTGGTGGCTGTAAGTGCGCAATTATACGCACTTTGTGGCCCTGGTGTGGGAGCCAAATAAGGAGTGAGCAGCCAGGACATGCAAGGGTATCCACTGTCTCCTGTGAACAAAAATAGACCACATCAGGAACACTGTGTATCAAGCTTAACATTGTTATGTACTAAAGGTCTCCACTTACCCAGAAGCCACGCATCACCAGCTTGTAGGTTGGTTAATTTCTGCCATATCCCTGATTGCCGGATGACGAAGGAGTCATGAGCACTTCCGGGTAATTTAGCATTCAGGGACAGGATCTGGAGGGAGGCATCACATACCACCATTACATTCAGGGAGTGATAGTGTTTCCTGTTTCTAAATATTGCCTCCAGCCGTGCTGGAGGCTGAAGTGGTATGTGAGTACCATCCACAACCCCTATGATGTGTGGGAAGCCAGCTATTTGGTAAAAATTGGCCTTGGCCACACTAAGGGCACCCATATCCAAAGGCATTTTAATAAAATGATGTAGGTGCTTGAAAAGTGCCTCCATCACTGCCCTCAGGATCCGGGAAAAGGAGGATTGGGAGATGCCCGCCACTATTCCCACCGTTGTTTGAAACGATCCTGAGGCACAGAAATGTAACACCGCCATAAATTGCGTCAGTGGTGGTATTGCTGTTGGACTGTCAATTTGCCGCTCAAGATCACTTTCTATTAATGAGAGAGTGTCTATGATGATTTTGGGAGGTAGACTGTAGCGTCTTAAAACCTCATCATCGGGCATTCCAAAAAGGGTGACATGTGTTCGAAATATCTGGGGCCTTGCATGCCTACGATGCCTACGCCTGGGACGAGTTTGAGGTTGGTCGTCTTCCGGGAGCAGGGCCAGAACAATTCGCCCCAGATCTACCTGAAATTCAAAGTTTACAATGTAAGGCTTTTGACCCACCCCAAAAGTAAGAAAAAACAACTTAGCTTTCTGATACCATCCATAGCTGCTTACATGCCGGGGTATTGTCATGATACGTATAAACTGTAAAAAAGGCAACAATGAGACTTCAAAAATTTAGAGGGTGTTTTTTTTGTTTAAAAATTGTTGCAAGCCAACACAGAAAATAGCCGAAAAACACATTTGGCCATCGATGAAAACTACATTGCACACCGTACGTCAAATAGGGTTCAAATGGACCCAAAAAATGGAAAAGGGAAAAGCAAAACTGGATTATATGATGAATAAGCCGTCAAAAATGCGGTAAATTATTCGCAAATGCAAGTCACTACACCAACAGTCAAAAATGCGGTAAATTATTCGCAAATGCAAGTCACTACACCAACAGTCAAAAATGCGGTAAATTATTCGCAAATGCAAGTCACTACACCAACAGTCAAAAATGCGGTAAATTATTCGCAAATGCAAGTCACTACACCAACAGTCAAAAATGCGGTGAATTATTCGCAAATGCAAGTCACTACACCAACAGTCAAAAATGCAGTAATTCATTCGCAAATGCAAGTCACTACACCAACAGTCAAAAATGCGGTAAATTATTCGCAAATGCAAGTCACTACACCAACAGTCAAAAATGCGGTGAATTATTCGCAAATGCAAGTCACTACACCAACAGTCAAAAATGCAGTAATTCATTCGCAAATGCAAGGCGCTACACCAACAGTCAAAAATGCCGTAATTCATTCGCAAATGCAAGACAAAAAATGGACTTACCCAACTCGAATATATAAGATGTCCTCAAAAAACTTCTTTGGGTCCGAAAACAAAAAAAAACTAAAAAAGATGAAATGAGTGTTAAACAAATTAACTAACCACAAAACAGAAGAATACACCAATTGGCCACAAATTTGAATGCACAAAACTTACCAAATCAGGAAAGGATGTTGAAAAAATGAAAAAAATGCGAACGGAAAAACCAAAGAAATGTAGCAAAAACAAACAAAAAAACAACTCTCCAAAATCCTCCAAACGCAACCAACCAACCAAATCCAAACCACTTAACCGACAACACTCCAACAACCCCACCTCGAATCCACACACACCAAGCCATAAATAGTGTTTATTTTCCCGCACAAATTAAGGATGAATCATAGGGACGCACAATCAATGATGCGGCCGCAAACTAACGACGCATGTATAAATACGTCACGAAATCACATAGAATTTCTGGATGATTTCATGCTGGAAGCAGAGACATGGCTTCAAACCAGGGAAACAATGGTCAAAATTGCGGCGGTAAGGCCTTCATGCATTTTGTGTCAATGAGTATTTTAAAACATAATATTGTGCAAGTTGTGAAGTGGCTAAATCTGCATATTTACCCAAATAGGTGAGGAGGATGACATGGAAGAGACTGCTGGCCCCAGTCAACCCGCCAAAGCTGCAAAAAAAAAAAGGCAGCCACATTTCACAAGCAAGGAGATGGAGGTTTTGATCCAGAAGTGCGTTGACATCCTGCCCCAGGCAGCCAGGAATATGAGCCAAAGCCAGAAGTGGAGAATGTGGGAGGAGGTCGCCGTTGCTGTCAATAGGGTGGGTGATTATGTCCGTCTAGCCCGGGATGTCAAACGGCGGTAAGTAAACACTTTCCCATCCTATAAACAAACCCCATTGTAAAAAAAAGGATAATGGTTCCAAATTCATTCCACAGATGGGCAGACTTCAAATATCGTCTAAAACAAAAACTTGCCGACAGGGCTAGGCATGCAAGGGGGACAGGTGGGGGTCCCACCCCTGTGTCATTGGAGTTGACAGACTTAGAAGAGATGGCACAGGGGTGTGTGCAGGCTGTGGAGGTGTTTGGCGTGTCCAACATGGATACGGACATGCCAGACTTTGCGGCTCCTCATGTTGGCCAAGGTAAGTCTTGTGATGTCACCAACTCAGAAATGCTATTGTGCCAATATGTAGATTCTAATGTGAGTCTTTTCTCCAATTTCCTAACAGAGACAGAGGCGGATGAGTCTGCTCCAGAGGGGAGCCTTGGCCGCAGAATTTCTGCTGACTCTGCAGGGGAGGAACCAGTACATCCGGCTGAGGACCCTGCAGAAGCCAGTCCAGGGCGTGCCCCCTCGCAGGCAGTGGGCCTCCTCACAGAACTCAATTTTAAATCGGATTGCCATACGGAGATTCTGCAGAGGATGGACGCCAGTCTGATACGGGTGGCTGAGGCCCTGGAGCAAAATGCTGCGGCCAACGTGACCATTGCTCAGGCCCTGGCGGAAAATACCAGGGCCAACATCCGCATCGCCGATGCCCTGGAGCAGCTCGTTCGCCAGCACATGGTGGAGCCGACCTCCCTTCCTGCCGGAACATCCAGATCCTCTACCTCTGGCACAACATCAGGCAATCCTCCAAATGTGCCTAGCCCTGTGCCTAGTCCAGAGGCCACAACATCTGCCTCTGGACAGGCCAGCCCGATGGCATCCCGGACCCGGTCTGGCGCCCACCCTCACCCAGCCAAACGGGCGAGAAAACGGTGACAGCAATGGCGACTTTTCCCACTTTCCTTCTGTGCTTGGCTCATATTCCTTTCTGGTCAAAACTTCCCTCTCCTTTCTTGTGAAATGTTTTTAAATTTTGTATTTACGCTTATGTTAGTAGTTATGTTTTTTTTTTTTTTTGATCAAATATCTTGGCCACAAAAAAAGGCAATACAATATTATGCCAATTTGTTTGTGTGTAAACAATAAATTAAAAACAAAACACTGACATTGTATTGTGACATTATTGTACAAATGGGTTACATTTAATCCTGGCCTTAAACGCAAAAACTGACCCTCTTTTTAAAAAAAAAAGGCCTCTTTAAGGAACGTTTAAAAAAACACATAGCGATGCAAATTCCACAGTAAACCAAAAAAAAGGGCAGCTAATTAAAAGATGATGACATTATTGTTACAATAGGCCATAACCACCAAATTGTGGCCAAAATAAAAGCCCAAAAATGTACGCTAATTGATTATGTAATCATGACATTAGCAGCTCTGATTTCCACCTGCGTACGCTTTTGTGCTATCCCAATAAACTGCTTTCCAAACACATACCAAGCCGGATTTCAATCCAACACTAATTACTTTACTGACCAGCCACGATTAATCGCTGCACCATCGTGGAGTCCCGGGACGGAGGAGAAGGCCATCGCCAATGTGGTCGAGTAATCCTGACCCTAAGCTGTGCGAGCATTTTGAAGGGAAAGCGGATGTTCCAGTGACGTATGAGACGGTCCGAACACATTTGACGTTCGCATCTGCTAATGTATGTACGCCCCAAAAACGCCTCGCCACGCCTGCGTTTTTTCATCTCCACCCCCGTCAACACCCAAAAACGCCCTGTTCTGTCAATCACATTTGACATGTCACTTCCTGTACGCTATTTTAGGAACGAGAGAAAAAAAGCTCGCAATCTGCCGTACGCACATGCGCGGTGTAACACCGACGCATGCGCGGTTAGTCAACATCGGAACGCAACGAGCGTACTGTTGTTAACGTGCGGCTCTGAATGAGGGCCCTTATTCACTAATACAATATACCAGTTTCACCTGTATTTCGGCTTGTCTGAATGACGAAAATATTTAGACAATCTGCAAATCATGGCAATAATGACATCACATGGGGCAGTGATGACTGGTCTCTCTAGATCAAATTCCCAGGGGAGCTGCAGTGGGGTTTTAGTAGAGATGCGTGCTGACCCCCCGTAATCCAGCCTGATCAGACAACATATCGGGCACATTGTCTAGTGTGTACCCGCTATGCCACTGATGATGTGCGCTCCCGCGTGTCATCCTAGACATTGTTATCAAGGGCCATGCTGCATTCGGCATGTGCCGATATGTCATCTGTCATCGCTTCATGGCTGCCGACATCAGCAAGTGTGTATGCACTTGCCAATGCCGGTCCCATTGCTAGCGAGGTCGGTAAACACTAGACATCATCTAGTGGGCAATAAGCGGCCCCCCAGCTGTTGAAGAACTACATATTCCAGTATGCCCTACCACCATTTTGCTATTTGGCCATGCTAAAACTGTTGCAGTGCATGCTGGGGTTTGTAGTTCAACAACAGCTGGAGGGCCACTTATTGCCTGCCCTTGGTCTAGTGTGTACCGGCCTTCAGTATGTAAGTGGTGTTAGATCTGAGTAGTATAATTGAATCCAATATAGTTATATTGCAGCACATTTCAATCTCCCCACTAACTTCAACTGTATGAAATGAGACACACTGTGAGGGCATTTGCAACAGAGAGTCTTTTATTTTGCAAAACAATACTAATTACCTCCAGTCCTATTTGTGTGCTGCCTCCCAGAGCTGCGGGCTTTTCTCCCACAATAAGACTGAAGACAGTGCAAAGCCCAGCATTGTGTGGAGAGCATGTGTAGCTATATTACCTTCTCCCACAGTGAACCTGACAGACCAAGCAGTTGTCAGTGCGGAGGGGAAAGCCACATGTAGCTCCATGGAGCAGGAATAAGTTCCTGCTGACGTCGATAGGGGTGTGGCACAGGAGCCGAGAAACGTGTCTTGGCAGAGGTGTCCATAAAAGATAATGTTTTACCTCATTCTGAGATCCAAACTTGGTGGGAAGATCTGTGTCAAAACCAAACCACTCAGCTCTAGTCAAAATAAGTAATTAGTGGGGGGGAGGCTTATACAAATGTAATACTACATCTAATAAATAAAAAGTAACCAACAAATATAAAAAAAAGGAAACTAACTGCAGCTAAAGGAATAGAATAGCAAACTAAAATGATCAGCCATAGTGGACCAGTTCAGAAGCAATTAACTTCCAGCACTCACCAGAAAAATCAAAGACACTCTAAGCATTATGGGTCCATTCCAGTTGAAGAATGGTTCCCGATTGAGAATTAGATTGGTTCCCCGTAAATGGATCCTCAAAAGCGTATCTTTAAGATAGCTGCCAGCCGTACATTTGGATTTGGGGTGGTGGTGGATATCGTCAATTAGTAGACCCCTATCATCCACTATTGGGAAAAACTTGGAACAGGGTTGTAGCACAGTTAAGCAACTCAGAGTTGGCAACCAAATCTGGAACACCCCAAATTCTAATATTGTAGCTTCTAAAGTGGTCTTTAAGACCTACTACTTTATTCCAAAACCCTGCAACTTCAGTTTGGGCTGAAATATTATAGTCGTGGGATGGCACCAGTTCCTCCATCTGAGTCTTGAGATGTTCAGTGCGGCCACCAATCTCTGATCATTTCGTTTTCAGTTCCCTGACGGACTCTCTCATGTCAGAGGAAACACCCATAGTAAATATTTGATATAGAGTCTACACTGTCAGGATTCACACCCATATCTGGATGCATGATTAAGCCTCCAGTGGGTGGTTTTCCCTATGTTTACGGTAAAGTACTTTACGGAGGTGACCCAGCATATGCCTGGTCATTTTACTAGTAGGATAATAAAATAGTAAAATGTTTATTTTCTTTGACAAAAATTACTAGTTTTGTTCTCTTTGAGTAATAATGTAGTTCTGCTTCCAAATGTAAGAATATTAGAATTATTTTTGAAGTTTTGAACCTAGAGAAAAAAAGGACAATGCCACATGTGTTTTCTAATACAATTATACTAATACTGTGCCATTTATCTTTTATATTAACAGTTTTCACTAATGCTGCAAATGTCTTGCCAGATTTTCTCACTTTTCAGATGAGATCTAAACCTAGTTCTTTCTTCATAAATGTGAATATGCATTAGCTCTTATCATCATTCTAGATCAATGCACCTGAGTTACATTTCTTATTAGTTTATTGAATGCATTTTGCATATCCAATACTAGCTGAAGTACCCGGCATTGTGCGGGTTTAAATCTTCATGTTATTAAGTTTTATTATGTGATGTCATCCACATCCATGCAGTAGAAGGCCCAGAACAGGCTCCCCGGGATAAAGTTCTTACCAGCGCACTCCGCCGTGAGGTCCGACCAGGACCCCAATGACTCCATTAGGCATCCTAGACTAATTGCTACCCTTCTGTCAAGTTTTCATCCAAATACATCCAGTTGAAGGCCCAGAACAGGCTCCTCGTTCTGCCCAGCATACACCAATGGGAAGTGCAACCAGGACCTCAACCCCCTAGTATGCCTTATGGGATCCAATGTCACCACTCTGTGAAGTTTTGTCCAAATTATGTGATGTTGTCCAAATACATCCAGTGGAGGGCCCAGAACAGGCTCCCTGGGTCATAGTTCTTCCCAGCGCACTCCGCTGTGAGGTCCAACCAGGACCCCAACCACTCCAGTAGGCATCCTAGACTAATTACCACCCCTCTGTGAAGTTTTCATCCAAATCCATCCAGTTGAAGGCCCAGAACAGGCTCCCCAGGCCAAAGTTCTGCCCAGCATACACCAATGGGAAGTCTGACTGGGACCTCAACCCTTAGTATGCCTTCTGAGATCCAATGTTCCCCCTCTGTGAAGTTTTCATCCAAATTATGTGATGTCCAAATCCATCCAGCGGAAGGCCCAGAACAAGCTCCCTGGGTCAAAGTTCTGTCAGGTGCACTCTGTCATGAGGTCTGACTGGGACCCCAACCACTCCAATAGCCATCCCAGATCAATTTCCACCCCTCTGTGAAGTTTTCATCCAAATCCATCCAGTGGAAGACCCAGAACAGGCTCCCCAGGTTAAAGTTCTGCCCAGCATCCCCGGTCAAAGTTCTACCCGCATACACCAATGGAAGGTCTGACCGGGACCTCAATCCCCTATTATGTCTTCTGGGATCCAATGTTACCACTCTGTGAAGTTTTCATCCAAATTCATATGGTGGAAGCATCAGAACAGGCTTCTCGGGTCAAAGTTCTGCCAAGCGTACACCAACAGTCTGACCGGGACCCTAACCCCCCTAAACCTGGCCAAGCTCCAACTGGACCACCTCACATTGGTTTCATCCCAGTTTGTGCAGGGGTGTCTGAATGCATAACTGGACAGAGAGACAAACAAACAAATAAACTAACAAACAGACAGACCAATTTTATATATAAAATAACAGAATAATTTTGTTACTGATGGTTTTTGTTTATGATTTATGTCTACAGTTCTAAATTAAATGCTAAATTAAATAATGCAACAACATGTTTAAATGTACCAATTACAACATGACAACCACCGACTTTCTTCTTGTACACACTAAGTTGTTAAAAGAAATGTATATTCCTATGCTCTTTTTGCAACTTGTTGTTTTGAAAGTTTTTTTTCATTGCTATTTGTTTTATTATTATTATTATTATTATTATTATTATTATTATTATTTTTCAATGGCGGAACCTTCAGACTGTTAACTCATTTAGTTAATAGAGCGGCCTAACTACTGTGCAAAGCAATGACATAATGAATCTCATAGTCTACTAGAACGCTGCCCACCAGTGTTTATGCTTTGTGGTTTTGGTAGTCACATCTTCTCTGTGGTTTATGGAACTGCTAATTTAATTTAGTCATCTGGGAAAAGCTTTTACTATGGAATTTCAGATTTCTAAATGCAGGATATTTCTACCCCTCCCATTCTTGGTCAGGCAATAGTACACAACTAAACTCTATGAAATAATCAATTCTTTAACCACTTTGCTAGGTCAGATTTTAAAAAAACACATTTTTATTAAGTTTACAAAGAAGCTGAAATATATTTAAATATTTTATTTCAAAAATATACCTAAGGGGTATTTTCTGCCCCATGTGTCAGTAGGCCCCCATTGTAAAATCACTTACCACCCCCCAGTGAAAAATACCCCTCCCCCATGGCAAAAGATTTCCAGCAATATCAGCCTCCCAGACCCTAATGGTAATAGATCCCAGTTGCAGGACCCCCACCCTCAGGGTCATTTCTTCCTCACTGTATTTACAACCCTCTCACCATGTATCACTTATATATAGTTGTTTCTTTTAATTTATCCCCACCCCCCACTCCCAGCCAAAAATCCCTTTTGTTGGGCATATATATACTCACTTCCATTCACACTGTGCCTACTATTCATTTAATATTCAATTAAATATGAGTCATATAATATGGATGACCTTTGAAGAAGTTATAAGCTGTATTACAGGAAACTCTTCAGATCTCCAGCAAGCACAAGAGAATTATATAGGGATACATTTATGAACATTACATTAGTAACATCTCAGTCTTATTAGTCTCATTTTGCTTACCACATTGCATCAAGGTGACCTCTTCAATTATAAATATACCACTTCAACAGTTTACTGTATTTCTATATTGAACTATGATAGTGACTATTTACCACAAGCCATAGATCCCTTATAGGCTCTACATACTGATAAACCTTCCCAATCCTTCCCTTACCCCTCAAACACAAACAGACATACACACACTTTCATCCCTTACACTAAAATATGTAGTAAGTAGATACCAATAACTGTAATATCTTATCCAGTGACGTTAGTAGTTACAGTTCTTAGCTGCTGTTGATGCACATAGGATTCTGGTGATACAATCGCTAGGGGGTGCAAACTTAACTCCTCTACCACAATCTGAGGTAACTGCCTGTATAATTCCACAGTTTGTGACTGCATAACAAGGATTTAACAGCTGCTGCTACTAGTAGGTAGTTCCTGTGTGAAAAGATATAACAGCTGGTTGTATTAATAGTAGAGATAAGCGGTTCTGATTTACAGAAATACAAACACACCCAAACTTGAGGTTTCCCGGGCGAGCTGAGTCCCAGCTTGGTTTTCCAGCTAGTTTGGATCTCAAAATGAGTCAAAACTTCATTTTTGTGGAAATCTTGAATCAAGCGTGTTTTGTGATGCTTATAAGAGTCCACCTCATGATCATGCACCATTTCACACAGTAGAGTTTATTAGGTTTGGTGTGGTCGGTATTTGCACTTTAAAAGATGGCATTAGATTAAAGAGTTGTAGTAGGTAGATGGAGTAGTTGAAAAGGGTAACTGCTGGCATCTTTGTCACTGTGTATGTGTGTTTATCAGGCACTCTAGCTAGGAGCAACTGCAATCTAGTGCACTGCAAACTGCAGAAAGGCTACTGTATGCTTGTTTGTCAGAGATTGTAGCACCTGCAATCCAGTGCTGCAAACAGGCTGCTGTATTTGTTTGTTATAGTGAACTTGCGCTTGTTTTTTCACAAGGTTATCTAATCTATCTACATTGCAGTATTGATTGAAAAGTAATGAGACTGATTTTTTTATTCAAAAGTAGCTGACTCGCCAGGATCTGAACATTTATTTTTTTTGCAGCGTTTCAACAACGATTAAAAAAGACGTGCAGTACATTTATTTGTGACATCACTGTTAGTGTTGTAGCTGTGGTATTTTCACTTCATCATCTGTCAAGAACTTCTTTCCGCGCAGTAGTTTTTTCAGCATTGGGAATGCCCAGAAATCACAGGGTGCTAATTCTGGGCTATATGGAGGGTGCTCCAGTGCTGTCCCATTAATTTCAGTCAGTGCTGCCAATGCAACAGCAGCAACGTGTGGTCGGGCATAGTCTTGGAGCAAAAACCACTGTTTCTTCAGGAAACGTGATCTTTTCTTCCTCATGGCTCCACGCAAATGGGTTTTCAGGATGTTTGCATAGTAGTCACCATTAATTGTCTGTCCACAGGGAACCCAGTGCTGTAGGATCAGAACCGTGCGTATCAAAGAACAGCAGAAGCATGACTTTACACAGCAAAGGACTCACACTGAAGTTTTTGGGCGGAGGCGAATTCACGTGTTTCCATACACTGGACTGTTGTTTGGATTCACAATTTGTCACGATCGCTGTCAGGAAATTTGTTATCCTCTCCGACATTCGAGTGGTGCTCTTGCTCGATTCAACTAGTCATCGCATCTGCTCTTCTGTGAGATTTCATGGTACCCACCTGGCACAGACATGATGCATTTTCAGTTCCTTTGTCACAATATGCTGAACCCGTTCGAATGAGATGCCAAGTGAAGCTGAAAGTTTGCATAAAGTTAACCTTCTGTCATTTTTCAACACCTCTGCAGCTTTGGCAATGTTGACATCTGTAACCACGGTGGATGGTCTCCAGTGACATGCAGTGAGGTAAATGGCTGGGGAGGCACTGGCTAGTATCAGAGCCAGATTTACACATACATATATGAACACGAGGGCATTATACAAAGGTGCAGCAGTATATAGAGCTGGAAATTTGGTGTGTTTTGATCAGGAATGTTCAGAAAAGGTAGACAGGGGAGGCAGTGCCTCACCTGCCATACACTGTTTACTCCAGATATTTATAATATTTTCTTCATTTTTCTTGTCATTTTTATAGTCAAAACTCTGGAGTATACCTAAGTATACCTGCTAACCTGCCTCACCTGACTGCACATCACTGATGGTCTCCCAGAATGCTCTTCATCAGTCACTCGCATATTACCCTCTTTGAAGTGCTTCCACCACCAAAATACTGCAGCGCGGCTAATTGTTTCTCCACCGTATGCTTGTCATAACATTTCATGAGTTTCATTTCCGCTTTTTCCAAGTTTAACACAAAATTCAATTACATATCTCTGACGTAATCTCACAAACACGTCTTCCTCATGCACCATGACGAAGCATATGAAGATCTTCCATTCGCTGTGACTAAACAAAGAAAACAACGGCAGTCCAACCGCAGGTTCAGACACATCGATATATGAGCTTCACAATAACCAGCCTAGCATTGTCATGTCTACCTATGGGACAGGAAAACAGAGGCAGTCTCATTACTTTTCAATCAGCCCTCGTATATTGTCATCTGTGTATGAGGGCAGAAATGTGATTTCAAGATTATTCATTCAAAAAATAGTATACTGTGCTGTGTCTCAGTGAGCTGCACCCCAAAGAAGAGCAATTTTTCTTTTGCAAAAAATAATTATTAAAAAAAATAATAAACAAGTGAAAAAAAAACTTTTTTTTCTGGTGTCATAAAAAATGTGCATTTTTTTTAATATTCAATTTAAATAGTATTTCAAGAGTGTGCATCTTGGAGAGGCAGTTTATATGACTGTACTTACTGGGTGTTGTCTTGTCCTCGTTAGCTGCACCCCTAATAAAGTGGAAGAAATACATTTTGTCCAGTATCAAAAAAAATTGCAGTTTTTTATAACCTCTAAATATGTTGACAATAATAGCAATGGGTGGTGCTATCAATGGCACTCTATTAGGTCCTTAAATGTAATGGATAACAAATGGTGTCAGGATAATGGAGGTGTGTGATGGTCAGTCATTTACATATAAATGCTAAACAACAGAAAAATTAAAGAGTAATATACAGTATCTCTTGAGTGGACATTCAATTTGCCTCCACTCTGATGATTTGTTTTCATCAATATATCTTCAGCGAAAGAGCAACGTATGTAGATGACATAGAGGTTAATAAAAAAAAAAAATTCTAGTAGGATCTTGATAATGAATGATAAACAATTCCCTTTGGTGAAATGTCTTCACTATTGGAGTGTCTGTGATGCCATCACCCGGGGTTAGAAAACTCTCTTTCTCAATAAACACTTGGTAAATTATACGTACCCCACTTACTAAGTGAAATGCTGGCTTTTAAGCATAAAAAGGTATCTTTAACAAGATATCTTTAACATCTCATTTAATTTATTGTATGAGGTTAGCGTACCAGTACTCACGGTAGAGTGGTATGCATGAAACATATAAAGGGTGGTATCTACATATATATATTGATGATTTTATCATGTGCCACACTGCAAATGTGGTGTATTTGATGGAATGCACCTGTGGGCTATTTTGTATCAGTAGAACAACCCGCATAGCAGAACAGAAAATGGTTACCCCGCTAAGACTCTCCTCAGGATTTGTCATTTCCGATAACAAAAGTAACATTGTATGAGCATTAAAACTGGGTGTATTTGAACATGTACCATGTTTTGTGCACACAATAAACTTGATGGTTCAGAATTTCTTTAAAAATAATTTTTCCATGCTGGAAATGCTGTCAGTGGCACGTAAAATTTTTGGACATTTTTGGCATGTAGCAAACACATGTAAAACATTGCAGCAGCTGCAAGAACAGTTTAATTTGCCATACCACCAACTAAAGCAAGAGGTAGTAATCAGGTGGAATTCCATTCCTTATATGCTTTAGCAACTGGAGGAACAGCAACAATCCATCCAAACTTACACATCAGACCATGACTTAGGGACATAGGGGGCAAGTTACCACCTTAGTGCAGCACACTGGGGAATACTCTGTTTTATGCAAGCTACTGAAACCATTTGAAATTATAACCAATGAAGTGAGTTTAGACACTGTCAGCCTGAGTCCGGTCATACCATTGATTAAACTAGTGGAAAACCAGCTAGAGAAGCTGAAGGAGAGGATGAAATTAAGCAATTCCGCCTAGTATGTTAGGCATGTAGATCAAGTTCATATTTGATCCACCAGGACTCAATAGTTTGCAACATCTTGCAATTGGATCATTACATTTTAGCAACAATGCTTGATCACAGGTTTAAGTCCTACGTACTGTCTTTCTTTCCACCTGATATAAATCTTAAGAGATGCAAAGAACTCCTTGTGAGCAAGTTGCCAGCTCAAGTGTTAGATTAAATTATATTTCCTGTTTCTCTTGCCAATACTGCTGCCAGGAAAAAGCTGACCTTTTCCAAGAGACCTACTGGTGATGATGATGAGTCACCTAAGTGCACCAGAGTGAAATGTTATGAAATGTGGCTAGGCATAAAATAATTGCCCCCATATATTGACACAGCTACCTAACCCAATCTGATACAGTAAGCAAAATGGTGAAGAATTACTTTAATGATAGTGTACAATTTAACATCTCACACAGTCCCTTTGAATACTGGGAGGAAAAAAAGGCAATTTGGAGCCTGTACACTAACTATGGTCTACTGAAGCTGACCACCCCCCAGTGTGTACTCGTGTTAAGCACAGCTGGGAACCTTGTAAGTGATCGACGTAGGAGGCTACTTCCAAAATTGTGTAAAAACCAATGTTCATCAAAATGAACTATAAGTTCTACGAGGAAGACCTTTGCCACCAACTACAACAAACCAAGACTTCAGCAACAGTGGATTCCAGTGGGGATGAGATAATATTGTGTGTTGATGATATTAACTAAAGTGATGAGAGTGATGATGAGGGTGATTATATATTTCAACTGTGGGGATTATTAACACTGTTAGTCTTATGCCCAATGGTTGCTTGGTTTAACCAAACCACCAAGCAAGATGTTTTTTTTGTGGGGGCCCAAACAAACCAAGCACTTGAGCCACAAAAGTGGCAGTCCCTGTCGCTGAAGTGCTTGATTTGTTAAACCGTGCATATCCTTTTTAATATACAACATAAGGTTGGGTTGGAGGGCCCATGGCCAATTATTATGTACCACTCTTCATTATGTGCTTTGCCAAGATTGTGTGTGTCTGACAGTCAGCGTATATTATTGTACTGTTCTGGGACATTGATGTTCTTTATTTTGCAAGACCAGTCATCACCAGCTTCTCATACAAGTGTATATGCCCTGTTTCTGGCAGCTTCTCCACAGATACAGAATAGTATCATCCTCCTTACCATCCTTTATTGTGTGTTTGATAGGCAGTGTCTAATTAACTATGACAAGTACAGATCATCCGAGTTGCTTATTTCAGCTTTTCCTCCGTCAGTAGATGTTAATGTATGAGCTCCAGCTTTTCAACTAGTTTCTAGTGGTCACGGTAGCAGTTTACATCTTGTTCTGAGCAGCCACTTGTCACAGGTGTTAATGTTCTGTTATCTTGTATTTTGTATCTGTATGATTTGTTTTGATTTGTTCGGGCCTGTGATTTGCTGGTTGGATTCAGGGTGTTTGTAAGACCACATTTTGATGCTTAGGTTTTAATTGTTTTTTCCATGCCACTAAATACTTAGGGGGGTATTCAGTTAGCTACGAGAATAGCAAAAATCCTGCACCTGCAGGGTTTTCCCTGCATGTGCGGAATTTTTGCAATTCAATTAGGTGCAGGGTTTTTCATTTTTTTGAGAGGCAGGAGGGTTTTTTTTTGTGCACCTCGAGAGCATGACCAATTTTTCCTAAAATCCATATTATTAGGAAAAATAGTCGCAAATTGCTCTGGGACCACTGCGGCACCCCTCCAATGACTAATTAGGTAATCGGTTGTTTCCAATTAGCCTAATTAGTCAGTAATTGTGCTGTCTTCTTTCTCCAGGCTGTCGGAGTGGTAGGGTTATTGTGGGTTAGGTTAGCGAATCTTACCTGAAAGAACGATCAGGATTTTCACCTCTGCGGGCTACCGCTGTCGGGATATGATGCCATATATTCTAATTTCTAATGGGGTTTTATTTTTAGTCGATGAAAATATTCTATGGGGTCTATTTGCTAAGCAGTGTTAGGAGACAGAGTGAAAAGTGATAAGAAAGTGATAAGGTGCCAGCCAATCAGCCCCCAACTGTCATTTTTCAAACACAGCCTATGAGATGACAGTTGTGAGCTGATTGGCTGGCACCTTATCCCTTTTTTTTACTCTGTCTCCTAACACTGCTTAGTAAATAGACCCCTATAGGTTCATATAGTTGATTAAACTGCCATCCTGTCTGCCACTGCTGTGTCACTATGTTTCATATACTGTATGTGCTATATTCTTATAAACTGCCATGTGTTTGTGTCACTTAGTTTAGCCAGCCACTCGCTGCAGCCTTTGGACAATATTGTCGAAAACAATATTGTGAGGTGGTCAAATTAATGTTATTGGTGTTAATAATAATGTAGGAACAAAAACCAGTCAAAATTACATGATTTTAGCTGTTTTAATTAATTTTTAAATCCAAAACAATTGAGGGAAATTTTGTCAAAACCAAAACACAACAAATCTAAACACGGGGGTCTGCGCACATCTCTAATTAATAGGCAGTTCCTGTATAAAGAGATATAACAGTGGTTTGTATTAATAGGCAGTTCCTGTGTGAAGAGATATAGCCACTGTTTGTAATAATAGGCGGTTCCCATGTAAAGAGATATAACAGCTGCTGACACAATTATGCAGTCCCTGTGTGATGGGATGTAGTTAATAGACCGACGGACTAAATGCCGCCAGTCTATATTGCGACAACAGATGCCGACGCCTATCTTAATCCCGATGCAGAAATGCAGAATGGCGGACCGATTGAGGTGAGTCCAGCTATCTTTAGCACTTAGCCACGTGGGGGGGGGTTAGGTCTAGGCAACCCTAGGGTTAGGGTTAGGCATTCCCCAGGGAGGGTTAGGGTTAGGCTAGGGGAAGGGGGGATTAGGGTTAGGCGACACTGGGGGGGGGAGGTTAGAGTCAGGCATCCCCTCTGGAAGGGTTAGGTTTAGGGTGCGGGGCAGGGGGGGTAGGTTTAGGCACCCCCCACGGGGGACTTAGGGTTAGGCACCTCTAAGGGAGGGTTAGGCGGGAGACAGGGGAGGGTTAGGGTACTTACCTGCCCAAGTCGGGATCTTCATCCTGTCGGGCTTCAGCCGCTGGTATTTTTGTTTGTAAATATAAGGGCTTTGTCTATAGAGAGAGGAGGTGGCCTGGCTTGATGGTTCATATAAGTCTCTCAGATCTACTTTAACTTAGTTCTCTACCTAGGGCACTGGCAGGGTGTGCTATGTGGGCCCCCCTGGATCCATTATAAATATGCCCCTGGTGGGTCCTTTTTCAGGACCCATATCTGTTTAGCTGTCCAAATATGGGGGCATATTGGTCTTGGCTGTTTGGAGCACCACAGACTGGCCTCTTCTCTCATCCTCCTACTGGCAGTCACATAGGCTTAGTGAGAGTGAACTCGGTGATCTCCCCTGGTATTTACACAGTTCAGCCTCTACACTCCTCCAATGTGGATTTCACCGCTGCGCTGATCACCTCCACAACACGGCAGCATTCAGCAACCAGCAGTGAATCCTCCATTTGGGAGGTAAGCCCAAGGCTGACTCAGACTAAATGCAAGCAGGCGGGTGGACTTTTATAATCTCGCCTTCCTCTTCCCACCTGCTCTACATGCCAGGGCTCTCTTGCTGTCCTCCTGCTGACCCCTGGTAACGACAGGGTAACAGATGTGGTAATTGTTCTGTCAGTAATGAAAGAAGAAACAGATCAATGATAAGTAGAATTGAATTGGTTGCTTTGGGGAACACCTCCACTTCTATAAACCTGCACTTTAGTAAATATACCCCACAATGTCTATTTTACAGAGCTGGAGTGGAATGTCAGATTTCACCTTCTTATTCATATTTTATTTGAATTTTAGTATTTAATTGTCCTTTTAAGGTTTGGAATGTTTAAGATTAATAACTGTTATGGAATAATACTGTTTTACCTGAACCTACAAATAATTACAACAAATGTCAGACAGAAGTCATATGTTGCTCTGTGACCAATAGAACAAATTAATACTAGACAGCTGGATGCACACTAATGATCATTTTAGTCCATTCCCGATATAGGGTTTCCAAGCTGTGGCTTTAGCATGACTCACATCTGGCAAAAGATTTTCTTGTTTACCGTAAACTTGGGAGTGTTACATGTCTCAGCCAGGTCAGTATATTCCAGTTAGTGTTACAGTGAAGCGTTACCATCATTAATTCTACCCTGTAAGGCAGCCCGTACTGTGGCTAGATACTTGACCATCAAAAAATGCACATACAGTAAGCCGTAATTTTGTACATTATAACAGTTAGTCCAATACCTACAGTTAGTCCAATACCAACTTGTCATAAACTCATGTAACTCATGTAACATTTATGCCATAAAATGTTTTAAACTATTGATTGATAGGGGCATCCCTCATGCCAACCACACACAAATGAATACCATACTGTAACATTAATATAACTAATTCTAAAAATAAAAACATACGGACACTGAAGTTTGGATTCAAACTAGGTTAGCTAGTTATTTTTAATTAACAATTAAACTTGAATTTTAGAGATTTAAGAAAAGTATGGTGGTCAAGTAAAGATGGTCTAGAACACAACAAAACTCACTATAACCCTAATAAACCTGCATTGTTCACCAATACAAACAAGGTGCATAAAAACTAGAGATGAGCGGGTTCGGATCTCTGAGATACGAACCCACCCGAATTTAGCAGATCCGAGTCGGATCCAAGCAGGCTTGATTTTTCCAGCCTGACTCGGATCTGGAACCGAGGCAAAACTATAGAGTCTGAAATCTCGTGGTTCGCGAGCTTTCGTCTCTATGATCAATACATTATATAAGGTACCACGCGACGGACGCCATTTCACTCCGGCTGTGGAGACTGAACAGGGAGGGTGGGTAGTGTAGGGCTGGGAGACTGTGCTGTCTGCTGTGTCCATCTGGGCTGTTGCTGATCCATCTTGGCTGTCTGTGCTGTCTGCTGTGTTCATCTGGGCTGTTGCTGATCCATCTTGGCTGTCTGTGCTATCTGCTGTGTCCATCTGGGCTGTTGCTGATCCATCTTGGCTGTCTGTGCTGTCTGCTGTGTTCATCTGGGCTGTTGCTGATCCATCTGGGCTGTCTGTGCTGTCTGCTGTGTCCTGGGCTGGTGGTGCTGATCCATTCCTGGCTGGTGCTTTGCTGTCTGCTGTGTCCATCTTAGCTGGTGCACAACTACAGATACATCTTGGCTGGTGCTGTGTCCATCTGGGCCCAAGTTCTGGACTCAAAAAAATAATAATATATATATATATATATATATATATATTTCTATATATATATATATATATATATATATATATATATAGTCAAAATATATTTTTCTGTGTGTGTGTGTCTGAATGCGTGCGTGTTAGGCTTAGCCGCAGTACCGCACAAGATCCAGCCAGCAACACAAGTAGTGCTAAAAAAAAATAAAATCAAAGTGTCTTTTATATTTTTCTGTGTGTGTGTGTGCGTGCGTGTTAGGCTTAACCGCAGTACCACACAAGATCCAGCCAGCAACGCAAGTAGTGCTGCTGCCCGACTCCAGTCGTGCTAAAAAAAAAAAAAATCAATCAAAGTGTCTTTTATATTTTTCTGTGTGTGTGTGTCTGAATGCGTGCGTGTTAGGCTTAACCGCAGTACTGCACAGGATCCAGCCAGCAACACAAGTAGTGCTAAAAAAAAATAAAATCAAAGTGTCTTTTATATTTTTCTGTGTGTGTGTGTGCGTGCGTGTTAGGCTTAACCGCAGTACCGCACAAGATCCAGCCAGCAACGCAAGTAGTGCTGCTGCCCGACTCCAGTCCTGCTAAAAAAAAATAAAATCAATCAAAGTATCTTTTATATTTTTCTGTGTGTGTGTGTCTGAATGCGTGCGTGTTAGGCTTAACCGCAGTACCACACAAGATCCAGCCAGCAACGCAAGTAGTGCTAAAAAAAAATAAAATCAATCAAAGTATCTTTTATATTTTTCTGTGTGTGTACGTGCATGTTAGGCTTAACTGCAGTACCGCACAAGATCCAGTCAGCAACGCAAGTTGCAACCTAGTGACTGCCCGACTCCAGTCGTGATCAATCTGTGCTCTGGGCCCAAGTTCTGGAGCATAGAAAAAAATAAAATCAATTGTCTTATTTTCTAATAATTGTCTGTGTGTCTATGTGTGCTAGGCTTAGCCACACAAGATCTAGCAAGTCGGCAACGCATCCTAGTGCTGCCCGACTCCAGTCGTGGTCAATCTGTGCTCTGGGCCCAAGTTCTGGAGCATAAAAAAAATTAAAATAAATTGTCTTTTTTTTGTCAAATTTTTTTTGTGTGCGTGTCAGCCACACCTGGCTGTCACTATCACCGGAGT